>CM060313.1:74689115-74714115 GCA_030674185.1 Monoplex corrugatus
CACACACACACCACCACACCTTACGTACGCACACATCACACACACACAAACACGAGCGGACGTGCACACATTTCCCGGCTTATCGATTGCCTGTCATTTTTTCCCCTAAATAATCGAACTTTAGAATTTGATTTTTACTGTTTCAGATTATCACCTCCCCCTTGCCTGCCTGCCTGCCTGTTTGTTTGGGATTTCTTTTTAAGGGAAATATATATAATCAAAGGACACAACTCTTGAGAATTATCTCCCATGTTGTATAGAACTTCTCAAATCTAACACAGTTTGCGCTACCCATTCAGCTAGCATAGAAGCAGATACAAAGTACAAAAACAGTTAGCTCAGAACACTCCTCAAAAAAGGAGCGCCCAAGCCTACCTTTATACTCTGCAACTACCCTACACACAACTATGAGAGAGGAGAGAAATACATACTATATATGTCGATCAGGAGTGTTATGTGCTCGCCCGCTTACGCGAGCGCGTGTGTGTGTGTGCGTGCGTGCATGAATGCATGCGTGCGCGAGCGTGTCATTCTTATGTCACAGACACCTAAAATCTAACAATCTCCTGCCTCATATTTTATACACCTGTTTACAACTGATCTCGGCTGTATATAAAAAGCCGAACAGGCCATGACATTATGTGATTGTTAGACCTGTATGAATGCATATGGTTAGCCTCAGTCAGTCAGTCTGCAGCATCACTCCTTGGAATGTTGGCTGCCCGCACTGCTCTCCGGTTCTCTGTCCTCCACATCTGTTTTTCCTCAACCGGATTTGAAAATCTCTGGACAGGTAATTTTTGTTCGTGGTCTTCCCCTTAATTTGTTCGTGGTCCTCCCCTTGCTGTTTTGCCCTCGACTTTTCCCTGAATGACAACATCTTTCGTGAGAGTGCTTTTTGTTCTACACACATGTCCAAAGAAGGTCAATTTTTTTAAAGGATAACCTGTACAAGTTTTCTTCGGGTTTTCAGCTCGTCGAGTATTCTCCTGTCACTTGTCTTCCCAGCTCACCCTTACGAGGCGTCCATAGAACCACGTTTCAGATGAATTTCTTTTATTTATGAGTTTCTTTTTGAGGGTCCATCCTTCAGCTCCGTATGTCATAGTGGTCCACAACAGACATCTCATTATTTTCACTTTTAGTTTTGTGTCTATCGTTTTGTCTTTCCAGATGTTTGTGACGTCTATCATCCGTTTCTTTGCCATGCCAATTCTGGCGTTGATGTCGATGCAAAAATCTGCATCGTTGGATTTGATCGATCCTGAATATTTGAACTGGCAGACTTCTTCCACTTTATCTTGATCTATGTAGATAGATTTGGCTAGACCCGGGCCAATATGTAAAAATCTGGTTTTCTTACCATTTAGTTTAAGGTTCTTCTCTTCCCCAATCTTATTCAGGACATTTATCATAGATGATGCCTCCTGGTGATCGTTTACACAGAATGCTGTGTCGTCAGTGTACCTGAGCGTTTGAGATTTTTCTGCCTCCCACTTTTACGCTATATTCTACCATACTGGAATCCCTCATAACCTGTTCCGTACATGTACTGAACAATTGCGATTTCAACAAGATACATTCTTGGCGCTCATCTTTCTTGATGTTAAGTGGCTCAGTATGTCTGTTGTCCCGTGTGGTTTTGGTTTTCTGATCTTCGTAGGGAGATTTTATGAGGGCAATGAGGTGTGTTGGAAAGCCCGTTGCCTGATAGGTAACACACAGCTTTTGATGCTTGAAATTGTCGAAGGCCTTGCTGTAATCAATGAAGATGATATACCCCTCCTGGGTCTCCATGATCTTTTCCATGAGTACCTGTAGTGTGCAAAGCATGTCTCCGGTTCCTCTTCCTGGTCTAAAACCCTCAATAACTATGACGGAAAAGAAACCTTTAAGCTCCTTTAGAAATGGATCAATATATTTATTCAATGTAGAGTAAATATGCTTAATTAGAATGTTGTGCAAAACTGACCAAAGATCATTTCATGTCTGACTGTTTTGGTGTTGATTTTGGTGGGTGTTTTTTTTCTGCTATATTTTCTGCATCGTTCTTGTGCCACGACATTCACGCCGCTCATTTCGGCTCTCCAACATACTCCAGACAATAAAAGAAACAACAACAACAAAACAAAAACAAAAAACCCAAAACATAACAAAAACAAAACCAAAACCAATGAAAGGCCTACAAAATCAGCATTTTATGCAAGCTATGATGATGACAATGGGGATGATAGTGATATTCCAATGCACTTAATCAAAATAACAACAATAAAAATAATGACATTCATAAGGTGCCAGCTACAGAGAGACAGAGTCAGTTCCATTTCGAATCGAGACTGCATGACAAAGTTGTAATCTATGCTCACTATCGTAATATATCTGGCGTCTACCAGGTCCGAGAGATACAGACACTTGTGGTTTTGGTTGGGAAATGTGAGCAACACCATCGATAATGCATCTTTAAAGTGCATGAGACTCTACTGGGAGTTCCCAGTCTTTCCAACAAGCCAACACCACGATCACAAAAATCCCTTAATGTTCAAACCGGTGAGAGAAAGAGAACAATAACAAGAACACATTTTATTTACAAGGGTATGAAATATGCAAAATGGATGCTTTTTTACATCCATCCTTCGCCCAAAGAGGTCCACATCACACTACACATAAATTATACCTTAGATAACAGATACTCCATCAACGGAATCATTGCACCTTCAGTCAAAGAAAAAAAATCTGAGACGAGAGAGGAGAGAGAGAGAGAGAGACAGACAGACAGACAGAGAAAGAGAGAGAGAGAGAGACAGGGAGGGAGGGAGAAAGAGAGACACAGACAGAGACACACAGACAGGGAGAGAGAGATAGAAAGAGAGAGAAAGAGAGAAAAAGAGAGAGAAAGAGAGAAACAGAGAGAGACAGACAGACAGAAAGAGACACAGACAGAGAGACAGACAGACAGAGAGAACAAGTACACATTTTTATATCCGCGGATTGTGGCATAAGCCCATCAAACTATTTTTACATTCAGCCCTCGCCCATGGAAGCTCTGCACTAAAACACATACACTAATACAAGTGCACTGTAACTATAACGCTCATACAGAATCTATATTTACACAGATTAAGAGACAGACAAGGAGAGAGAATTACAGAGACAGACAGACAGACAGAGACAGACATACATACAGACAGACAGAGACAGACATACATACAGACAGACAAACAGACAAAGAGAGAGAAATGAAAAAAGAGAGAGAGGGACAAACAGAAACGGGCAGGCAGGCAGACAGACAGAAAGACAGAGAGACAAAGACCAAGAGACAGAGAGAGAGAGAAAGGAAAAGAGAGAGAAGGACAGACAAACAGAAACGGGCAGGCAGGCAGACAGACAGAAAGACAGAGAGACAAAGACCAAGAGACAGACAAGAGTTAAAACATGTAGGAATCATCACCAACATTATGACTAATGTAGGAATTATCACCAATTTCATCATGATTAATTTTGTTATTCTCCCAAGAATGACTTTCATAGAAGACAAGTACTAATACAAAAGAATATTTTTAAGAATCTGTTATAGACTATTCTGTTGTAGAACACTGATCAGTTAACTGCTTCATAGTTTGAGACGAAGCAGTTTGAGACAGTAGTTAAAAAATATGTATACTAAATGTAAGTTTTTCCTTGACCATTGAAGAAAACGAAGGGGGGGAGGGGAGGAGACTGAGAGAGAGATAGAGACAGAGACAAAGAGAGATAGAGACAGAGACAAAGAGAGAGACAGAGACAGAGACAAAGAGACAGAGACAAACAGACTGCCAGCCAGACTGACTGATAGACAGATATACAGAATCTTATGTTTAGTTTGCTTTTTGGCCCTTATTGTTAAGCAGATTATGGGATTGACAGAAAAAATCCTAACATTTATCAATTGATAATATTGATAATGTATTCATACTAATATTGACAGAAAATTGATAACAGCCCCAGTCCACTGGTACGATGAAGGAAAAGTAATACAACGTCTGTTTCTTGATACAGCCACTTTAATACCAAAAAAAAAAAATAAATAAATTTTAAAAAAACGTCAAACTTTAGGCTATGCACCAAAATATTTGAAATGCACAAATTCACACACATCACTGCTTACCAAACAATGACAGAGAGAAAAAAAACAACAACAAATAAAGCCTATATAAAAGTATACAAAAAAAATTGCTATGGGTTAGTTATTAACATTTGCCAGGCTGACTGGCTCTGATGGGTTATCACCAGTTCCACCCCAGCCTGCAAAACGAAAACAGACTTGTTCGCTCGCGGCTCATCTTAATGCTCCAGCCATTCTGGTGGTGTCACCGTTTTCCAAGTCCCGTTCTCGCCCCCACCCCACCCTCACCCCTGTCCACTCCAGAACCTTACCAGCGCAAAAGGTTGCGCGCTCAAATAGTCTGCCAGACCGATATAGGTGGAGCGCATATGGAACTCACCGGGTGTCATGAATCCCTCCGGAACAAACTCCAAACCTCAGGGTGACATTGGGACTTTTTAATTACACGGCATTTTGCGACGCAGCGCTTATGGAATCGTCCGATGCTGTCCTCAGCAGAGGGAAGCTAAATGGAACAGCTAAGGCGATTACAATGGAAGTGTTTTAGACAAGCAAATGGGCAAGGCAAGGAAAGGCGAAAGAAGGCGAGACGGGCAACATTGGTTGGGGAAAAAAAAAGGTTTAGACAAACAAAGAAACAAACATAAACTAATAAACAAGCATGAACGACAAATTAAAAGGTGGTCCGGTGCAGAGAGCAAGAGCACACACGCGCGTGCACGCATGCACACACACACACACACACACACACACACACACACACACACACACACACACACACACACACACACACACACAATGACACAAGCGCGTGTACGCACACACATGCAAAACGAGTACGCACACTTGCGCAGACATACATACGCACAAACCCAATCACACACACGCAGGCGCACGTACGCACTCACGCACACACATACAGACAGGAAAAACAAACGCACGCGCGCGAACCCCTTTTTTTCTACAAACACAAGACCCTGAGACAGAAAAAAGGATAAAGAGAGGTGAAGGGTGAGATTGAAAAACAGAGGGGATCGCAGGGAGAAGAGAGAATGAGAGATACACAGAGAAAGGGAGAATAAGGGGGGACGGGAGAGACAGAGAGAGAGAAAGAGAGAGGGAGAGAGACAGAGACAGAGACAGAGAGACAGAGACAGAGAGAAAGGCAGAGACAGAGACATAGTCACTAAACAGACGTTAAAAAATCAAACCAAGAGAGACAGGAGTCATTAATTTCAAGAAAATACAGTCGCCGTGGTGCAGTGGGTAGAGCAACGGACTACCGGCAGGAAGGTCGTGGGTTCGAATTCCATGAACCCTTTGAAAATCATTGTGTGATTCCTCCGTCCCCTCCGGATCTGAGTCGATGTGCTATGGGCTCATTGGAAAGACTAGGACCTCATATTCGTGTTTCATCCGCTTCACGGATGCATCAGTGTGGGTGTTCTGATATTCCTGACCAACATCGCAGGTATCTACATTATCTGGAGCCTGGTGGACGCCAGGATATATTATGGAAACTAAGTGTCAAGTACAATCTCGTCGTGCAGTTTCAATCAAGCAGAATGATTACAGTCCCTATAGTCATCGTCATCACAGCTTTATGAAAAACTGTACCATAAACCATAACGTAAGAAATGGGGCAATAACAAACAATTTTTTTTAAAAAACAGAGATATCTAGTCCGTCGAATGAGCCCAGTCCTGGCAGAAAACAAGCTGAACGTAAAAAAAAAACTGAAAAGATCAACAAGACTCTTTTTGGTTACATTAAATTTTCCTACTAATTTCAAAGCATGATGTGCAAACGTTACTTTCAATACAGATCAGCGTCTGTCCAGCTTCAGGGCTTCTCTAATATTGCTGATCGACGCTAATTATGTTCTTAATGTTGAATGTGTTAGTGTCAGTTTGCCACTGAATTCCGAGTTTCCTTTTGGTTTGTTTTCGTTGCTGCCCCATCTTCATTTGCACTGATCCTACTTTGCTACCGTCACGCCGCTCATTTTGCAAGAAAGGCTCAGAATCTGGGACAGAGAACGGGTTTGACAATGATGTTGCATGGAGTTCCATTTTGGACCGAGACTGCGTTATAGGTCTGTACTCTATGCTTTAAGAATATATTCTGGTGTCCATGTAATACAGACACACGCGGTGTTGGTTAGGAAACTAGAGAAACACCCTCAATGACCCATCCTTCTTCAAGTTTGATTCGACTGTGTGGTCCCTGTTATGTAATTTGTTTCCCCTCAATGTGTGTAAATGTCGATAACTATGTAATTTCTCATCAACAGTATATCTGCGTGACCGATTGCTAACTAGCATTAAGACCAAAAACACCCCCCCCCCCAAAAAAAAAAAAAGAAAAAAGAAAAAAAGAGAAGAAAAGAAAAACATCATACAGTCTGAACAACCACCACAGAAAGTATGCGGAATTCTTCACATACGGCAAAATTACTTCACTGCAGAATAATAATGATAATCTCAGTAGAGCGCGTAAGATGAGAAATAAAGTGTAATGCAGAGAACGTTAGAGGGCAGAAGAAAAATAAAGATAATCAAGCAGAGAGGGAGAGAGAGAGAGAGAGAGAGAAGGAGAGGAGAGAGAAGAGAGAGAAGAGAAGAGAGAGAAAAAGCGAAAGACAGACATACAGACAGACAGATAGAAGAGGGAGAAAGAAAGAAAAAAAGAAAAATGAAAAGAGAGCGAAGCGCTAGTCGACAGAATCAGAATCAGATTCAAATGATTTATTCATTTAAGCCATTGCCTCCTAAGGAGGGGAGCGAACTGGAACTTCAGAAGCACAATTTTGACAGAAATAGAGAAAGAAGAACAGAAACAATAAAATACCATTTAGCTAGTCAGTAAGAGGATGAGTTAGGTAGCTAGGTAAGTGGACGAGTCGTTGAGTCGTTTGGTCGTTAGTTAGGTATGAAGTTCCGTAATTTAGCATTAAGCTCGTTCATTCCTTCGTTTGTTAGTCAGTCAGTCGCCAAGATTATAAAATGACACAGAAACACAGTTTACTCGGTTACTCGTATCATAAACACTGAACGCTGTGTTTTAATCGATCTAAGCCTGTGTGTGTAACAAGGTTTTGATTTGACAAAGGCACAGACACAATATAGGTTTTGAGTGTGACTCCTCCCAACTAATGAGCTGACACTATCGACTCCCTGACACCATAGCCACAGTCTGTTGTCTGGAAAAGTCAACTGTTTACTGCTGAACTTACTTGCATCGTTTTCATTTCCATCGCCCCACCCCTTCCCTATCACCTGCCCTGACTTCCCCACTGCCACGCTGCACTTTGATCTTGACAGACTATCGACCCTCCACGCTATCTGATTTTTCGCGCTTTTCGCTTTTCGAGATTCAATTGTTTGTTTGTTTGTTTGTTTGTTTGTAATTGTTTGTTTGTTTGTCTTTCGTTCTTGGGCTGCCTTCCCCTCTATATACAGAGAGGGAGAGGGAAGGAGGGAGAGAGAGACAGACAGAGGGAGAAAGAGAGAGAATACACATATATATACATATATAATACATACATATATATGTATGTATATATAATATATACTCTATCTCATTCTCTCTCTCTCATATGTACATATACATATACATACATAACATATATATATATATATATATATATATATATATATATATATATATATATATATATATATATATATATACAGGGGGGTGCAAAAGTAGGTATACAGTAAGTATCACATCATTATTATAATGCTTAATCCCGCTCTCGATTAGAGGATGTGTGAATACCGACGGCAAGCAGTTTGAGTATCTGAGGGATTAAGGCTGTGCTTGTTATTACATGTATATGAATATTCATTTGTTTGTATAATAAATGCAATGAGTATTGTACGTGTTTTCTTTTTTCATAACTGTATACCTACTTTTGCACCCTATAATATATATATATATGTATATATATGAGTGCACGATAGACTGGCGGCCCGAGAATAAATGGGGGGGGGGGGGGGGGGGGAACTTGACAGGTGGGATTTTATGAGTGGGGCCGTTTCTGTATCCCGCAATTACAATATTTGATTAGATACTCCGTTTTCGGAGGTGAGCATGTGGAGTGTTTTCAAAGTCTTTCCTCAAGTAACCGAACATTACCAATGGCTCACAGGTTCTCTAAAGCGAGTATCTGATATTCTGCATGCATATAGATAGACATGTAGGTCGTTCAGGTCTGCGCTTACGCTGATGTGGGTGAAGGGAAAATCTTCCACCCTTTACTCACCAGGCGGTATTTTTAACCAAACAAGTTTGAACTCAGGCTTCCCCGTTAGAAGACCACTGTCCTAACCACTCGACTATCGCGCTCGTCTTTGAGATGTCATAATAATAATAATAATAATAATAATGATAATAATAATAATAATGATAATAATAACAACAATAACACTACCACTACTACAACTAATACTAATACTAATAGTAATATTGATAATAATGATAATAATAATAATAGTAGTAGTAATGTTAATGGTGATAATGACGATAGTGATGATAACTGACAATGACAAAAATGAAAGACAAACCAATAAATAAATAGGTAAATAAATAAATAAACATGTATGGAATTTGAAGTCTCGAATTTATTCAAGAAGGATTCATCCCTCTCGGACAACTCCGTATGCGCTCCATCTAAATCTGCCAGCAGTTATCTGCTAGCTTCTCTGAGCCTACGTAAAACCCCATACTTTGGAAAGGTCTTTAACCCTTTGACCCCCGCACCCTGTCCACCAGCATCCTGCATTGTCAACCATGCTAACAAAATAAAAAGTTAACCTTTGATTCCCTCACACTATTCACCAGCTTCCTGCAGGAAGTTGGTGGATACGGTGAGGTAGTTAAGGGTTAAGTTTTTGCTGTTGGTATATAGGGTGCGGGAGTCAAAGGGTTAATAGAGGGCGGGAACGAGACATGAAAGTGTCACACCACGAGATTAATGGGAGCATTAAGTTGGGCAGCAAACAAACCAACTCTCTCTCTCTCTCTCTCTCTCTCTCTCTCTCTCTCTCTCTCTCTCTCTCTTCTCTCTCTCTCTCTCTCTCTATCTCATCTCTCTCTTTTTTTTTTTTTTTTTTTGGGGGGGGGGGGGGGTGGTGGGTGAGGTTGAACGCTTTCGATAATATGCCTGTTACAAGTCTGACAAAACCTTTGACTTAATTTTGTTAATCGCAAAATTGTCTATGTATGTGTGTATAACTAAACTAAACCAATTTTGTATCATTTCATGTTTCTGAAAACAGTCTATGAAACTGAAAAATTTGCTTCTGTCAGTTCTTTGCATGGTAAAGTTTTAGTAAATTGCATTTTTACCCAGATTTAATGAAAACTTGAGCAGTCAGAAAAAGAGAGACAGAAAAACTGTGTAAATACGAATGCCCAAGAAAGAAAAACTGTAAATAGGAATGCCCACAATAAATAAATAAATAAAGCAGTGAAAACATTCACATACAGAAACTACTCATAGAGAAACTACCCAGACTATAATGTATTGAAAACCTCTGTTCAGATATTAGAACATCCACATTGTAAGTTCTGATATATTTCATTGCGTGATCAAACGGGGGGGGGGGGGGGGGGGGTCCGAGATGTGCTCTAACTACAAAATCAGGTAACTTTCAAATCTTTAAAATGTAATTACTATCATACATCAGTTATTTCAGTTTCAAAATATCATTACTAATCCAGGAAAATGCCAAGTGGAACGATAATCTCTACTGTATGCGATATAATTCTTATGCTTATCTTCGTGGATTGACATAATAGAGTGTGTTTGTTGGTCAATGGGTTTGCATTACTATATAAGTTTTTTCCCTCAAGAAATCTCGCTGAAACAAAAATACACGCAGGAAGTGGACACTGATGGTTTATCTAGACGTATGTTTATTCGTAAATTTGTTTATGTCTCATCCATTCCAATTTGAGTATTTCAATCATTAACACGGCAGATTAGATTTTTCGGAGTGTTCATTTCAATTAACCACATTATATTTACTTGTATAAAAGAAAACTTGATAAATAAACGCGATGACTTACTAATTTACTAACTCAGGAACTTAAGGGGGAAAAAAAGACTGATCAATGAACTAAACAGCTAACAAAATAATCATTGCGTTAAGTACACAAAACAACTCCTCCTGCATCCTCTCTTCTCCTACCTCCTGAAAAAAGAAAAAAAACAAAACAAAACAAAAAAACAGACTGTCCTACCGTTATATCAGTTTTCCTTTGCGTGCCAAAACTGCAGAAAATCCAGGTTTTGTATTTCTGAAAGTGAACAAATATCAGATGAAAATAATAAACTTGACGTAAAGCGAGGACAATGGCAGACGATCACAACGATGAAAACATAACGTGTGAAGAGTACTTTCTCACGTCTGAGAAAGTACTCTTCACACACATTCCTTGCACACACACAAAAAAGCTCAAGTCAGGCACTTTCTTTTTAATACGAGTAACCTTGATCTTAAGCATTCACGACATTTCAGTGGATATACATTTGTCTCAAGTTTGATTTTTAAAAAACCCCATCAATAAACAGCTGTAAAAATCCTGCCCCCCCCCTCTCTCTCTCTCCCTCACACACACACACACACACAACACGCACCACAACACACACACACACACCACACACACACACACACACACACACACACCACCCTGTCGCTACCTCTACTTAAAAATATTCCTAAACGATTTTTTAAGGAAACAGAAAAGGGAGGGGAGGGGGGGGGGGGGGGGAGAGTCGAAAATGCACAAACGGAAGGCGCCTGTAGCGAAGGAAACAATGGCGACGCAGAGAGCAGGGGGGGGGGGGGGGTGAGCGGCGACACGCGTAATTAGTACCCTGTAAATTGAGCTTCCCCCGATAATGAGAGGTCAGCAGGCAAGCAGCTGCTCCGACACAAAACGAATGGCCCAATATCAGAAGCATCTAGCTGACAGTGGCAAGTCAGGAACTGGCCCGGCTACTGCATGGGTATAGCCGTCGGGGGGTCCACGAGTGATTTGGGTCTCCCTGCAAGGACGGATGACATCTCACTATAATCTCATTCATGCACGAGTCGAGGTTCACACAGCCGTAATCACGACGGTTGTCGGAAGGTCTCCGACCCTCACACTCAAGAGTTGCCCATGAACGGCATTCTACCGGGCGGTACATGTGGTTTCTCTTGTTTGGTTTCAAACTTTTTCCCCATGCATTATCTCACTTTTTTTTTTAAGAAATGAAGTACGTCAATGTAACATTTTAAGAAATGAAGTACGTCAATGTAACATGTTAAGAAATGAAGTACGTCAATGTAACATTTTAAGAAATGAAGTACGTCAATGTAACATTTTAAGAAATGAAGTACGTCAATGTAACATGTTAAGAAATGAAGTACGTCAATGTAACATTTTAAGAAATGAGGTACGTCAATGTAACATGTTAAGAAATGAAGTACGTCAATGTAACATGTTAAGAAATGAAGTACGTCAATGTAACATTTTAAGAAATGAAGTACGTCAATGTAACATGTTAAGAAATGAAGTACGTCAATGTAACATTTTAAGAAATGAAGTACGTCAATGTAACACCTGAGCACTATGTACGGATAAGTTTTATGGCATGTACCATTCTTCCGACCGATAGATGGATGAATAGAGGAAGGCAGGAAGATTATTTTGGTCGATCCACACACATACATACATACAGAGAGAGAGAGAGAAAGAGGGAAGGCGACAGACAGACATACACAGACAGACAGACAGACAAAGAGAGAGAGAGAGAGAGCACGTACTATACAGGGGCGTGCAAAAGTAGGTATACAGTTATGAAAAAAGAAGAGCGGAATTAAGCATTATAGTAATGATGTGATACTTACAGTATACCTACTTTTGCACCCCCCCTGTAATACTATCAGCACGAGTTTACAAATACAGAAAGAGTGCCAAAGTGATAGCGTGAGAGTGCATCCCATAATTCATTCCAATCTACAGAGAAAGAAAAAACAGACAGGACAATACATGCATGCCACAGCAGTAACCACACCAGTCTACAAAAAAAAAGAGACAGGCAGACAGACAGACAGGCAGACAGTAATCCTACAGAATGCAGGCCACTATTACTGCCTTGACATAATTACGAGAGAAGGACCCTTGGCTAGAACGCCTCAATAACAAATCATGGGTGCAACCACAAAAGGGCTGCTTAGGTCCCTCATGGGGTAGTGAAGCAGAGCCCCATTTAGGAGGTAAAAGGGCAGCGGCCCCCCCCCCCTCCCGCGGCTCCTCCCAAAGGTGAAAGAAAAGTGCAGTTTTAAAAGCAAACTGAAAGGCTGTCACTGAACATCAAGTTGGAAATTATGGCATGAGATTAATAGAAAACGGACATAAATGCACAAAATTACGACTAAAAATACAATTTCCCCATCCCCAATCAAAGATCAGATCACTTTAAAATACAATTTTTGCTACAAACTGGTCCCCTTCTTACCCACTGGACGAGGCGGCAGGGAAGTTTTTAGTCCTGTTTCTATTATCCATTGTTTGGTGTTTGTGATCTGTTTGTGACCGTGCGTTCGCGCTTGACAAAGGCTGGTTGGCCGAAAATTTGCGCTTGTTTTGTTTTGTTTTGTAGGATACGCGCTTACATTGGTTTTCTTGTTCTTCTGGTTCTAGTCAGCAAAATTCACTATTTGAGGGTAGTTTATATCCCTTAGCTGAAGTCTTAAGTTACTTTTACATGCAATTATAATATATTAGCCGATTAGTTTTATACAATTTGCAATAACCGTGACAGTACGCAGTACAGCAAAACTTTGAAACAAGAATCTGAGGCAGCAGATGTACAGTAAAAATATTAGTTTGTACATGAAACCAGCATGCACATGGAGCACTTACAATATTTAATCAGAAGAGTTGGAAACTACCTCACATTGATTTCAGTTCAGTGCAACTTGGATTCCAAGACAAATCAGTCCTTGGTGTGGGGAAGAATTAATCAAACTTCGAGTTACTGCATCTGTGTCACAACGGTCCCACATACACTACACTTAACATAATTGGTTATGATGACCAAACTTTTACCAGCTTTTGCCAGCCGAAAAAAAATCTTTATCTGCCAAGAACACCATTTTACGTGCTTGTGTGGTACCGGAGAGAGCCAAAAGTCGGACTGGACATGAAATGGACACCAAAAAAATGGCTCAACACTGACGGTGGGGTCCCCTGTTTACCCCCCCCCCCCACCCTCCCCAACCAAGATTTTCAAAAACCAGCATCGCCGGTTCTTTAGGCTTTAAAAGACCGGCTGCATTTACACCCGTACAAAATGGAAAGCGGCGAATACATCGGTTAATATCAGTACCACCTGCTTATTGGACGGCACTCATCATCAGGGTTCGATACGCAACAATCACTACTAGAATTTGTAGAAACCCGTTTTGTAGAAGTCTTTCCTTTTAACACATGAACTGGAACCACCTCGACAGCACCACTGTGAACACCAAGACCATTGAGTCCTTTTAAGGTAGCACTAGCCTCGGCCAGACGCCACTAAAAACAACGCTGCGCATCCCCAGACTTTCCGTTGCGTTGATGCCAGATCTTTGGATGTTGCAATGTATAAAGACAGACACAGATACAGAACTGTCTCATTTCGTAACCATATTTAAAACGCTTTACTTAAAACAATTTAATTAAATGTTCTTAAGCACACAGACACGCGCGCGCGCGCACACGCACACACACACACACACACACACACACACACGTAAGTTTCCACACACACACACACACACACACACACACACACACACATAGACAGACAGTGAGAGACAGACACACACAGACACAAAAACAGACAGAGAGACAAAGAGAGATTTCTAACCTTCAAAATACGTTCCTTTCCCGAAATCGTCCATATGACTTTTTTTCCTTCACGGACACATCTGTCTCTCCAATAATCCTGTCTTGGCACTTTTAACCAGGTTAAATCCAAACGTAGAACCACTTAAAACCAAAATATCCATTCCATGTTTGTTGTCGAGAAACTCTATCCTGTAGTAATAGCCCCACACGTTTTTTACACACACACACACACACACACACACACACAAAGACAAAAAAAACTGACACGACCCCTTAAAGAGTGAACCGTTAATCATCGGTGTTCATACCCATGAGCATCACGTTTTTCACGTTTTCGAAGAAACACGCAGCGTTAGCAGCGTCCACGAACAGCTACAAATGGACTTACTGTTATTTTATTTAGAACCCAGCCGACTGTGTATCAAGGCTATAACCAATTCAAAACACACACAATACTTTAAAAAAAAAATTCTAAAAAGCACACATATCATTGTTATCTTGTCTAAAGCTCAGACGACTGCACACATTGTTCTTTTGTTTAAAGCCCAGCCGACTGCGTACACCCATATCAGGGCTATAATCATTTCAAAACAAACACAAATCTTCAACAGGAAAAAAAAAGGAAAAGAAAATTAAGTACACATATCAAAGCATTCGTACACTTGATCTAAGGAGATGCCCCTGGCGTTGACCACTCCGCCTAATTTATCACATTGGGGATTTTAAAAAACCGGATATAAATTTCAACACAATTAGACACATTAAAACATTGAAAAATAAAAGAACAAAAACGGGCTTAAATTGCCTAAACACATTTCCCTGGAGCTAAAAAATGCATTTAATACATGTACCCAGTGATCAGTCCTAAGACAAAGTATGTAAGACTTTTATTGAACCCATACAGGTGAATGGACCAGAAAGGCAGAAAATGATAGGAGGAAATGACAGAAAGCAAAGCAAGAAACAAAGAGAGGGAGAAAGAGAGAGAGAGACACAGAGAGAGAGAGTGCGTGTGTGTGTGTGGTGTGTGTGTGCGTGCGCGTGTGTGTGTGTGTGTGTGTGTGTGCGTGCGCGCGCGCGCGTGTGTGTGTGTGTGTGTGTGTGTGTGTGTGTGTGTGTGTGTGTGTGTGTGTGTGTGTGTGCTTTTAAAACTCTTCCAAAGAGTTCAAAAGCTGTCTCCATTTTGCTGCGGGTTAAATAGTCACCCATTAAATGTCATTTTTTCTACCAGTGCTTGTGTACTTCTCGGAATGTACTGTTCGTATCTTCACATGCAAACAAAATCACCGGCACAGTGAGTGTTGTTGACATTATCTCTTTAATTTGGGGCATGAGCGAGATATATTCGTCTCTGTGCATCGACTTCAGTCTTGTCAGGATTGCTTGTGTGTGTAAGTGTGTGTGTGTGTGTGTGTGTGTGTGTGTGTGTGTGTGTGTGTGTGTGTGTGTGTGTGTGTGTGTGTGTGTGTCTGTGTCTGTCTGTCTCTCTGTTTGTCTGTCTGTCTCCGTGTGTGTGTCCGTCTGTCTGTCTGTCTATGTCTTGTGTGTGTGTGTGTGTGTGTGTGTGTGTGTGTGTGTGTGTGTCTGTTTGTCTCTGTGTCTCTGTGAGTGTGTCCGTCTGTCTGTGTCTGTCTGTTTGTCTGTGTGTGTGTGCCTGTGTGAGTGTATGTGTGTGTGTGTGTCTCAGTCTGTCTGTGTGATTTTGTAGGGGATTCTGGTTTCCATACTTTCCACTAGTGAGCCATTATAATAATAATAATAATAAATGGTTATTTATGAGCGCTTTCCACTTGCACAAAGCGCTTTACAACAACAATAAAAAGTAAAACAAGCACACGAACTCACAGACACACACCAACACGCACAGACACACACACACAAACCACACACACACGCACGCACGCACGCACACAAACACACACGCGCACGCATTCACACCCAAAAACACGCACATCAAGAATACAGAGCGGCAGAAAGAGGGTCTACAAGAAATGTTGCTGGAAGAGAAAAGTCTTCAGACTAGTTTTAAAGGAGGGAAATGAAGGGCTGTGACGGAGATTGTGAGGCAAGGAGTTCCACATCTGCACAGCAGATGATGAAAAAGCTCGACCACCATGCCTCTCTCGTTTATATTTTGGAACGCGGAATGTTCTATCATCGGTAGCAGAGCGAAGAGATCTGGGTGGTACATAGATCGTAAAGATGTCAGAAAGGTATTTAGGCGCAGTGCCAATTATGACTTGGTAGCAGAGACAAGAAGCTTTGTATTTGATTCTTTGTTCAATAGGTAACCAGTGTAACTCTCGTAGAAGGGGTGTACAATGTGCCGATCTTTTTGCTTTGCACACTATTTTGGCTGCTGAGTTCTGTACTTGTTGTAGTGGTCTGATCAGGGTATGTGGAGAACCGACAAGAAGAGAATTGCAGTAGTCTAGTCTAGATCGCCTACAGCATCTGAAGTTAACTTATTACTGTTTCCACCCCTTTCCTTGTTCCATTATTCTAGTAGCTTCCTTATCTCACATGCTTAGAGCACTACGTCAATTGTGCAGGGTCGCAGGTTCGATCCTCATGCAAGCCACAGGCTTTCTTCTAACCCTCTGACTCCCGCAGCCTATATACCAACTGCAAAAACTTTACCTTTCAACTGCCTCACCCTATCCATCAGCTCCCTGCAGGAATCTGGTGAATAGGGTGAGCGAGTCAAAGAGTTAAGTTTTCACTTTGCTAGTATGGTGGACAAGGTGCAGGAGTCAAAGGGTCAATGCAATGATAGATTTAGAATGCACACGCTAGATAGAAAACTGGTGGATAGGGAGGGTGAGGGAGTCAAAGAGTTAAGTTTTGACTTTGTTAGTATGGTTGGTAATACATGATGCTGGTGGACAGTGTGCGGGAGTCAAAGGGTTAATGCAATGATAGATTTAGAATGCACACGCTAGATAGAAAACTGGTGGATAGGGAGGGTGAGGGAGTCAAGGAGTTACGTTTTGGCTTTTCTAATAATTATGGTTCTTACCAACAAATGCCCATCAATTAACATCAGGAAGAGAGTTCTTGAATGTTATATAGAACAAATACTGGTATACGGTTGTGAGGCATGGACAGTCAACAAACAAATTGTGGTTTCCGAGAAGAACGTTGAGAGTTCCATGGACAGCAAAGAAAACAAACGAGATAGATGGAGGCAGACACAAGAAGATCATTCATAAGGAAGATTAAGAAAAGACAGGCAACATCTATAGGCCATTTTATGAGGAAAGGGGAATTGGAGCACCTGGTCACAACGGGAAAGCTGGAAGGAAAGAGAGCACCAGGTAGACCCAGGGAGAAGATACTAGACAGACTTGCAGTGTGGCTGAAGACAAAGAGGGTGGAAGAGATGCTTGAGGCAACAAGAGATAGAGACAGATGGAAGTCCATTATCGCCAACGCCATGCGGCAAGGCACCTGATGATGATGATGATGATGAGTATGGTTGACAATACATAATGCTGGTGGACAGGGTGCGGGAGTCAAAGGGTTAATGCAAGAACAGATTTAGAATGCACACGCTAGATAGGAGCTTAAGACCTGGCCAGCGTGTCGGGGCTTATGGACAAGTTTACGGCTTACGCCATGATCAGGTTGTATCTTCTCCTGTCACATGGCACTTGTGGCGTGACAGTGCATACGGAATTTATTTCGAGCGCAGAAACACTATCTTTAGATACAGATGTGTTAAAATAGAAAATGAAAAGACAGAGAGAGAGAGGGAGAGGCGAGAGAGAGAGAGAGAAAGAGAGAGAGAGAGAAAGAAAGTGAGAGAGAGATAGAGAAAGAAAGTGAGAGAGAAAAAGAAAGTGTGAGAGAGAAAGTTTGTGTGTGAGAGAGAGAGAGATAGAAAGTGAGAGAGAAAGAAAAGAGAGAGAGATAGAAAGTGAGAGAGAAAGAAAAGAGAGAGAGAGAAAGTGAGAGAGAGAGGAAGAGAGAGAAAAAGTGAGAGAGAGGAAGAGAGAAAAAGTGAGAGAGAGGAAGAGAGAGAAAGTGAGAGAGAGAGGAAGAGAGAGAAAAGGTGAGAGAGAGGAAGAGAGAGAAAGTGAGAGAAAGGAAAGTGAGAGAGAGAAAGAGAGAGAGAGAGAGAAAGAGAGAGAGAGAGAGGGAAAAAACCCATCAAAATTAAACTTTATTCAGACAGTATCTCAGTGTGTAGCTACCGAGAGGTGTGTATTCGTTTTCATAAATGTTTCTACGGACAAGGTAGAGAAGGGTGAGAGAGGTAGGGACAGACGATAAGAATTGATGAATATTTATTCAAGTAGAAACTGAGTCAGAACACCGCAGCAGATTTTTCAAGAACTCTCGCAGCGCAGCATGCGAACCTTGCGCAGACTTGATCATAATGATGGCATTTGCTATGTATGTCAGGTTATTAGTCCATCACAAGGCATTTGTCATCGGGTGTGGAGGGAAATATCCATGTGTCGTGAAACATTATAATGAAACAAGGAGAGGTTATTGTTGTTGTTGTTGTTGTTGTCGTTGTTGTTGTCGTTGTTGTTGATGATGATGATGATGATGACGATGATGACGTTTGTTCTTTCTTTATTTGCTGTTTTTGTTTTTTTTTGTTTTTTATCTGTGGTGTCTTTCCTCATGTCCTTTGCAAACTTAGTCTTTCTTCGCTTATTTTCAAGTCGTAATCACACCTGCAGAAGATACGGTCAGCAAATTATGCTAGTTCTTGTCCTGCTACGACATCCAAGTTGTCTGTTATAAATCCTAGCTTATTGTCACAGAGTTTTATTGACTACGGCGGCTGTGGAAGAGCCCTTGTGTAGGTCCAGAGCATCCATCACTACAAGATGAGGTGTCGAACGAGTCCCTGGTGACTGTCGTTGTTTAGGGGAGAAGCGCACTGCCGGCTTAGTCAGACACACTCCGTTCTGCCTGTAACTTTGTTGTACTTATTCGTAGTAACCAGAAAATAACATGACTTAGAATGGGGGTGTTTAATAACCCTTTGACTCCCGCACCTTACCCACTAACTGCAAAAAAACCTTTGACTCTCTCACCCTATCCACCAGCTTCCAGCAGGAAGCTGGTGGATAGGGTGAGAGAGTCAAAGGGTTAAGTTTTTTGCTTTGCTAGCACGATTTATAATGCAGGATGCTGGTGGACAGGGTGCGAGAGTCGAAGGGTTAAAAATACAACCAGACAAGACAGACGCAAATTTTCGTCCAGTTGGCCTTTTCTCCTAATGGACAAAGCAGCAGGGCAGTTTTGGTCTTTTTCTCCTAATTTTGTGTTTGTTGTTTGTTCTTTTGTGATCTTACGTTTACGCTTGACAAAGGCCAGTTGGCCCAAAATTTGCGCCCGTCTTGTCTTGTTGTATTAAACACGCGTTCTGATTCTATGTTCATGTTGTTTCTGGTTCCTGTTTGTTTGAACGCAGGCGGTCGCACTTGTCTTGGATTTCTTATCCATAGTGGTCAACAAAGACAAGAGACAAGCCTATCTATGTTTTAAGACACGATATGCTCAACAGTATGCTGGAGGGAAAGATAGCACCAGGTAGACCCGGGGAGAGAATGCTGGACGGACTTGCAGAGTGGCTGGGGATGAGGAGGGTGGGGGAGATGCTAAGGGCAACGAGAGATGGAGATGGTTGGAAGTCCATGGTCGCCAGCGCCATGCGGCAGGGCACCTGATGATGATGATACTCAACAGTTTCTCTTTCAAGATTATTATTACTATTATTGTTTAAAGCCAGCCAACTGCGCAGAACTATAACTATAAAAGGCCGACACACAACACTTCGTTCACCCTGAAAAAAAAAAAAAAAACACTGGAAAAGAAAAATAAGTACACCTGTCAATGCAATGGCGCACATAATCTAAGGATATACCCCTGACGTTGAAGGATATACCCATGACGTTGAAGGATATACCCCTGACGTTGATCACTCAGCCCAAATTATCACCAGGGAGTTTAAAGACACAAACCATGTAAATGTATAAAAATATAACATACTGAAATACAATCAAAAACTGACCTAAATTACCTAAAATTGCTTCTGCACATCACATTTCCTTAAAACCATAAAAGCAGTTAGTACATGTACCCAGTTATCAATTCTAATGAAAAGTATGTGAGGCCTTTATAGAACACATACCAATGAATGGACCAGCAGGACAGAAAATAATAAGAACCGATGACAGAAAGCAAACCAGCCAGGCACAAACAGAGTGACAGAAAAGAGGAAATTCCTAGCTCAGAATTTCCGAAAGGTGGAGATACTATTCATACTGAAAAAAAAAAACGACAAAAATTAGGCATTCTCACGGAGATGCTCTTTCTAGACAATAGAAACAACAACAATGACAACAACAACAACAATATAATTATAATACACATATAACGCGATCAGTTCACATCAAAGCAAGCTGATTGTAGCTTACATAGAAAAAAAATGATAATAAAAAAAAAAACCGCTGGGGGTTGCCATATCCATGCCTTAATGTAGCATGATCGGATACATACACACCAGTAAAGTATAAACATAGTTCATGGAAAATAACATATCACAAGGTATGATCAGAAACAGGCAGTATTCGTACATTTTCTTTTTCAAAAGCGTTCCGGATTGTTCTCAGAGGCGTGTGTACACCGTCAAATCTATCTATCTATTTCTATCTATCTATCATCTATCTATCTATCTATCTGTCTGTCTACTTACTTACCCACCTGTATGTATGTATGTATGTATACATGTAATGTATGCATACATGTATGTATGTATGTATGTACGTATGTACGTATGTATGTATGTATTGAAAATCCCAATAGTTAACCATGAAAATAAAAACTGAGAATATACAAAAATGTATTGAATCAACTTGTTCCAGTCTGGGTGTAAAGGGAGATCACACCAAGAAACCAGTACAGGCAGAAGATATCGTAAAAACGATTCCTAGTGTGTGTAGGGGTGGGGGAGTGGGTGGGGGTCAGAATCTAAGAATTGTATGGCCATGCACGATGGCAAACGATCTTATCAGACGAGCAAACTGCACAAGTTTTGAATAACAATCAAGAGACGCCGATGGAGAATGTTGAGGCATGTCACCCGAACACATAAAGAAAAGTCAACAGCAGCCGGGGAAAAAAAAAGTGGTGCCTTTTTACCGAAACCTGGCGAAGTGCCTTTCTACCGAAACCTGGCGAAGAGTCTGGAATTTGGAGTTTGTTCAAGAATGAATCATCGCAGTCGGACATTTCCATATGCGCCACACCCAAATCTGCCGGCAGTTAGCTGCTGTATTCCCTGAGCCTGTGCTATACTATGGGCCACCATGGTCTTGAAATGGGGAGGGGTGGGTGTGGGGAAAGGGGCCTACACAACACTAAGCTGACACCATCAGAATGATGGATACACCAAGACTGGCGGCAAACAAGCCAGCTTTTAATGTTTTGGGTTTGGATTGAATTCGAGATATTATATCTTGAGTCCATACTTCCATCAAAAGACCCGATCAGTCCGCGTAAAAAACAACAAAAAACAAAACAAAACAAATAAATCATGGCCATGGAACTGAAATAAGACAGACCTAACTGAGATATCAGCAGCAAAGACAACAGCCAAGTGCCAGCACCGGATGTCTCTACTGAAAAATGCATGTACTACCGACATACGAAAGTGATCGTAAATGGTAAATGGGTGAATACATAAATGACTGGGACGGTGTTCCATTCAAATTCTACGATTTAGAAAACGCCTACTTTCTTAGATATAGTTCTGCTGAAATTCCATTTATGTTTAGAACTAATGAAAACAGTTAAGCGACAAATACATTAAACTGACTGACTATCTAACTAACTGACTGACTGATCTAAAAATTGACACTGAACAAACGAATCTGCTCTGACGGTATACACATTCACACACACACACATACACTCACACACACACACACACGCACACACGACACACACATGAACACGCGCGCGCACTTTCTCCAGCCATGATGGAACAATCTCCCATTTTCAAGGAGGAAGACAGTTGGAAGTAAACATTGTAAAGAAAAAGACAACAAAAGATAAGGACAATCAAAGAAATCACAGACACGCCTGACCTGTGCACACAAACAAAATAAATCTTGCCAACACGGTAAAAACTGCGAAACAAAAAAAGGAACTATAATGAACTTCAGAAGGCCAGGCAGCCCGCAAAAGCTCCCCCTCCCCCCACACCCCAACACACGGAAACCCACACCACTCCTTTGACCTTAGCCATAGAGCCAACCCCCCTTCTTCTCCGCTCACAACCCCCAGCGACCCCCGTCCATCCATCCTAATGAAGGGGCAGCAGATGCGGACGCAGGCTTCGCGCCAACTCCACAGGACGTCCGGCAAGCCGCCAGCGCCTTTGTGGGCGCCCTGTGTCACAGGAAGTGGGTCGCACGTGCGTCACGCGCAAGCCATGCTAATGAGACCGGAGCGGGCCGCACGAGCGACGCTTCCTATTGTGGGCGACGGACAGTGTTGACGTAATCTTAGAGCGATGCTGTGACAGCCACGGCGGGCAAGCGGAGTGGTGTGAGATGGCTGCTTGCTTGCTGTAGTGGTCGGCAGTGAGGATGGTAGTGCTGATGGTGGTGGTGGTGGTGGTGGTGGTGATGATGGATGGCTGGAGGAAGCGTTCCCAGGATGGATGGATGGATGAATGGAGGAGGGGGAGAATGGAGGGGATAAAGCTGTAGAAGCAGGTGATTTTCTGGTGGTGGCTAGATAGCTTAGAGATTGGGTCCCGTTTTCGCGGCAGGTGATTCCATGCTGGTCACGTAATCTACTGGAGGTAACTAATTTGACGACAGTCATGTATTGTAAGTACAAAGAGACAGGGTTGGAATGGGAAAGTACTACAGCGTTTTACTCATCCTATTTAATTATACGTGTTCGACCCTGGTTCAAAATACGATTGAAACCCATTGCATATGAAGCTTTAAGTTCGACCAGACAAATACTGACACTATTATTAATGACTGGGGAAATCAAGCAGTAAGGGCGAGGAGTAAAGCCGGCTGATATCAGTGTTTACTATCTCGTTTTACAATCAACCGCCATAAAGAACACTGGACAATTTTACATGTCATATAGAATAATATTGATAATTATACTTAATAACGATGACAGCAATACACTACTACTACTACTACAACTACTATTGCTTCTACTACTACTACAGCTGCTACTACTAGATCTATTACTACTACAACTACTATTACGACTACTACTACTTCTACTATCACTACTACTACAACTACCACTAGTATTACTACTACTACTATTACTACTACTACTACTATCACTGACTACTTGTACGGCGTTTCACCTCACGACAGCCCTCCAAAGCGCTTCACAAAAGCAGACAAAGGCAGACACACGGATAGCTAATACATGTCAAGCCCTACCGCTATGATGGAAACAGATGAACTATAGAACCTTCGTGGTCGAAGGGTTACACACAAAAAAACCCAAAAAACAAAAAACAAACAAACCAAAAAACACATTTAATGTAATCTAAAGAACTCAATGCAATCTAAAGAACTTAATGTAATCTACACTGAAGAGAAATGATTGTGCCGTGGTGTGGCTGCAAGGGTCTTACCACTCATTCCCTCCTTGTTTCACCATCGTCATTTCAGATGGTTGAGGCTTTCGTGTTCTTGGGGAGCATATCTATCCGTCATCAAGTCTATGTACCGGGTCTCTATGTCGCCGCCGTGTCCACATTATGGCTTGACAGCGTTTATTTCCCCCACAACGGCCAGTTAATTCCCAGTTTCTTCAAGTGAGATTCGGATCAGTCGGACAGTTACATATGCGTTCAACCCAAATCCGCCAGGAATAATCTGGCAGGCTCCTTAAGCTGAGAAAAACAACAACAACAACAACGAAACAACAACAACAAACAAAGCGAAAGAAAACAAAGCAAACAACAAACAAATTGCTGGATGCTGATGGATATGGTGAAGGAGTCAAAGGGTTAAATTTTTGCAGTTGGCAGATACGGTGCGGGAGTCAAAAAAGGTTAATTTAGTACGGGCAGCGATCAGGCCAGTTTTTATGTCCAGGGCTGGGACTGAACACAAGACAACAGATCTTGAGTCCACGACTCTATTATATGAGCGAACTTGCCCGCTAAAACTAAGGCCACACCCAAGGGTTGAATCCACAATTCCTGTGTTATGTGCGTGGTGCTCTAAGCAACTGAGCTGATGGGCCGGGCTAAAAACCTTTGACCTGCCTGAACATTCCACCCACGACCCAGGCATCACCAGCATGGCGGCGGTGTTCAGTGTTCAGTACTGACGAGTGTGAGGACCAGAATCAATCAGATGGGAATCGTCGGGGACAGATTGGCGCTTGCTTGCTTAGGCTCGCATACGTGTACACTACACGCTACACGTGTCTCGCTTGTCCTACGGAGGATCAAGGATAATGAAGAATGATCTGTTAGCATGTTGTACTCAGTACAGTGGTATATAAGTACGGTCAGGTTTATACTCAGTTTAGCTCGGATTGGCCGAGCTGCAATAACCTTCGCCAGAATGACTCATCAACGCCGTCTGATCGAACAACAAGCGTGACGGAACGCACGACGATGGCAGCGTCCAGCACCTGCGTCCTCAGAACTTTGCTGTTCGGCAACGAAATGTCGACTCTCTATTCAAAACCTTTCACATCATGCGCAACATCAAGCGCATCACTGGCATCACACAGAAACACCGAATAACGAACGAGGAGATTTTCTATCGTGCCCAGATCTCCAGCCTCTACAACCTGCTGCAGCAACGGCATCTCCGCTGACTGGGTCACGTCCACTTTTTAGAAGATGGAAGTATCCCCAAAGATTTATTTTACAGCGAGCTGGCTAATGGCTCCAGATCACAAGGGCGTCCCCACCTTCGCCTCAAGAACGTGTGCAAGCAAAGCATTAAGTCTAAGAACGCCAGTGTCAACCAAAGG
>CM060313.1:74719115-74726615 GCA_030674185.1 Monoplex corrugatus
GTCTTAAACAACTATGCAGATGTACATTTCTTTTGTCACTTATGTAGATGTATGTGGTGTGATTGAATATCCAATATTGTTGATACTGTAACCCTTGGGCGCACAAAATCAGCACTAACGCGACTTTGAGATGTTGTAAGATACAGACATTTCTGAAATCTACAATCCTGTGTGATCATCTAGATAAACAATCGAGTGTTGTAGGGCTACAAAAGTGCAAGATTTGAGATACACACATTTCTAAAATGTACGATCTTTTGTGAATATTTTTCATGTAGCACTGAACGTCTAATGCAATAAAAGCGGAAGATTTGAGATAAACACATTTGTGAAATTTACGATCTTTTCTTATCATTTTGATATACAACTGATACGGCAACAAAAGTGGAAGATTTGAGATACGTATATGTCTGAAATCTATTATCTTTTATGATCATTTTCATGAGGCACTGAATGTCCAAGGCAATAAGAGTGGAAACTGTAGTCTTTCGTGATGATATTTCTCCTCCCCTCCCCTCTTCCTATGGTGGTTTGAGAAAACAGCCCCCAAATATTGCACACACTTGCAATTCTTATTTTCCTCAACAACCCAAGTCCATGCAGCAGTTTTTAGGTGAACCACACAGCGTAGGAAAACCAAGACAGACCTTTCCACCTATGTGCAAAATGTGGGATTCTGCAAGGGTTACACCGCACGTTTATTTGGTCAGCACACGATGTGATCGAAAGAACGACCCAATGTTACCATGCAGATAGAATAAAAGCTTGATTTTGAACACCTTAACGATACTTTGAGGCTAGATTTGTATGTACACTTATATGAAATGTTCATGTTTATGGAGTGAGATTCTGTTGAGAACGACGACAACAACAACAACAACAACAAAAAAACATCCTGACTGATCCTCACTCTATTTTTGCACCTACTGCTGGTCTGTCTCAGGGACGAAGCTCCTCTCTCTCTCTCTCTCTCTCTCTCTCTCTCTCTCTCTCTCTCTCTCTCTCTCTCTCTCTCTCTCTCTCTCTCTCTCTCTAATGGGTCACATATACGGAGTTTGCCATATTAAGGATGAAAATTTGTTTTTGTATTTCACATCCTTTCAGAAAGGGGCTGTGGCTTTAATGAACAGATATCTGAAAATAACACACATCAAGACAGAAGCGCTAATCAGGAACATAAATAGGAGCAAGATTATGCGAAAACAGGTTCTAAACACAGCTGACCAGCACTATAGGTATCTTTTTTTTTTCTTGGGCCTGGTTGACACCAGAACATATAAGAAAAGTAAGCTAAAACACAACATCTTTGTCATTCGGTTTCAATCCAAACTGGAACTTCGTCGAATCGTGATTCATCATCATCATGTGCCCTGCTGCATGCCGTTGGCAATCATGGCCTTCCGTACGGATTTATCCTTTGTTTCCGCAAAGCTCATCTCCCACCCTCTCTGTCTGATTATCATATCCCTATGTCATCTATTATCACACTTGTCCCACAGTCTGTGGCTATTGATATGGCACAGAGAAAATGAGACAGAAAGAAAAAGAGTGGGATTGGGGTTGGGGGGTAGGAGGTGGGGGTTGGGAGGCACTCAAGACAGAGGACAGAAAACTGACGACCAGATGACAGACGAAAAGAAGAGATGGTCTGCGCCCTGCCTTTCTCCGTCCCTGCCTGCCTTCCCCGAAATTACCTGAAAGCATGTCACGTGCTCGGTCGCCCCATCACCATGGAAACAGCGAGGGTATGCATTTTCTTCCTGCCCTGTCCTGTGGGTGGCAATTTGCTGGCCAAGTGTCCTGTTTCCTTCTGGCCCAGATTGCCCGCCACCGCCACCACCACTACGACACTACCCGGGTGAAATGTGTGTGTGTGTGTGTGTGTGTGTGTGTGTGTGTGTGTGTGTGTGTGTGTGTGTGTGTGTGTTGTGTGTGTGTGTGTGTATGTATGTGAGTGTGTGCGTGTGTATGTTTTTGTGAGTGTGTACGTGTGTGTATGTGTGTGTGTATATATGTGCTTGTGTGTGTGTGTCTGTATGTGTGTGTATGTGTATGTATGTGAGTGTGTGTATGTGTATGTGCGTGTATGTGTGTATGTGTGTGTGTATGTCTGTGTATGTATATTTTGTGCATCAGTATCCCTCTGTTGTATTGAATCTGAGTTTCAATGGTAACATCTTAAACTTTTTAGCGGTTAAGTCTAATATAGCGATGTTTTTTTGAGAGAAGGACTCTTAAAGCTAATTTATATCAGTCAGTGAGAAGTTTGAGAACATTACCAATGGCTGAATCACAAACAGTAGATGCATTGTCAATCAGTGATTGGATACGTACATCAACGAATAGCTTCCTTCACTGAAGATCCGATAAATTATCTTAGATAATCGAAATAGTTTCACTGCAAAAGTTCAAACACAGTGTTTTTATATCACTTGATTTAAAGACAGGATTATAGCATCCCAACTTTCTGGAAATTCTCTGCTAGAAATTTCCTCTGTTTTGTCACTTTGTTTCTTTCTTCTTCCGTTGCTTTCTGTTATTTTTTCCTATCATTTTCTGCCTTGCTGGTCCATTCACCTGTATGTATTCGATAAAGTCTTACTTACACTCTCTTAGGATTGATAATTGGGTACATGTATAAAGTGCATTTTTGGCTCTAGGGAAATAAGACGTGCAGAAGGAATTTTAGGTAATTTAGGCTCGTTTTTTATATTATGTTTTAATGTCCTTAGTTATGTTCAACTTTGTATTCAGGTATGTTTCTTTCAATCTCCTGTATGATAAATTGAATGATGTGGTCAACGCCAGTGGCATCTCAGATTATGTACACGAATGCATTGCTATATGTGTAGGCCCCTACTTAATTTTCTTTTTCTTTTTTTTCCCCCTGTTGAAAGTATTGTGTGTATGTTTTGAAATGGTTATAGCCCTGATATGGCTCCACTCAGTATACCGGGCTTTAAACAAAAATAATGGTAACAATAACAGGTTTATATTACCTGGAACTAGACATAAACGATGTGGAAATTATCTTTTTCAAAATTGTTCTCTGATTTTAGAAAAAGTGGTTTTCAAAGGATAATTTCGATCTTTTGGTCATATTGTTAAAATCACACATTTTATCAGTTGTGGATGAGTGACACACGATTTTGCTTTTTGTTTTGTCCATAAAATCAGAGACAACAAGCAAGACAGGAACAGAACGAACACGCGGAGACGGGTTCACCAGAAGGTGACAAGAAAAATGAGAACTACCAAGAAAACTTCAGACGCGAAGAAGGCAAGGGAGGGGGGGGGGGAGGGGAAGGGCGAGAGAGGAGGGGGGGGCGTAGGCGGGTGCGGGTGAAGTGTAGAAGAAACAGCGAGAACCCCGAAGAGAAGAAGAATATGGCTGGGACCTTGTCTCTCTCTCTGCATCCCATGAAATTACCTGAAAGCATGTCACGTGCTCGGTCGCCCCATCACCATGGAAACAGCGAGGGTATGCATTTTCTTCCTGCCCTGTCCTGTGGGTGGCAATTTGCTGGCCAAGTGTCCTGTTTCCTTCTGGCCCAGATTGCCCGCCACCGCCACCACCACTACGACACTACCCCGGTGAATTGAGAGAGAAGTACGGAGAATGGGGAGAGAAAATGAGAGATGAAGAGGAGAATGGGAAAGACAGGATGGCATAGAAAAAGAGTGGAAAAGTGATGTGGTGAGGTTAGGAGAGAGAGGGGTGGTTGGAGAAAGAGACAGAAAGAGAGAGAGAGAGAGAGAGAGAAAGAGAGAGAGATGGACAGACAGAGAAACAGAGAAAAGACAGAGAGAATGAGAGAGAGACAAAGACAGACAGACAGAGTGATAAAGAGATAGACAGAAACCAAAACATATAGACAGGCACGCAGGGCGAGAGAGAGAAATAAAACGAAATTTATTTTTTGAATGATACAATTATCAATACCTAGGCCAAGTTATAAATCTGTCGTTGCTAACCTACTTGTATGAAAACAAACAGAAAATTAAAAAAAGTACAAATGAACTGATTCAAATATCAAGTACCGGTAAACTAAAAGTACGTGAAGAAAGACCATTGATCATGAAGACATAATGGTGTACACATATACTGAAATGTTAATATTTGCCTGAGGAGGGAAGAGGGTCCCAGATATGGGCGTGTGTATGTAGCACAAGTAGATCACTCATAAGGAAGATTAGGAAAAGACAGGCAACATTTATAGGCCATTTTATGAGGAAGGGGGATTTGGAGCACCTGGTCACAACAGGAAAGCTGGAGGGAAAGAGATGCTGGACGGACTTGCAGAGTGGCTGGGGACGAGGAGGGTGGGGGAGATGCTAGGTGCAACGAGAGATAGAGACAGATGGAGGTCCATGATCGCCAACGCCATGCAGCAGGGCACCTGATGATGATGATGATGTAGCACAAACACTATCGCCATAATAGTCATCATAACGCTGTGAACATATGTCAAGACTTCTCCAGATCCTTTGGACCTTCGTGGCCTGCTCTGATGGTGCCCTCAGTTTTGATGGGTTTGGAGGTGAGGTGAAGAACCGGGAGGTGAGGTGAAGAACCAGAATGAGCAGGGTGGGAGTAGTGAGTGACACAGGGCTGGTGTAAAACTGGGCAGAAAGGGAGACAATGGAAGGATAAAATGCTTGTTTGCAGTAAAAAAAAAAAGAAAAAAAGAAGGAAACAAAGAAAATACCATCATAACACTGTCATATACAGAAGAAAACGATAATATTGCCATATGTTCTGAGCATCCTTTGTCAAGATTCCAAACCGTTTTTTCCCTTTGTTACTTTGATTTTGACGAATCTCATTTCGTTTCTCTCTGACCCTGTGTTGTGATAAAAGAAGTACTTTTTCCAGTATATGTATCTTTCTTTCTTTCCCTTTCGTCACATCATAAAAGGAAGCCTGCTCAACAATTCTGGGCAGCCAAATGGAATCAAATTCTCTCTCTCTCTCTCTCTCTCTCCCCTCTCTCTTTCTCTCTCCTCTCTCTCTTTCTCTCTCTCTCTCTGTGCGCTCGTGCACGCCGATATGAAATGTTTGTACAATGCAACGCAATACAATGCAATACAATACAATACAATGCAATGCAATGCAATGTAATGCAATACAATACAATACAATACAATACAATACAATACATACAATACAATACAATATTTCTCAGTAATGCAGATTTTGAAATTACAATGAACACAGTGTGTGTGTGTGTGTGTGTGTGTGTATGTGTGTGTGTGTGTGTGTGTGTGTGTGTGTGTGTTTGCGCGCGCGCGACTGTGTACAAGCATGCGTGCAAGCGTTCGTATGTATGTGTTTGTGATATGCGGGTGTGCGTGCGCGAGTGAGAATGTGTGCGTGTGCGAGTATATGTGCGTGCATCTGCGTGCACGTGCGTGCGTGTTTGAGTGCGTTTATTCCCTTTGCTGCGCTTTATATATATATACATATATATATCTATATATTTTGTGTGTGTGTGTGTGTGTATGTGTGTGTGTGTGTGTGTGTGTGTGTGTGTGTGTGTGTGTGTTGTGTGTGTGTGTGTGTGTGTGTGTGTGTGTGTGTGTGTGTGTGTGTGTGTGTGTGTGTGTGTGTGTGTGTGTGTCCCACTTTGGTCTTTCGAAGTTTCCGTCTAATTATTCTCCAACTACAGACAGATATACGATTCGATGTCTGTGCTTTCGTTTCATTCGCCCATAGATCACATTACATCCGCTGACCTTCTCATGTCAATAAACACATATCTAGAAACACCCATACATTTAATCATCATCACTCATATCTCGAAACATTGATCCATTTAATCATCATCATCTTCATCATCATCATCTTCATCATCATCATAATCATCATCATCATAACCGTGATCACTATCATAAAATGTATAATGATAACAACAACAACAACAATAACAACAACAACAATAATAATAATAATGATAATAATAAAATGATGATAATAACAACAATAATAATGACAGATCGTTCTTGCATAGCGCTATTCTACACGACACAGAATATAATACACACAGAAACACTGAAATATCACACACACACACACACACACACGCGCGCACACACACACACACATCACACACATCCTTACACGCACACACGCATACACACATACACGCACATACGCACACATCACACACATATACCGTCTAATATCACTTATAGTGAAAAGACGTTAAATTAAAGAACGAACGAACACATATACACACACACACACACACACGCACGCACACACGCACGCACGCGCACACACACACACACACACACTCACACACACTTCCCAAAATACACACATTTGTTCACGTACACAAATGAATAAATACAAACAGCATTTAACCACAATATGTATACTCATAAACGTGCATCTAAATGGCTGATTACACGTAATACCGAGTGATCAGTAGTTAGAAGTGGGAGTACTTACTGGTGGAGGAGCGATTACAATATCAACAGTGGAAGGTTTGGGCGAACAAGCACGTCTTTAATTGTGACTTGAAGTGCGATTCGCACTTAGATCCTTCAGACCGGTTTGCAGTGAGTGCCCCAGTGATGTTGCGACGAAACTGAAAGCACTTTTCTCCTGATGATTTAAAAGTGCGTTTAGGCATCATCAGAAATTTCTGTTTTCATCCTTTGACTCCCGTACCCTATCCACCAACTGAAAAAAAACGTAACACTTTGACTCCCTCAGCCTATCCCCCAGCTTTCTGCAGGAAGCTTGTAGATAGGGGGCGGGAGTCAAAGGGTTTAAGTGTTTGCTTTCCTAGCATGAAAAAACTTAACACGATGACTCCCTCATCTATCCACCAGCTTCCTGCAGGAAGCTTGTGGATAGGGTGAGGGAGTCAAAGGATTAAGTTTTTGCTTTGCTAGCATGGTTGGCAATGCAGGGTGATGGTGGACAGGATGCGGGAGTCAAAGGGTTAACAATGACAGGGTGCGTGATATTTGATATATGCAGAGGCAGTCTGACAGGTACAGTGATAAAGATCCATGAAAATGGCGATGTGCAATGCCATACTGGCAGCGAGGCTTGACTGGTAACCAGTGGAGTTCTTCAATGGTGTTACGTGATTGTGCCTTTTTTTCCCTTGATGATTAGATGTGTTGCATATCACAAAACCATCGTCATCATCATAATCAGGTGCCCTGCCGCATGGCGTTGGCGACCATGGGCTTCCAACCATCTCTATCTCTCGTTGCCTCTAGCATATCCCCTACCCTCCTCATCCCCAGCCACTCTGCAAGTCCGTCCAGCATTCTCTCACTGGGTCTACCTGGTGCTCTCTTTCCCTCCAGCTTTCCCGTTGTGACCAGGTTCTCCAAATCCCCTTTCCTCATAAAATGGCCTATAAATGTTGCCTGTCTTTTCCTAATCTTCCTTATGAGTGATCTACTTGTGTCTGCCTCCATCAAGACTGTCTCGTTTGTTTTCTTTGCTGTCCATGGAACTCTCAACATTCTTCTTAG
>CM060313.1:74731615-74739115 GCA_030674185.1 Monoplex corrugatus
ATCAATCAATAGTCTTCTCTCTCTCTAGTCTTCTCTCTCTCTGTCTGTCTCTCTCTCTCTGTCTCTCTCTGTCTGTGTCTCTGTCTCTGTCTCTCTGTCTGTCTTTCTCTCTCTGTCTCTGTGTCTCTCTCTCTCTCTGTCTGTCTGTCTCTCTCTGTCTGTCTCTCTGTCTCTGTCTCTCTCTGTCTGTCTGTCTCTCTGTCTGTCTCTGTCTCTGTCTGTGTGTGTCTCTCTCTCTCTCACTCACTGTCTCCTTCCTTGTTCACTCTCAGCTAACTTTTCCCACAAACTCGTTCTTATAACATGCAAGATGACAGTCACACAGGATCGTTCGATTATCCGTTTCGTCTGCTTTCTTCTTTCAAGTCCACTTTTCTCCTCAGCCGGTGTAAAGTTACTCTCGTTGCCACTCGATCCAGTATTTTGTTACAAATAACGTGATAAACGTCCATGCTCCCGCGCCATCGATCATGCCCGGTAGTTACACATGTTTTGCACATTACGCCTTGCCTCTCATTCATTTCTTTGAGTGTTTTGATACGGTCACATACCGACAAGTCTTCTGTAGTTCAGAACTGAATATACAGGCGCTGTACTGTCAGATGATTGAGTGTCGGATTTCCAATCGAAAGGTCCCGGGTTTGATTCGCCTAGACACCTTAACCTCTACCTGTGGGTAAAGGGAGGAGATTTTTTCCTGATCTGCTAGGTCAATATGTGTGCAAAACAACATTCAAGAAGATGACAAGCATTCTTACCAACAAATGCCTATCAATTAACATCAGAAAGAGAGTCCTTGAATTTATATAGAACCAATACTGTTGTACGGATGCGAGGCGTGGACAGTCAGCAAGCAAAGCCAGAGCAAGATTGAGGCAGCCGAGATGTGGTTTCTAAGAAGAATGTTGAGAGTTCCATGGACAGCAAAGAAAACAAACGAGACAGTCTTGATGGAGGCAGACACAAGTAGATCACTCATAGGGAAGATTAGGAAAAGACAAGCAACATTTATAGGCCATTTTATGAGGAAGGGGGATTTGGAGCACCTGGTCGCAACGGGACAGCTGGAGGGAAAGAGAGCACCATGTAGACCCAGGGAGAGAATGCTGGACGGACTTGTAGAGTGGCTGGGGATGGGGAGGCTGGGGGAGATGCTGGGAGCAACGAGAGATAGAGATGGTTGGAAGTCCATGGTCGCCAACGCCATGCGGCACGGCACCTGATGATGATGAATATGTGTGCAGACCTGATGGTACCTAAACCTTCTTTGTGTGTATACGCTCGCAGAATATTATTAACTATGCATGCTAAAGATTCTGTAAAGATTGATGTCTTCATGTCAGTGGCTAACTTATGGAAACATGAACCAGATAAAACACGAAAAAAGAATCAGAACGCGTATTTAATACAACCAGAAACTTGTCTGGGTTGTATTAAATACACGTTCTGATTCTAAGTTTCTGGTTGTATTAAATACACGTTCTGATTCTAAGTTTCTGGTTGCATTAAATAGGCGTTGTGATTTTTTTCTCGTGATTTTTTCTGGTTCCTGTTTGCTTGAACGCGGGCGGGTAGTCACACTTGTTTCGGATTATGGAAACATGTAAACTCCCAGTACACAAGCCTATCGAAGACGGACTCTGCAGCCTCTGCAGGAACATACTGCCGGAACAGTGTGGGCAAGAACAACGTGCTGTCAGCTATCCGAACAAACTCGCAACGCTTACAAAAATGTGAAGTATGATGAGGGAGCTTTCAGCCATGTGCTTCAATACTTGTGTATGGGATGATCATTTGATGAATGTTTTTCTATCTTTGAGGGCTACATAGATGTGTGGATTTATTTGTTTTTCAAGAAAAGCAAATTAGTCAAGAGTATATACGCCAGAGATTTGATATTTAAAGGTAGACATGGACTCTGCAAAAGTGTTTATGCATGCATGCATGCATGTATGTATGTGTATGTATGTATGTATGTATGTATGTATGTATGTATGTATGTATGCATGTATGTATGCATATATGTATGCATGTATGTATGTATGCATGTATGTATGTATATATCTCTCTCTCTACATATATATATATATGTATATATTATACATACATACACATACACACACATATATATATCTCTCTCTGTGTGTTTGTGTGTGTGTGTGTGTGTGTGTTATGCGTGTGGGTGTGTGTGAGTGTGTATGTATGATGCTTGATCATGGTATCAATGTAAAATAAAATGAAGAAAACCAGAAAAGAAGATTGAAAGAAAAAAAAAGTAACAGGGAAAACAGAAATGTGACAGAACGTTTTGAAAATGGTCAAACCCTCCTGAGATCATCTCCACACTTGTGAAAAAAAAATCTCCTTTTTACTATTTCGAGTCCGGCTCGAAAAACTTTAGTTCTTGTGGCCTCAAGAGAAGGAATGTAGTGAATGGGCAGTGTGTTTGAATGTGTGTGTGCGCGCGTAAGTATGTGTTTTGTGTGCTTGCGCCTGAGCTACGGTTAGGTTTAAATTCATTTGTTTGTTTCGTGTATTTATTACATTCTTGCAGAAGAAAGCAAATGGCACATGTCGCATCAGTTATACGTGACCTACTCAGCGTTCGCGTGCACACACACACACACACACACACACACACACACACACACACACACACACACACACACTTACACACGCACACACACACACAAACATACACACACAAACATACAAACACACACACAAACACACACAACACGCACACACACACACACACACTCGTCTAAAAGCACATAATTATGTGAATATACGTTAAAAGAAATAACGAACACACACACACACACACACACACTCACACACACACACACACACACTCGTCTAAAAGCACATATGTGAATATACGTTAAAAGAAATAACGAACGAACACACACACACACACACACACACACACACACACACACACACACAGGGGACACTGTCAACTCCACATTCACTCACTGCAGGCCAGTTCATTTCTTGCCCCCGCAATGCCGCCGCGTGCGCTCAAATTAAAAGTCGATGAGAAGTACGGTGAGCCATTGGCGCCATTATTGCAGTTGGCGGCGGGGACGGGGAAGAGAGGGCAGGCGCTGGCGAGAGTATGGTAACCTAACAGCGCCTAGATCGTTTTTGTTGTTTAACCACTCTTTTTGGGTAAAAATCCACGTTTGAATAACTATTTTGTTTTGTTTTTTGCATCAACAATCCATTTTTTGGTGTAAAGATGCAGTAATTCTTTTGTGACAATGTAGGAAAATTTCATGGAGATGATGCTAAAACATGAACAAGATTTGGAGTTTTACATGACGGTATGAGTGATTTTTCTCCCACGGTGTATGTAGGACGAAGATTTAATTTTAAGCAATAAGGATTCGGCTGCACTGAGTTGTACTGTATTGTGTTGTGTTGTGTTGTGCTGTGTTGTGTTGTGTTGAGTTGTACTTTTATAGCATTGCATTCTATCGTATTGTGCCTCATTGTATTTCATCACATTGCATTGTGTTTTCTTACATCGTACTGTATTGCGTCGCACTGTTACAACCAGTCTTCAGTGTGATACTCTTCATGACAAGGGACAGCTTAATGTCCATAGTGTAGCGACAAGTCTTTTTGTTTTGTTTTTGCGGTTTTTAACGCACTTTTAAAAGGATATTTTGTTCTACTAAAAATTGCCAAAAACAAACAAACAAACAAACAACAACAACAGAAAATGCTGGTAAAACGTTCGTCGCACGCAGGGCTTCGGTATCGCGTTTCGTCCGAAAAGAAAATCCCCAACAATTATGGCATCAGTCAAAAGGAGAGAAAGAGAGAGAGAAAGAGAGAGACAGACAGACAGACGAGACAGACAGAGAGACAGACAGACAGACAGACAGACTGACAGACAGACTGACAGACAGAGACAGAGAGAGAGACGGGGAGAGACAGAAACAGGGAGAGAGTGAGAATCTGAAAGAGGGAGAGAATTGGAGAGAGAGAGAGAGAGAGAGAGAGAGAGAGAGAGAGAAAGAGACAGAGACAGAGAGAAGAGAAAGGGACAGAGAAGAGAGACAGAGATAAAGAAAGGGGTAAGAGGACGAGTCGAAAAATCACTGACGCAACGTCGTTAAAACCTGGGACCATAGGTGGCGATTCCAACCCAAATTTGATTACCAAAAAAAAAAAAAAAAAAATTGATAATAGATAAATAAATTATAAAAAAATTTAAAAAAGAAGAAAATGGAAATACGCGTTCACAAACCCGCACGCGCGCGCTCACATATACACACACACACTCACAGAGAGAGACAGAGAGAGAGAGAGAGAGAGAGAGAGAGAGAGAGAGAAGAGAGAGAGAGAGGTGAAAAAAAAGTAGCCAGTCTCAGACAAAAGGCAGTTTGTTGGTTGAAATATGAATAAATCGCTGATGGCCTGCTTGCCGCTTATTTCAACGACATAAAAGAAACAGGTCTAAATGACAAACGTGGTAATAACTGGAAAATGAATGAAAGGATATGTTCGCTTCAATGATGAATGTGAAAGAAAAGACCAGACATCAACAACACGACATCAAACTTTACCATGCATGAAACAATGGGAACCATCAACAGACGAAAAGTAAATCGAAGAATGATTTAACCCTATCATCCTGCACCAAATCCACCAGCTGCAAAAAACTTACTTAACCCTCTGACTCCCTCACCTGTTCACCAGCTTCCCTTCCTAAGACAATGCAGCACTTTGGTGGACACGGTATCGGAGGCAAAGGGTTACCACAAGCAATGAACAGCAGAAACCCGATTAACAATCTGTGAGTTTGGGGTTTGTTCTAGAGGTATTCATCGCATTCGGACAATTCAAATGCGCTGTATCCCAAATCTGCCAGCAATTATCTGACAGACTCCCTGAGCCTGCGCAAAATCCCTATATGCTGGAAAGGTCTTGGAATTGGGGAAACAGGAGAATAAACCCAAGAAACACGAAGCGGACACCACCAGAATGATGGAAACATTAAGATAAGCAGCGACCAGGCCAGTTTCTAATTTTGCGGCGCTGGGATTGAACTCGAGTTATAAGATTCTATGGCTCTTATTCGAGATATCCGATCTTGAGTCAATGACTCTATCAAATAAAAAGTCCAACCTCTACTTTCTATTAATACAGAAAACATATAGCTGACGAGAATTCAGAACAGACATCCGACGAAGCAACTAACCAGAAAAAGTTTCAGTTTGAATTTCTCACGATGGCATCTCCGCGCTCAGAATCTATTCCATACACACTGACGTCACAGATGTCATGTGACAGATGAAAAACAAACAAACAAAAAACAAACAAACAAACAAACAAATAAACAAACAAACAAAGGACAGAAGAAACCCCACAAAAACAAGGAAAATGATCGCAATCACAGCACCAGAGAGGACAGAAACAGAACAAAAATTAGACGTGTGTGTGTGTGTGTGTGTGTGTGTGTGTGTGTGTGTGTGTGTGTGTGTGTGTGTGTGTGTGTGTGTGTGTGTGTGTGTGTGTGTGAGAGAGAGAGAGAGAGAGAGAGAGAGAGACAGAGACAGAGACAGAGAAAAAGAGAGTAATTAGTGTATAAGAACAAAGATTCCCTTCCACTCTTCAGCAGCAGGTAAAAGCTGTTTCACATCTGCTCTGCATTTTCGACTACGCTGGAAAATAATTGAAATAAAACAAACAAACAAACAAACAAACAAACAAACAAACAAACAAACAAACAAGAAAGACCAGTTGTTGTGTTGCAGTGGGTAGTGCAACGGACTACTGACTGGAAAGTTGTGGGTTCGAATCCTTGCAGTCAAAATAATTTTTGAGATTTTTCAGCTCCAAAGGCTTTCCAACCTAGAGTCAAGTGTGCCATGGGCTCACTGGGAAGACCGAGACCACATAATCAAATCTCACCCACAATCACCGATACGTCATTGAGGATGTTTGGTCAAATTTCTTGACCAACACCGCAGGTGTCTGTATCTCTCGCGCCTGATCGACGCCACGATATATAATAATAGCAAGCGTAGAGTACATCCTGATCACCAAGTCTCATATGGAAGTCCACAGCAGTATGGTTATCAACCTTATCATCCCCATCTTTATCACCATCATGGCACTGTAAAATTATCTCTGTTTCTGTGGTCATTCAGGTGGCGTAGAAAATGGGACAGAAAAAAAAAGTTAACACAAAGAAAATGATCTTAAAAAAAAAATCATAAGAATACGGTTTGAATCAACATATCATCACTTTTAGCTCTACGCTTTCAATGGTGTAGCTAACCAGCCACAAACAAGGACATTTCAAGGCTATGTGAAAACCACACGGCATATCTTGTATTAGTGTAAGTCCTTCATGGGTGAGGGCTGAATGTAAAAAAAAAAATATAAAAAAAACCCAACAACAAAAACCCCAAACAAAACAAAACAAAACAAAAAAGCAAACAAATAAACAAAACAAAAAACAACTAATGTTCGTACGCCACATTCTTGAAAATAAACGCACGGTTTTGTTCTCGTTCTTAACGAATTACATGACTCTCATGGAAGTACTACCGAAATCTTACCAGCACGCTCCGGCCAAACTCTGTACCAAGCATGTTCATCCAAAAGGCAAATTTAACATCAGTAACACATTACGCCTCTAAATCTGGCTGGCGAAAGAGATGCGCCGATGCTAACTTTGTATAGGGTCTCATATCGTGTGGGGTGTTGTGGAAAAGATTAAAAATGACATGACAACAATTATCAATACCAGGAGTAAATAAGCAAGTGAAACGTTTTGATTTCTCACCTCCTAGGCGCAAAAAAACAACAAAAGAAACAAAAATAACAACAAAAAAACAAACAAACAAACAAACAAACAAACCAAAACAAAAATGTCCCATACATTTATCAGTGTAAGGCCAATTTTACCGTCTATGCCTAAAGCTCCCCCCTATAGGATGACCATCAACCCTTTTTACCTGTGACGCCTATGTGGCGACTTCCTGTGATCTAAGAGTTATTTTCCCTTTGTTATTTTTTTAGTAATCAGGAACTGAGAGTTATGTCCCTTCCGTGAGTGTTGGTCACCGTGTGTTTGTGAAGATGGTGGTAGAAATGGATAAAAATCTCACACGCTGCGCTTCAGTCTGTGTTTTTTTTTAGAACTGTGTGGAGCTGATCTGTGCAACTCTGCACCCACAAGAGAAGAAGAATTATTGTTGTTACTGTTACCAGTATAGTGCTAGCTATTGTTGATATTGTTACTGTTGCTCCTCTTACTGTTGTTGTTATTGTTATTCTTTTGTATATGTGTCCCTCTGAAGCCAATCAGCGATGGCCATATATATACAATCCCCATCAGCGATGCCATATATATACAAGTCCGCCAATCAGCGATGCCATATATATCAAGTCCGCCACAGCGATGCCAATATAACAGTCCGCAAATCAGCGATGCATATATATACAAGTCCGCTAATCAGCGATGGCCATATATAG
>CM060313.1:74744115-74746615 GCA_030674185.1 Monoplex corrugatus
AAGCACGATGATTCATATTAAGAAAAAAAAAAGAGCTTACAAGTTTATACGATGATGTAATCGTTTTCAGTTTCAGTTTCAATTCAGTTTCAATTCTTTCAAGATGACGTCTCCGCGCTCGGAATGAATTCCATATGCACCAACGTCACAGGTGCCATGTGACGGAGAAGATCCTTTAAAACGTGTGTGTCGAGTTAGACACAAAGGGTTGCGGACCTCATTAGCTCAGTTGGTTTGAGCGTCGGATTCACATGCTAACGGTTGTGGGTTCGAATTCCGGGTTGAACTACATTAAAACTGGCCATCTCACTGTCCCACCTTAACATTATTGTTGTTCTGGTGGTGTCAGTATACGATTAGATAAGTCCCCCTTCCCCCACTTTCCTGGGATTGTGGTTATCCACGTCAGCCATATCACCTGAAGTGGGTGTCGACGTAAAAACTGAACCAAATCAATCAATCAAGACACAAATGGCTATCCACGGACACACAGTTCTGACCATTGTGTGCCCACTGAACGGAGAGCACGTAAGTTGTGCTTCAGGCCCAGAAATAGAATTCTCTGCGCCAGTGGCTCACCCGAAAGCATTTAATTGTTTGATGTTGTGGAACCTGTAAGTCAAAGTTTAAAATTTAAGAACCTTTGCCAGGACGGGAAACTTATTATAAAAGACAGGGAAAACGAGTCATACTGTATACAGGCCACGAAGGAAGTCAGCAGTAACTAAAAGGCGCGGCGACGGCGATGGCTGAATGTGTGACCAAGTGGTTACAGCACTTGCATAAGACGGGAAAAGTTCGGGTTCGAATCTCGGATATGATAGGGATTTTTCGTCCTTTCCTTTCCCTCCACTAGGTTTTAATTGGTGGGCCAGGTGCTAGTCTTTCGGATAGGAAGATAAATTGAGGTTCTGTGTGCAGCACGTGCTCAGCGCATGTTAAAGATCCCACGGCGATAACCGAATTGCTCATGGAGAAATTGTGAAGTAAAACTTCTACTTTCATAGGGTAAATGGAAATACATGCACAAGGAAAATAAGAGAAAAAAGGCGCTACACTGCAGCCATGCAATCATCCCGGGGACAGCAGCCTCAGTTTCACATAGTAATTATATTGTGAAAAAAGAAACAAATAACAAAATGTACTAAATCCAAAACAGATGTGACTGCCCGCGTTCAAGCAAATAGGAATCAGAAAGAAAAATAAACGAAAAAAGAATCAGAACGCGTATTTAATACAACCAGACAAGACAGGCGCAAATTTTCGGCCAACTGGCCTTTGCCAAGCGTAAGATCACAAACAAACAAGCAAACACGAAATACAAAAATTAGGAGAAAAAGACTGAAACTTCCCTCCTGCTTCGTCCCCTCAAAATACTAACATATTAAAGAACAGGCGAATGGGGCCTGTACCACCACACTGAGTTATGCTCAGCACGTACTATACGTCAATAAGAAACGAGACTGTACCAACGACGAGCGTGACAGAAATAACAGCTGACACGATGACATTCAGTTGCGTGCTCACATGCCATTCTCGTGTCAATCCGCAGGGAACAAAGACCACCACATTCGCTACCGTTTGAGTCACACTTTCTGACTCTTCTTCTGTTCCTTCTGCAGCACTACAAAAGCTGTAGTATAACAAGACGGCTTCGCTCAGTAAACGCCACAGAAGACATTGCAAACTCTCTGCTCTAGATTGCCTACGTCCTCTGTCACTTGCCTCCGGCGCATCCAGATTTGTGCGACCCGTCTTGTTCTTTGTACAGAGAAGCATGATCATGCCACTTCCTTGTTTCTGTTCTTCTTTCACGCAAAATCAGTATGCGTGAGTGCATTGGTCTTGCACCTACTTTTGTCTTTCCAACCACCTCTGAATATATTATATACATCCTTGCCCGACCTCTCCGTTTCTGCTTCATATATCATTTTTCCAGAAACATCACCGTTCCTGTTCTCTGTCTGGTCATACTACTGGAACGACCTTCCCCGCCTTTTCGAGAAACCTTTTCTTCCTTCAAGTCTACCTGAAAAACATCTTTTTCTCTATCACAGAATCATCCCCCCACCCCACTTTCAGTCCACAACTCGCTCCATCTCTGTCATCTCCCGATCTCCCCTTCCAGCATATACATGTACACGTACTCTGCCTCTGTACCCTTCAGTTGTTTCGTCGCTGCTAGTGAATGTTCGAACGGATAACGAGAGTAAGCACTTTAAATTGACTGACATATGAAGATATGATTTACTTAACAGATGCATAGTTAAAAAAAAAAAAGAGAGCACATATTCCGATTGTCCGTATTTCCCCACTCTATAACAGCGGTTACAGCGCACTGCGCCAACCCACCCAGCCTTGTAGAGTACAACGGAACAGAGAAACTCTTATTTCCTACAAAACAAGATTTTGCGCCCACAACTACTCATCATCGTCATCATTATCATGTTAGCTGTCGTATGGCATTGGTGATCATGGCCATCCATACGAATCTACCTTC
>CM060313.1:74751615-74756615 GCA_030674185.1 Monoplex corrugatus
GAGAGAAAGAGAGAGAGAGAAAGAGAAAGAAATAGAGAGAGAGAGACAGACAGAGGGACAGACATAGAGAGACAGAGAAAGAGAGAGAGAGACAGAGAGAGAGAGAGACAGACTTCAGACTTAATATTCAAGAAAGGCCATAGCTCCTACTGAAGGGGTGCTTATAAGTACAATGGAATAATCAGATATCATATCATAGGATTAACAATCAACAACAAAATAAACTTTCATTACGATAAAGCAATTTCCCTGATTTTAGCTGCTTTGAGCAGGAACAAACCAAAATTCTTAATATAATCGAAACGAGTTGAACACATTAACAAACACACTTTAGAAGAATAAACCTTGAGCGGATTTCATCTAAAGCTGGACAACACAGGACAAAATGTATTTCGTCTTCTTCAGCTTGCGTACATAAAAGACAGAGCAAATCAGACTCTCTGAGCTGCTTGAATCTCAATTGATGGACTTTCAAAGTTGATAGACCAAGTCTAAATATTGCTATTGTTTTTTTTTTCAAATTAATATCCAGATCAAGGCTTATATATGGTTTAACACTGTGAGAATGAATGAAAGTTAGAGAGACAGAGAGAGAGAGACAGAGTGAGACAGAGAGACAGAGAGAAACAGTGAGAAAGACAGAGAAAGACAGACTGACAGAGACAGAGGGAGAGACAGAAAGACAGAGAGAGACAGAGAGAAAGAGCGAGAGAGAGACACAAAGAGAGACAGCGAGACAGAGAGAGAGGGAGGGAGGGAGGGAGGGAGACAGACGCAGGCAGAGAGAAAGAGAGAGAGAAAGAGAGAGAGAGAGAGAGAGAAAGAGAGAGAGAGAGAGAGAGAGAGTTCTGTCCTGTCCTTTTCAGGGCGACTTTTTTTTTTAAAACCACTTCTTCTGCAGGAAGGCCTGCAGGTCTTAAGCAGACTCTCCCAACGCTCAACCCCCTCCCTCTCTCTCCGTCTTCACAATCCCCCCACCCTCAGCCACCCATACCTCCCCCACCCCCTCATGTCTTTCTCTTGATCAGTCATGCAGCAGAGCCGTTCACTTAGGAGGGCGCATACTTAAAAAAAAAAAGAAAAGAAAAAAAAAAGAAAAAAAGGGACCTGCTTTTGGTAGAGAGGGCCGGAATGGGAATTTGGTGACAGGGTCATTTTGTTTCGTTCTTCAGTTTTAGCGGCCTCCGACATCAAAGATGTCGATAAGAGCAGGGCAGTTATCGTTAGGTATTGGTATGTGCACTATATGGTTATAACTGATTTCAGACGATTGCTGCGCTTTATGGACAGTCGTTGTACTGTTGTTGTTGTGCAGTTATTTGCTTTGATTTCGTTCTTGTTTTTATCTTATGAAAATTCGAATATTTCGTCTTTTTTTTTTTTTTTTTTTTTTTTGTTCTCTCCGTTCATGTTAATTTACAGTTTGCTTAGACCTTCTTTGAATCATAAGCTCTGCCTCGCTTTCTTGTCATATTAATCAACAGTTCTGCTCTCTCTCTCTCTCTCTCAATCTTTGAGGTTGTAAGTATATAGAGATTAGCCACGGCACGTATGTTCATTATTTCTTTTAACGTCAATTTACCGGTGAAAAATGGTTTCATTCCATTTCATCTCTCTCTCTCTCTCTCTCACTCTCTCTCTCTGTCTGTCTGTCTGTCTGTCTCTTTCTCTCCTCTTTTCTGTCTGTCTGTCTCTCACTCTCTCTCTCTCTCTCTCTGTTTCATTGTCTTGTTTTTTTGTCTGTCTGTCCCTCTGTCTCTTACACACTCACACACACGACACACACACACATGCACGGACACACACATACACACACACACGCACACACACACACACACACACACGCGTGCACACGCACGAGCGCAGACTTTCCCTGTCTCTCTCTCTCTCTCTCTCTCTCTCTCTCTCTCTTCTTTCTTCTCTTTCTCTCATCTTATACTTCGTGTCTACTAAATCTTTCGTTGCACTGTTTATTACATCATTTTAAGACACACAAAGATAAGAAACGCTGGGAAACAAATTAAGGAAACTTCCTTTCATTTTGAGTCAAACCAGGAATCATCAAAGATACATACAGACAAATAAATAAACAAACAAACGAACAAAGAAACAAACATGTTTGTATAATAAGTGCCCAGTAGGTTAGATAGTCTCCGTCAGCCTCACAATTATTTTCTCTTTCGGGTTACTTCACCATCTTGTTAATTATAATATGACAACAACAACGAAATCAATATATTCCATAGAAACAAAACCACAGACATTCAGCCAAAGATATGTATGAGTCGAGTTATTAGCAGTCACCAGTGAAAATCAAAATATTCCATAGAAACAAAACCACAGACATTCAGCCAAAGATATGTATGAGTCGATTATTAGCAGTCACCAGTGAAAATCAAAATATTCCATAGAAACAAAACACAGACATGCAGCCAAAGATATGTATGAGTCGAGTTATTAACATCACCAGTGAAGCAATATAGTCACTATCTTCTTCTTGACAGGCGTATTTGTTACAGTACTATCATTAGTCTGCTTCAAAACACTCGGTCGTTCTCGATTCCAGAGTCGTGTTCACATTCTTGTTGTTTACATTCACTTCTCACTTCTTTTACTTTTCGGATATTCCGTCATTTGACGTCCCCTCGTTCTGAGTAAGTCGAATGCACAGAAATATTTTCTTCTTCATAATAAGTTCGCGTGTGCAACATAAAAGCCGGACTGGTCGCTGTCCATCTCAAAGCTCCAACCATTCTGGTAGCATCAAAGTACTGCTTTGTATGTCCTATTCCCAGCGCTACCTTCCATTTCAAGACGAAGCCAGCGCTTATGGTTTTGCGCAGGCTCAAGGGGTCTGCCATATAACAGTCCGCAGACTGGGTGGAACGCATATGGAAGTGTCCATGTACGAAGAATCCCTTTGAATAAACTCTAAATGCCAAAGTCGTAAAGTCTTTAGAGGTGCGTATTCTGAATTAAGCGCCATTAAGCTTGTCTGTGAGTTGTAAATATTTGGTGATAAAATAAATGCTTCAAACAGAAGTAGTGGTACAGTATAGGTACATGTAGTAATAGCTGGTGGACAATAGTGGACAAGTAGAAAATTGATGGCGGTGATAGTAGAAGCAGTACAAATAGCCGCCGCCGCAGCAGCAGCAGCAGCAGCAATAGTAGTAGAACAGTTGAAGTAGCTCCAGCGGTTATGGTATCATATGCATCAGCAGCATCATTATAATTTGCTTATTTTCTGTTCTCAGCTGCGCTCTTTTGTGTGCTGTTTCACTTATACATTTATTGTCCTTTCAAATAGCTTGTTTCTTAGTTTTGCTTTTTAATCATGCAGCTAGTTTTTTTAAGAATGAGTGCAGTGATAGGCATTTGTTTACTTTTTGATTTAAATTGCTGTTCTTCCTTTCATACTTTCCCTCTTTCTTTCTTGTGTATTTATTTCGCCCTTCCTCCTTACTTTCCTTTCTTTGTTCCTTTTGTTTCCTTGTTCGTTGATCACCTGGTGTTTTTCGCTGTACCATTGTTTTTCTGCTCGTTTCCTTGCTTGTTTACTTTTGTGCTTGTTTATTTCCTCGTTTGAAAACTTTGCAGGAAAACAATCCACGTATCAGGACACAGAGAGGGGGAGAGGGGGAGAGGGGAGAGGGATACATATATGTATATGTATATATATATATATAATAATGGGTAAGAAGCAGAAAAAAAAACCCCAACAAACATTGCGTCTCTCTCTCTCTCTCTCTCTTTCTCCGCCAGGCAGTTTACCACACGAAAGAGACACATACACGAAGTGTGATGAGAGAGTAAGAGAGAGAGAAAGAGAGAGAGAAAGAGAGAAAGAGAGAGAGAGAGAGAGAGAGAGAGAGAGACAGACAGACAGACAGACAGACAGAGACAGAGACACAGACAGACAGAGACAGAGACAAACAAAAGAAAAGAAAGAATGTAGAGTAAGAAGCAGAAGAAACGTTGCGTCTTCCCACCCCCACACCCTCTCTCTCTCCACAAGGCAGTTTACTACAGGAAAGAGACACATGCACAGAAAGAGAGGGAGAGAGAGAGAAAGAGACAGAAACAGAGACAGAGACAGAGGCAGAGAGACAGAGGACAGACAGATAGACAAGCAGTCAGGCAGGCAGGCAGACAGAGACACAGGCAGACAGAGACACAGGCAGACAGAGAAAGAGACAGAGAATGTGTGTGTGTGTGTGTGTGTGTGTGTGTGTGTGTGTGTGTGTGGTGCGTGCCTGTGTGCGTGCCTGTGTGTGTGTGTGTGTGTGTGTGTGTGTGTGTGTGTGTGTGTGTGTGTGTGTGTGTGTATGTGTATGTGTGTGTGTGTGTGTGTGTGTCCGTTTTCTTTTTTTTTCTCTCTCTCTCTTTTTTTTAATATTTACAACTAGGACAAGACAGTAAACAAAATCTCTGCTTAAACCGCATAGTGAGCAGCAATGGATCTCTAGACGCTGAGGTAGCAATGAGCATCTCCAAAGCCAGTCCTCCCTTTGGAAGGCTGGCCACGCGATTGTGGTAAGACGATGACATCAGACTTGGAACAGTACGGAACAGTAGTCATGAGCATCCTGCTGTACTGCTGCCAGACCTGGACTGCCCACCGATGACACGCTTGTGGACCCCTTATGTGAACAGCAGTGCGTAAGTGGACAGCGGTCCAGATAGAGCATTCTGCGTTTCTTTTCGGCACCTCTCTCTATTTATCACAACACATACATTGTCATTCATACACTGAGTATAAAATCCACAGCAAAGTTCAAATATATAATATGGTCGACTATCGTGGTCGATAAAGTCCAACCCTAGCACTTTATTTGTGTACCCTCAAATGGGATCTCAGGCCAAAGTCTGATACACACAGGCGGCCGCATACTGGATCCATGGACACTCAATGGAACGCTCTGCAGAGTTGGTTCTGGCCTTTTCCTGCTGCACACTTTTCCGCTTGGCTGCTTCGTCTTTCATTTTCATAAGCTTCT
>CM060313.1:74766615-74771615 GCA_030674185.1 Monoplex corrugatus
TCATCAATGGTGATGGCTGGTGGAGATGGCGTGTTTTTGCCCAGGACGTTTGTCTTCTTAAGACTGATGGTCAAACCAAAATCTTTGCAAGCCTGGGAGAAGCGGTCCATTAGTGACTGCAAGTCCCGCTGAGTATAAGTCACAACTGCGGCATCGTCGGCAAATAGCATGTCTCTGACGAGGGCTTCACGGACCTTTGTCCTTGCTCTGAGGCGGGCGAGGTTGAAGAGCCTGCCATCTGATCTGGTCCGCAGGTGGATCCCTTCTTGCGCTGTGCTGAACGCATGCCTCAGGAGGAGAGCGAAGAAGATTCCAAAGAGGGTTGGGGACAGGACGCAGCCTTGTTTCACACCGCTGCGTACGTCGAAGGGCTTGGAGAGGTTTCCGTTGAACTGCACCATCCCTTTCATGTTTGAGTGGAAGGACTCAACTAAGCTGTGCAGTTTGGGGGGGCAGCCGATTTTTCGGAGAGCCCTGAAAAGGCCATCTCTGCTGACTAGGTCAAAGGCCTTGGTGAGGTCAATGAATGCCACATACAGGGGCATCCGCTGCTCTCTGCACTTCTCCTGGATTTGGCGAAGGGAGAAGACCATGTCTACCGTGGATCTCTCTGCTCGAAAACCACACTGTGATTCCGGGTAGACGCGTTCAGCCAGTTTCTGCAGGCGGATTAGGAGGACCCGAGCATAGACTTTGCCAACAATGCTGAGGAGCGAGATACCTCTGTAGTTGTTGCAGTCGCTCCTTTCGCCCTTGTTTTTGTACAGGGTGACGATCTTGACGTCCCTCATGTCCTGTGGTACAGCTCCCTCATTCCAACACTGACAGAGAACTGCGTGCAAAGGGTGCAGAAGAGAAGTCTTGTAGTGCTTGATGAGGTCTGGGGGAACTCCGTCGTTGCCAGGTGCCTTCCCTGATGCCAGGCTATCAATGGCCTTGCTGAGTTCGTCCGCAGTTGGCTCTGCGTCAAGTTCTTCCATTACCGGCATGCACTTGATGGCATCGAGGGCTGAGGGGGACACCATGTTCTGTGTGGAGTAGAGGTCGGAGTAGTGTTCCGCCCATCTTTCCATCTGTTGGCTAGGATTGCTGATTACTTCCCCAGTAGAGGATTTGAGGGGGGCGATCTTGCTCTGTGTTGGTCCCAGTGCCTTCTTGATGCCATCATACATTCCTCGGATGTTGCCTCTTTCAGCAGCACTCTGTATCTCTTCGCTGAGCTCTGTCCAGTACTCGTTCGCGCAGCGCCTGGCGTTAAGCTGAACCTTACTTCTGGCAGCCCTGAGGATTTGCAGGTTCTTCTCACTGGGTGACCGCTTATACTTGGTGAGTGCGGCACGCTTGGCCTCAACAGTGGGAATCATCTCTGATGATTTGGCCTCAAACCAGTCATGGGACTTCACAGTTTTCTTCCCAAAGGTGGCCATAGCAATGCGGTGCATGGTGTCTCGTAGCGTTTCCCATCTCTCAGTGGCAGAGTCTCTGGGCTGCAATGCATCGTATTCTCTCTGAAAGGCCTCTGCGAACTGTTCTACAAGATCTGGCTGAGGCATCTTGCTGACGTCAATGCGAGGGTTCCCTTGTTTCTTTGAGCAGTGGAACTTCTTTGGTTGTAGCCTGATCTTGCAACATACCAGAGAGTGGTCTGTGTCGCAGTCTGCGCTGTGATAAGAGCGAGTGTGGAGAACGTTTTTGATAGCGGCACGTCTTACTAGGATCAAATCCAGTTGGTGCCAATGTTTTGAGCGGGGATGCCTCCAGGAGACTTTGTGCTGAGGCTTCGTCTTGAAGAAGGAGTTGGCGATGCACAGTTCATGGCAGGCGCAAAACTCAAGCAGTCGCTGTCCATTCTCATTCATTTTCCCCACTCCAAAGGAACCGAGGCAGAAGGGCCATGAGTCATTGTCTGCACCCACTCTGGCATTGAAGTCGCCCAGGAGAACAAGTTGTTCTGTCCTGGGGATGTTCCTTATGGTTGATGCAAGATTTTCGTAGAACTCATCCTTGGTGTCTGCAGAGGCGGACAGAGTTGGGGCATAAACGCTGATGAGAGTGACATAGCCTTCGGTGGTGTTGAGGCGGAGAGTCAAGAGTCGTTCTGAACCGCCGCTGCCTGGTTCAGTCATGTTCAGCAGGCTGTTCCTTACTGCAAAGCCTACTCCGTGCTCTCTTGGGGACATCAGAACTCTTTCCTTGCCAGAAGAAGGTGTAGTCCCTTTCCTTTAGTGTTCCTGAGTCAGCCAGCCGTGTTTCCTGCAGAGTGGCAATGTCAACATTGAGCCTCTTTAGTTCGCTGTTTATGACGGCGGTTTTTCTGGCGTCGCTGATGTCTTGCAGATCTTGGGAGAGCCCAGGTATCATTGTTCGCACATTCCAACAGCCCAGTTTCACTGCTGATCCTTTTCCTGATCCGTTTCTTGAATTTGAATTTTTCTTTTTGTTTGGTGCGGTAATTAACGACCTGCTTGTCAGATTTTCTCCTAATCTTCATGCACCCAATGAAGAAGGCAGGTCGTGGCGGGACAGCACCTAACTGACTGGGGGCTGCCCAGCTTAGGTGGGCGGTAGCTGTCCAGTAAGACACGAAGGTCTCTCCCACCGTCAAAAGCAACCCCTGGCGTCAGCTCTAAGCCAGTTGAGCAATGACTTATCACCGGTATCTGTTGCTTCCCGTGTTGTGCCGACACTAGTGTTAGTAGCGAGGCTGGAGTGTCCTCTCCAGGTCGTAGGTGCAGAGTGTTTGTGGATGAATGGACGGATGTAAGCCTGGGCAGTGTAATATGGAAGACAGGCTGTTGCCCATGCAACTTGTCCCCCCTCTCCACCTCGCTGACAGATCCAAAGGAACAGCAGGGCTGTTACGTTTTGGTGCCAACGCGGCCGCAGGAGCTGCCGGAAAGTGACAAAGTTTGCCATCCAACCGCCTTAGGGGCCCCACACCGGATTTACTGTCAGGGTTTACTCCCTTAGCTAGATGGCCGCGGGTAGCTCTCCCCGAGCTGGCGCCCTTTGATGGATCTAATTTATTTCCACCAGGTTTTCTAGCCACCCTCCTCACCATCCTCCTGAGAGGACTGGTGGGGTTGCTGGTTTAGTCGCCAGCAATTCGACCCTGTGACAGGTAGTACTGGGTTCCAGGTTACCAGTAGCGGATACATCTATCCGACCTGACATTTTATCAGGGCTACAACCGTTCAAAACATGTACAATACTTCAACAGGAAAAAGAAAAGAAAATTAAGTACAGATATCAATGCATTCGCTCACATAATCTAAGGAGATGCTCCTGGCGTTGATCACTCCTTCCAATTTATCGCACATGGGATTTGAAAAACAAATCTGAATACAAATTTAAACAAATAAGGACATTGAAAACATATATGAAAAATGGCCTAAATTACCTAAAATTGCTTCCGCAAATCTCACCTCCCTAGAGACAAAAATGCACTTAATACATGTACTCAAATATCAATCCTAAGAGAAAGTAAGACAGACTTTATCGAACACATACAGGTGAATGGACCAACAAGGCAGGAAATAGGAAGAAATGACAGAAAGCAAAGAAATAAACAGAAACAAAGAGAGTGACATAAAGAGGAAATTTCTAGCACAGAATTTTCAGAAGGTGGGTATTCTATTTATACCGAAAGAGCCCCCGGCACCCCACGGGGGTTGTTAGTTTTCTGGAAAGATTTTCAAATGGGTAAGGGGGGACACGAAGCTATATATCAGTGAAACCAGCATAAGGATGAGCAGCAAACAAAAGCCAACTTTCATGTTGCGTGGTTGGATTGAACTCAAGACAAGTATGTACTCTTGAGACCGCGGTTCTATCAAAGGAGCCTGCCAGCTGGCATAAAAACCTCTGACATGCATCATCATCATCATCATCATCATCATCATATCATCATCATCATCACCATCATCATCACCATGGCATGGCGTTGGCAATCATGGCCCTCCATACGAATCTAACCCTTGTCGCAGCAAGTACTTCTTCCACCCTCTCTCTCTGTCTTCAGCCACTCCACTGCGCAAGTCCGTCCAATATTTTCTCCCTGGGTCTACCCGGTGCTCTTTTTCCCCTCCAGCTTTCCTGTTGTGACTAGGTGCTCTAATTTCTCTTACCTCATAAAATGTCCTGTAAATGTTGCTGTGATATGCGTAAGGGTCAAACCAACGACCCCTGCGTCAACAGCACAGTGCTTAACCAAGTGACCTAACGGAGCCATAATAAGGTAAGAGCCTGTTGCTCGCCTGAGGGCGAAGCCACGTCACTCGTGTTATCGGCAAGCACTCTAACACAACTGAGCTAATGCCGGCAGTGGGAGGTGGGGGGTTGGGAGGTGCTGGGGTTGGGTCACTGTTGCCTTAAAAAACATGATTACACGTGATCATTTATTTTCTCGCTATCGAAAGCCAATCGGACCATTTTTAAAACATTTTACGACACATTAATCGAAAGAAACTAAATAAACAAGTTTATCTACAAAAAAAACATTGGGCTAGCTGGTACTTGTAACAGAGCCATGGGCTCAAGATCTGATGTCTCAAGTTCAGTCCCAGTTTAAAAAAAACACACCAAAAACAAAAAACAAAACAAAACAAAAAACAAACAAACAAAAAACAACCATCCCAACTACAACCAAAACAACAATAACGTAAACTCAACAACAACAACAACAACAACAAACAATAACAACAACAACACACACACACACACACACACACACACACACACACACGCATGCACAAACTACAACAACCATCTCCCCCTCAAAAAACAAACAAACAAACAAACAAACAAAAAAAAAAAAACGTTATCCTATTCGCTGCCCATCTCGATGTTCCAGCCATCCAAGTGTTATCAGTTTAGTGTTTTATAGTTCCTGTTCCCCCAACCCCTCCATTTCAAAACCTTGCTATCCCATAGAGTTTAGCGCAGGCTCAAGCAGTTTGTCAGATGACAAATGACACACTGGACGGAACTCATACGGAATT
>CM060313.1:74784115-74789115 GCA_030674185.1 Monoplex corrugatus
TGTGTGTATGTATTATGTATGTATGTGTGTATGTATGTATGTATGCATGCATGTATGTATGTATATATGTATGTATGTATGTATGTATGTATGCATGCATGTATGTTATATTACGTATGTACGTATGTATGTATGTATGTATGTATGCATGCATGTATGTATATATGTACGGATGTATATAAACGATCATAATCGTTAAAAAGACGGTGGTGAAGTTCTGGAGTTTTAGACTGTTTTCCAAGACAGATTCAAGACACTTGGACAATTCCGTATGCGCTCCATACAATCCTGCCGACAGTTACCTGGTAAACACCTTGAGCATGCCCAAAACCATCCAGGCATCGCTGGTGAGGTCTTGCGAGGCGGAGAGGTATGGAACCAATAAGAAACTGACAACACCAGAATGATCGGAGCATTAAGATGGGCAGCGGTCAAGTCAACGGTTTGACCGCTGATGTTGTGGGGTATGATTGAAAACTCGAGACCCCAGCTCGTGAGTCCACGGGTCTATAAACAGAATGAGGCAGCCAGCGTAAACAAAGATGCCTCAGTTAAGTCGGTTGTTGACGGTGGTAAGATTCTAATGATGATACAAGGACAACAACAACGATGATGATCATGACGATGATGATCATGATGGTGATGATGATGACAACGACGACGACGATGACGACGATGATGACGACGAAGATGAAGAAGAAGAAGAAAAAGAACAAGAAGAAGAAGAAGAAAAGATGATGATGATGATGATGAAGAAGAAGATGAAGAAGCAGAAGATGAACAAGAAGAAGAAAAAAAAAAGAAGAAGAAGAAGAAGAAGAAGAAGAGAAAAGAAGAGAGAAAAGAAGAAGAATAAGAAGAAGAAAAGAAGAAAAGAAGAAGAAGAAGAAGAAGAAGAAGAAGAGAAGAAGAAGAAGAAGAAGAAGAAGAAGAAGAAGAAGAAGAAGAAGAAGAAGAAGAAGAAGAAAAGAAGATAAAGAAGAAGAAGAAGAAGAAAAAGAAGAAGAAGAAGAAGAAGGAAAAGAAGAAGACGAAGAAGAAAAAGAACTAGAAGAAGAAGAAAAAGAACTAGAAGAAGAAGTAAAAGAAGAAGAAGAAGAAAAAGAAGAAGAAGAAGAAGAAGAGAAGAAGAAAAGAAGAAGAAGAAGAAGAAGAAGAAGAAAGAAAAAAGAAGAAAGAAGAAGAAGAAGAGAGAAGAAAAGATGAAGAAAAAGAAAGAAAGAGAGGACGATATGAGATATGAGATGACGATGATATGCTGCTGCTTGATGATGATGACGAGGTTGACGTCCACGACAATGAAGATTCTGTTAGTAACGGTAACGATGTGGAATGTGTTTGTTAAGTGATGATTTTATTCCGACAGTTGGCTTTAACTCCGCGAACATCATCGGTCATGAATCGCTATCTTAACTTTTGTCTTGTTCTGGGTCCGTCTACTTTATTTATCTATTTATTTGCTTATTCAATTATTTATCCATTTATTTATTTATTTTTGTTTTCATGTAAGCGTTGGCTGCCTTCCGATGGACTTGTCTAAAATACGTATCACTGAGTCCCAATCACACACACACACACACACACACACACACACACACACGCACACGCACGCACGCACGCGCACACACACACACACACACACACACACACACAACACACCACACACACTATTACACACATATACGGGCAGGGGCGCACACATGGACACTCACATAGATGAACTGAGTAACAGTCACAAACAGAATCTTACATATATACTGATAGAAACGCACAGGCAACCACGGAGATGCAGTCGCATATATACACAAGTACACAAACACATATACACACAAAGTCACTAAGGCACACACACACACACACACACAGATTCACACAGAGACATACGCGTGCACGCACAAACACACACATACATACACACACTCACACATAATCATCATACACGTATAATAACAGACATATACACATACACACACTGAGACGCATACAAGCACGGACACAGACACAGGCACATTTACACGCACACACAACACACACACACACACACACAGTGAATACACATACACACACACACACACACACACACACAGAACACACACACACACAACACACACACACACACACACAACACCACACACACACACAGACGAGAACTCTTATTGTGCCTCTCTAACCCTTAAGTAATAGAGACCCAGAGACTCAGACAGACACATTACTTCGCCCCATGTCGATGTAAATCAATCTCCCTTTTTCGGGCCAAAAAGAAAATTGACGAGAAGAAAGGACGGAAAAGATAACTAACACTGCTTCGAACACAACGAGAGTTATTCCCCCAAGCAGTTTTATTTCGACTGGCTCAGGATGTTCGCTCAAACAGTGTTAAATTTCGTAGGACATTAATCCATTTCGTGTCGTTTTGCATATAAGCCCGCGTTCACACTGACAGTGAGGCGGCAAAACGATGAAGCAACGAGCTTTTTTTTTCCGCCTGTGTGTGTGTGTGTGTGTGTGTGTGTGTGTGTGTGTGTGTGTGTGTGTGTGTGTGCCAGTGTGTGTGTGTGTGTGTGTGTGTGTGTGTGTGTGTGTGTGTGTGTGCGCGCGCCAGTGAGTATGTGTACATGTGTTTGTTTGTTTGTTTGTTGTGTTTCTTTGATTGTTGTGTGTGTGAGTGTGTTTTTGTGTGTGTGTGTATGTGTGTGTGTGTGTGTGTGTGTGTGTGTTAGGTGTGTATGCCTGCGTGCATGTATGTGTGTGTGTGTTTGTGTGTGAGTGTGTGTGTATATGTATGTTTGTGTGTGAGTGTGTGTGTATATGTATGTTTGTGTGTGTATGTCTCTGTGTGTTTGTGTGCGCGTGTGTGTGTGTATGTTTGCTTTTTGAGCTCTGTGTGTCTGCTTTTGTGTGTGTGCATGTGAGAGCTCTGTGTGTGTGTGTGTGTGTGTGTGTGGTGTGTGTGTGTGTGTGTGTGTGTGGTGTGTGTTTGTGTGCGTGCGTGAGTGCGTGTGTGTGTGTGTGTGTGTGTGTATGTTTGTGTGTGTGTGTGTGTGCACGCGCGCACGCGCGTTTTGATTTGCTGCACAGTCTGTATACTCAGTCTTCAGTGACAGATTTAACTATGGTCACGACAGGTGAGGTTGGCAAGTGAAGAAGAGGTCGGCCTTCCGATCGGAAAGTCGGGTGTAACTTCTTGCCTGGGTACTTCCCGCCTGGTCAGTAAAAGGTGGATAGAAACCATAAAAAAACACGAAAATAGAATCAGAACGCGTATTTAATACAACCAGACAAGACAGGCGCAAATTTTCGGCCAACTGGCCTTTGTCAAGCGTGAACGTAAAATCACAAACACCAAATTTAGGAGAAAAAGACTAAAACTTCCCTGCTGCTTCGTCCAGTGGGAGAAAAGGATAAAAGGTGGATTTTTTCCCCCGATCTCCCATGTCAACATGTGTGCAGACCTGTCAGACCCTGGTCTACGTTCGTATATTCATGTGGAATACCAAATATGCCCGTTACACATCTTGTAAGTCATGTGAGCGTTTAGTGGCTTATGGAAAACTGAAAGCACCCAATCAATTTTTTTTAGGCCTGATCCATTAAGTAGGTGCACATGTTTGCAATTGTATCATTTAGTTTACAGTTTCAAGAAGATTTGCTTACTAATCGAGCTGACCAGTGACGAGCGAATGTAGACTATACATTACATTGTTCTATATGACGAGTCATTGCAAAAAAATAGACAAGCAGGCAAATAAACAAACAAAGAAACAAACAAATAATAAATCAATCAATAAATAAATGGATCAATAAATACATAAATATATAAATAAATGGATGAATAATCAAATAAATAAATAATGAATGAATGAATGAACGAACGAATGGATGAATAAGTAAAACCAACCAACCAACCAACCAACCAACCAACCAACCAACCAACCAACCAACCAACCTACCAACCACAAACAAATAAACAAACAAACAAACAAATAAATGGAAAAATAAATATATAATAAATAAATAAATGAATAAATAAACAGACAAACAAACAAACAAACAAATGCAACCCCATTCTGACCAGAACGCCACTCCACCAACTGGTTCATCAAGCGTGTAACAACTATCACACAAGGACGTCAGGGCTTAAGGCAAGGAAGAGGCAGACCAAGAAAGACCCGGATCGGAAGACACGACGAAGAACTTGACACCATACGCGATGCCTCCTCTTCAGGTTTCCGGATCGCTGCTGATCGTCAACTCTTTCTCTCCACGACCCCAACGCTGGTACAAATGGACGGGCACAAGAAAGAAGAGAAGACAGAAATGAAGGAAATAATGTGGGCATTGACTTAAAGACAGTCAGGTACTGATCGAATGGAAGATGATCACGAACGCTGTTTTCCTCTTTTTTTTTCTAGATAGAAATACTGTACATAACGTTACGTAGAAATACTGATACTAGAAACCTCTCTCTCTGTCTCATTCTCTCTCTCCTCGCTAAAAACCAACCAACCAACCAACCAACAAAACAAAACAAAACAAAAAACACAATAATTGATGGACATTTCTATCTTCCTTTACTGTTACAATACTGCGGGTACTGTTCCATCAATCGTATAGCTTCAGACGTTCTCATTATAGTAATCAACATTTGTCTTTTATGGGTGAGGATAAGGGACATGAGGAAACCGAAAGATTTTTGTTTTACTTTTATGTCTTTTCTTCCTTCGTCCCGTCTCTTTTTCTCTCGTTCGTTGTTTATTTGTTTCTTCTGGCTGGTTTGATTGCGGGAGTGATAGTGGCGCGGGCATTGACGCACAACAAGCAGAGCTGGGGAAATCTGGTGTACAGTTCTTTAGTGCCGCCCGCACGCCCCAATGACTTTTCACGGAATTAAGGTAGAAAAATAAGAAGAAGGAGAAGATGTACTAGTGACAGTAGTGGTATTGGTGGTGTTTTTTTACGGGATATTCCGGAAAAAATGTAAAGAAGAGAAGCAATACTTC
>CM060313.1:74791615-74796615 GCA_030674185.1 Monoplex corrugatus
ATAAATATCAGATTAATTGAAAACATTATGTTTTTCTTGTCCTTTTTTTTTTTTTTTTTTTTTTTTTTTTTTTTTAATGTTGATGAAAACTGGCACAGAGAATCAATATTTGATTTAATCATCCTATCGAAAAAAATATGCATTCATGAATTGCGAATTCCAGGAAACTTTCCCAAACATCGTTTCTTTCATAACACAGGGACACATTAAAATAGTTCACAGAAGTGTACAGTGTAAAAGTGACGTGAAACAGGCACACTTTTAGAGAAAAATGGTTACATTACTTTTACCACTTGTTTCAAAGTTTAGTACAACAACTTATATTCACTTACGACATATGAAATTAATGTCTTTCCCAGACTTGTAACTATGTGTCTTCTCTTATTCTTTCCGCCTTTGATATTGATGACTCTTCATGCACATATGTGTGTCCTTTTGCTGAGAATGTGGATGTCTTGCATGTATGTTGGACATGAAATCATCAATTTTAATGCAGTCGAATTTGCTTTTCAAATAGTTTTTATATCTTGTTGAAAATGAACAAAAACGAATTTTAGAAAAAAAAAGCTCTCTCCTTCTTCGTTCTCCTACTCCCCCACCCCCATCCCACCCCCAATCACTCACCCAAATAGGACACGCCATGTTCTCATTTCTCCAAGTCAAGTCCATGCTGCAGTGTCTCTTCTCTCTTTTCCTAACTCCGGGCAGATCCCCCTCAAATCTATTTAAAAAAAACAAACTCCCCTCCCCCACCATCCCCCGAAATTTCCCAACAACCCCACCCTCACCCCCGTCTCCATTCATCGGGACGACGTCCATCTTCCTCCCTCTTTAACTGATTCATCTTCATCTTTATTCTGACCTTCATCTTAATCTTGAAGTGTATGTCTCAGAATCTACGACTGACATAAATCGTGAGTTATCTGCCATACTGGTGTATCTGCCTTTTTCACTTATTTTGTGTTAATACTTCTGGCAGGCAACCCTGGAAATGCAACGAAAAAGGGTTCTGTACTGGGTGTATTAGTGGGTCAGGGTACTGACTGTGATCTTGTGATTTCATCCCATTAGAGACAAGCAACATTTATAGGCCATTTTATGAGGAAGGGGGATTTGGAGCACCTGGTCACAAGGGGAAAACTGGAGGGAAAGAGAGCACCAGGTAGGCCCAGGGAGAGAATGCTGGACGGACTTGCAGAGTGGCTGGATGAGGAGGTGGGGGAGATGCTGGGGCAACGAGAGATAGAGATGGTTGAAAGTCCACGGTCGCCAACGCCATGCAAAAAAGGCAGAGCACCTAAATGATGATGATGATGATGATGATGATGATGATACTTCTGGCAGGCAACCCTGGAAATGCAACGAAAAAGGGTTCTGTACTGGGTGTACAAATGGGTCAGGGTACTGACTGTGATCTTGTGATTTCATCCCATTAGAGGCATGTTCAGATCATATCGAATGCCTGTATGTATGCAAATCGTGTCTGGCGATCTGGCCCGTCCTCAAGTCTTCGGAAGTCCGACGTCTTACTCTCTTGACTATCGCACCCTTCGGACAGTTGCTACATTTTCTTTTTTTTTTTTCTTTTTTTTAATGAAGTTTGCTTTAACGCCATCTGTTAGTTTTTGTCGATATAATTTGTAGTGAACTCAAGATCTGATGTCCTAAGTTCACAACTTTCAGTCAGTCAGTGAATTCATATTGTTTATTGCCCAACCGACTACTATATCAGGGCTAACACCACGTCAAGAACGACAAACAGTTTAAAATAAGAGACACATTAAACAGTTTAAAACCCTGCTGACTGTTAACTTTAGAAGTTTAAAATGCAATTAAATGAAAACATATTCAGGCATAACATCGTATCAGGTGAAATCTATTGATCTCTTGTAAAAACTGGAAAATTGCATCAGAAGGGACGTCTCGGACGAGGTTCTTTAAGGAGTCCGCCGTGCAGTGCTTATGTAGTCAGTCAGTTAGTACAGCGTCTGTCCTAGTTGTTAAAGAACTTCTCTAAAACGCCAGAGATCCGTGTGCCAATCATGTTACTGAAAAAGAGATTTGTCTTCCACCCACCCCCACCCTTCCGCTATATCTTCACTGGTGGTCAGGGTGCTAGTCTTTCGGATGAAACGATAAATCCTGTGTGCTGCATAGCACAGGTTAAAGACTCCACGACAAGAAGGAAGGGAGTTGTCTCTGGCAACCTTCTGTAGCAAAGTTAACTTTCATAGACAAACAGAAATACATGGTATGCAGAAACATGGGTGGCGTTACGCAGCGGCGACGAGTTCTTCCGGTGAAGAGCAGCCAGAATGTGACAGTAAATCCACTGTGAAAAATAAATGAATAAGTAGGGAAACAGATGATAAGATTAAAGAATTAGATAGATTACTGGACTCACCGCTTGGGGCGTGCTTGTCGAAATAGGTAGAAGAAACATGAATGTCTTCTTCTTTAGTACAATAATGACGGCAGAGCTTCTTATCATTTCTTATTCATTCACTATTTGCTTTATTCGTTTATCCATAGCCGTCAACATCTGTTTCAGAAGATGTAAGCAAATTCTTCTTCTTCTTCGTTTCTTCTTCTTCTTCTTCTTTTCTCTCTCTTCTTTCTTTCTTTCTTTCTTTCTTTCTTTCTCTTTCTCTATCTCTCATTCTCTCTTTCTCTTTCTCTCTCATTCTCTCTCTCTCTCTCAATCTCTCTTACACACCACCACAACACACACACACACACACACACACACACCACACACGAACACACGCACACATACACACGAACACACAACACACACACACACCACGAACACACACACATACACACGAACACACACACACACACACACAACATGCACGAAACACACACACATACATACGAACACACATACACACACGAACACACGCAAACACACACACACACCACACACACACACACACACACGATACACGCACAACACACACACGAACACACACACCGAACACACACACAACACACACACATACACACGAACACCACACATACACACGAACACAACACACGAACACACACACAACAACACACACGAACACATTACACACACACACATTTTATTTGTTCCTCTCTCTCTCTCCATCATCCCAGACACGCAAAATTGAAAACAAAAATTTCAGACCCAGACCGGTAGAGACAACAACAACATGACGGGCTAAACATAGAAAGTGATGTCATCCCATCACATCCACCCTCGTGTGGAGTGCAAGCGGACCAGTCAATCGGTTCACACACACAACAAGAGTAAAACACACACACACAGGAGGAGCCAGCCAGCCCTTCTTTGGGTAACGTCTTCCTTCCTCCACAAATTCTTAACGTGACAACTCGCTGCACGAAAATCCCGGACAGGTAAGAATGAAACACAGTGGCGGAGCAGAAACACGATTTCAATCACCTGTTCCTCTTGCTTTTGTGGGATAGGGCTGGGGGTTCAGTGGGGTTGGGGGGTTGGGAGGGGGGTTGGGGGGTTGAGATGGACAGGTCTGGATGTGTCATCTTAACCTCCCTCCCGTTTCTCTACCTCCGTTCTCTCCGCTTCCCCACTCCCCCCATTTCTGTCTGGCTGTCTCACTTCTTTCTCTTTCTCCACGCCCTCCTCTCTCTCTCTCTCTCTGTGTCTCTTCCTCCCTTTTCTATGCATCCCCATCTTTCTGTTGTACTTTCTTTCTTCCTTCTATCTCTCTCTCTCTCTCTGTGTCTCTCACTCTCTGTCTGTCTGTCTGTCTCTCGCTGTCTCTCTCCACCCCTTCTGTGTTTCTCATTCTGTACTCTTTCTGTTCCCTGCATTCCTAATCTCCGCCTCTTCGCCTGTTGCTCTCTCTCTCATTCTCTCTGTCTCCCTCCTCTTTTCCAGTCTCTCTCTCCCTTAGTCTTTCTCTTTCCCTCTCTTGCCTCAACCCCACCCCTCTATTATCACCCCCTCCACCTCTCTCTCTCTCTGACTCTCTCTCTCTCTCTCTCTCTCTCTGACTCTCTCTCTCTCTCTCTGATCGATACAGTGACAAAATGTGACAGTGCTTGCTCGCAGGCGACTGCGAGTGTCGCGGCCGGCGTTTCACGCATGCGTGCAGTGACGACTGGGAGCGAGGCGCGAGCGATGGAGGTCAGTTTCACAACACCGCACGTGCTTCCCTCAAAGTTTGTGAGATCAGTGTGTTGACGTTGTCGAAAGGCAGAGAATATCAGCAGAAGAACTGGTGTGTTTCGGAAACAGATGACAAAGATACAAGAAGCAGAGCCAGGAAAAGTAAACAAAGAAAGAAAGAAAGAAACAAACCAACCGGGAAACAAATCAACAAACAGGCAACGCAAGAAAACACACACGCACATAAAGCACACAGACACACACACAAGCACATAAGCACATTAGCACACACACACACACACACACACACACACACACACACACACACGCACGCACACACATACACACACGCACACATCTAAAGAAAAGTTACAAACGAAGGAAGTAAATACACACCAACCACCCAACCAAATATGCTTTTAAAAGAACAAATAAACCGAAACAAATAAACACATCGTTAAACAAACAAGCAGACAAATTAAAAAGAATCCTCAACCAACCGTCAACAGCAAACAAACACACAAACAAACAGAAGCAAACTAGATAGTCAAGACATTCTAATAATCTCTTTTTATGCAAACTTTATTGCAGTAAGTTCACATGTTGTAGTTCTCATGCTAACTAATACCTTGAATAAACATCAACTGAAATGACACTTGACTCGGTGTGCAACAAGGATAATGGTAGATTGTCACTAGAGTGAAAACAGATTATAAAGTATTATCAGAAGTTTCCGAGAAAGAGCTTCACACACTGTCCAAAACAAAATGCAGATTTGAGCACTTTTTTTTTTATTCATTGCCGTGTGACCATGATATCTTGTCCTTCAAGCTTTTGGAATCACGACTCCTCAACAGTCCGAGCCTTTAAACATTATTTG
>CM060313.1:74804115-74834115 GCA_030674185.1 Monoplex corrugatus
ACGGGTTCGCAAGGGTTCGATTCTGTCTCGAGAAACCTTACGCGTACGGTTGTGCTCAGTCTACCTATCTGTGAACGAGTACCCGTTTCTTTGGAGGATTCATCATCATCATCAAAAGCCATGGCATTGGCGACCATGGCCCTCCATATATATCTATCCCTTGTTGCCGCAAACACATCTTCCACCCTCTCTGTCCTCAGCCACTCTGTAAGTCCGTCTAATATTGTCTCCCTGGATCTACCTGGTGCTCTCTTTCCCTCCAGCTTTCCTGTTGTGACCAGGTGCTCTAATTCCCCTTTCATCATAAGATGGACTATACATGTTGCCTTCTTTTCCTAATCTTCCTTATGAATGATCTTCTTGTGTCTGCCTCCATCAATACTGTCTCGTTTGTTTTCTTTGCTGTCCATGGAACTCTCAACATTCTTTGTTGAAGGATTGGAGAAGGTAAAGCAGTGATGGAGAGGGGATCGTCATTGCCCTCATAATGTTGGCTAGAGAACAGTTAAGGTCTCTACCACTTTATTCTCTTCTCTATTTACCACAGGATTATGGGACAAACTGTTTCGTTTTGATTTTTTTACCCGGTCGAAGGCAAACATATTCGGACCCACCAGAAAAAAAATTGTTACTCCAGTTTGAACAGCAGTGCAAGTGAATGAGTGAGGGAGAGAAAGAGAAAGAAAGAGAGAGAGAGGGAGGGAGATAGAGAGAGAGAGAAGGAGAGACACAGAGAGAGGGATAGAGAGGGAGGGAGAGAGAGACTGAGAGACCAAGAGAGAGAGAGAGAGAGAGAGAGAGAAAGAGAGAGAACGAGATAGACAGGGAGAACGGAGACAGACGAAGAGACAGACAGACAGACAGAGACAAAGACAGAGAGAGAGAGAGAGAGAGAGAGAGAGAGAGAGAGAGAGAGAACGAGATAGACAGCGAGAACGGAGAGACAGACAAACAGATAGACAGAGAGACAGACAGACAGAGACAGAGAGAGAGACAGAGAGAGACAGAAAGAGAGAGAGAACACAAAGAGAGCGAGCGAGAACGAGACAGAGAACGAGAAAGAGAGAGATTAAAAGAGAGACAGACAGACAGACAGACAGAGACAGAGAGAGACAGAGAGAATGAGAGAGACCAACAAAGTGAGACTTTACACACACACACACACACAAACACACACACACACAACAAAATGTAATAAATAATCTACATTTTCTGGTGTCTCAATACAGCTGTGGTGATGATGGTGATGGTGATGGTGATGGTGATGGTGATGGTGATGGAGATGTTAGCGATGGCGGTGCTGGGAGGAGGGTGATCGTAACAAGGACAAATCAAAATTTTATGATCACTTCAGATGGTTAAAAAAAAAGATGGGATCGCGATAAATTGTTTCTTTCCTCAATCATTTCTCTGAATGTTTCTGGACCAGATTAAATTGAGTTTCGTGTTATCATTTCAACGGCAAAGCGCTGGTTTTTTTATTTATTTATTTATTTATTTATTTATTTATTTATTTATTTTTTTTTTTTTTGTAAATTGAAATATTTCTTACGATGAAATGAAACTCTAGAAATCCTCTCGCTGACTTATGTCAACGTTTATATCCCTTTGTGAGGATTGTTTCCCCGGCTGCTTCTTTCTTGTAGGCTGGATTTCAATTTATTTTGCCATCTTCTTTATTGGTTTGAAGGATATTTTATTGAATGAAACACACCTCAACACTGAATCGCATATCAGCATAACAACACGGCAGAATGGGAGGAGCCTCAGGCTGCATGGCTTGTATTAGCCCCGCCCTTCAAACCGGGGCCTGGCTGGAATGGAGGTAAACAGGTAAAGCACTCACCTTCCAATCTACCTGCACGAGTCTGTTCGTAGGGGGGTGCCAATCACCCCGTGGAACTTAACCCTTTGACTCCCACACCATATCCACCAACAGCAAAAACTTAACTCTGTGATTCCCTCACCCTATCCAACAGCTTCCTACAGGAAGCTGGTGGATAGGGTGAGGGAGTCAAAGGGTTGAGCTTTTTTTGCTTTTCTAGCATGGCTAACAATGCAGGATGTTAGTGAACAGGATACGAGAGTCAAAGGGTTAACATAACATTATGTGCCTGTAGAAACCAAAACCAAAACCAATACCAAAACAAAAAACAAAACAAAATAAACCAAAACCAAACAAACACACACACAAAAAAAAACACACACAACAAAGTCATGCACACAGCGAGAAAAGAAGGCCAAGAACATCCAAACATTCAAATAAATGAAACAGACTTAGAAATGTCCAACATTTCATGTATCTAGGATCTGTAAAAGCAAATGACGGCTCCTGCACCAAAGATGTGAAAACAAGAATTGGCATGGAAAAAAAAAAAGGTCCAGTTAAACAACACATGGAAAGACAGAGGGCTTCCCAACGATTTAAAACTAAGAATCCCGAAAATTTTATTTGGCCTGTTTTAATGTATGGTTGCGAAGCCTGGACACTGAGAAAAGATGAAGAAAATGAAATCAACGCAGCAGAAATGTAGCTCTTTAGACGACTTCTCTGAGTAAAATGGACAGACACAAGAACAAACGATAGCGTGTTAAACTTCATTTTTGTTGTTTGTGTGTGTGTTTATTTATGGTCCAAATCGCATAATTTTCGGTAGGCATGTGCAACAATGCTTTAGTGACAAAGTCATAAAATTTAATGGACGTAGTATACAAAATGACGGAGTTGTGGTCATTTACGTGAAAGTATGGGTGATTTTTCACCCAGGAGGTATGGGGAAGGTTAATTAAAGGAACTGAATATCAGAGCGCCAGCTGCTCACAGAGATTAACCAAAGAAAGCTGAAATACGTGGGCTATGCGATCAGAAGCACCAAAACAGATCTGATGTCAACTGGTTCTGCAGGGGAAAGTTGAGGCGAGGAGAGGAAAGGAACGACCGCACACGTATTTCAACAACGTCTGTGGTCTGGAGATCCAGGTCTCCCACAGATGTCTTAATCGTGTTATCTGGAGAAAACTTGTGACGTCGAGCGTGGCTCCTACCGCCGATCCCAGCGAGGGAGAGAGAAGAGAGATGAATGATCTTCCTGCGGCCCTCAGTCTCTCTACTCAGCTGTGAAAGGGTACCTGATTTTCTGCAGTTAGGGACAATTAAAACAGCGAGGGAGACGAAGAGTTAGGCACCGCCTTCGTAGAGCTGAGGTCTCTACCACCTCATTCCTCTAGTCCTCAGGGGTTATGAGACACCTTAAAATAGAGACAATACTGCAATTGCTTTTACTGAGTAAATAAAATAAAACAATCATTATTCAGAACGTAATGAATGGTCTGCAATAAGTGCACTGATGAAACCTCTTTATTAATGAAGAAACGAATGCAAAAGGAAGAAGAACTGTAACGGCAAATAAATGACTAGAAGCAGGAGTGCCAGTGTGACATTTACATCATCATGGGCGTTTATTATTATAATCATTATTACTACTACTATTACTATCATCATCATCATCATCATCATCATCATCATCATCATCATCACATCACATGATCTATTATCTCATCGGAAATGCCTTGAGCTCGATTTAGTGGAACTCCAAAGGTTGAAGATACCGATACCTACATAACACATGTTTAAAATGTTTAATTAAAGCGTCCCGATCTCTTCTATGTATTCGTGTACATCTCTTACAATGTTTAAGTTTTCGAGGTTGTTGTGAGTCGTTTCTTTCCATATGCCTTGAGTTCTGCGATTAGTCAGAAAACTGACGGCACTGAAATTTGTATAACCCACGCTGCGTTAATGCCAGATCTTTGGATGTAGCAACGTATAAAGACAGGTACAGATGTTAAACGCGTCCCGATTTTTCTGTATAGGTTCTATCCATATTGATATTCATTTCCTTGGTCACAGTGGATTGACCACGTGAAACTCGGGATGTTATTTCGAGAGCGTTACGCCGCAATGCAGCGCCACCAAATTTTTTTACCAAAAATTCAGAAAGGCAAGAATGCTAATTAGTCTTCAAGGACAGGGACCTTTGAAATCAAACTCTCTCTCCAATGTTTTATCCAAGGCAGCCGGGCAATGGCAATGTCCTGCTCTTTACAATTTTCAACTGCCGTGGGTTCTTGAGCATGCACAGGCAAGAAGGCACACGGGTCCGACTGTTTTTGTTTTTTTATGTTTTTTGTTTGTTTGTTTTGTTTTTTTGTTCCCTTCCGAAGGACTAGACGTTCAGGTCGATTCCCGGTCAAACCGAGGAGAAAAGTCGTGGCCTAAATAGGGAGCGAATTCTGGAACCTCGAGTTTAGTTATCGGCAGGCGAACCATTCTGCCACTGTAATTCGTGCACGTTTTTCACAATGCCTGCGTTTTTTCGTGATCGTTTAGTCGTTTGTTTCCATACAACAATACATTTACAATTTCTGAACTCGTGGAGAAGGGTGTTAATTGTTTCGGGACTGGTATGAGCATAAGATGAACAATGCAGAAAAAAAGGAGGGTTCTGCAGTATGCTTGGAATGATGACAGGCATCAGCTGGATCGTTGATCAGGTGTCTCTCTCTTTTTTTCTAATTAATCAAAGTTCTGAGTTGCTTACTTGAAGTCTCAATGTAGAGCGAGCAGTTAATGTTAATGTACTCATTTGTTTATTTCCTGATCTATTTTCACTATTCAAAAAAATTATTATTGGGGGGATTGTTCTACATTAAGCCACAGAATGTATGAGCTTGCTAGTGTGCGTTTTAGGTCGGGTTTTATATTCTTTTAATTCAATTACACACACACACACACACAAACACACACACACACACACACACACACACGCACGCACGCACACGCACACACACACACACAAATATATATGTATACATATATATATATGTATACATATACGCATATACACATATATACATATACCTATACATATACATATAAGTATATGAATGAAGTGAAGAAATATATGTGTATACATATGTATGTTTATATACACATACATATATACACATACATATATACACATACATATATACACACATACATATATACACATACATATGTATACACATATATTTCTTCACTTCATTCATTTATTCATTCCTTTATTTAGTTACTTTATCTTATCTTTCTTTTATCTGTTCATTCATTTCGAAACATTAAAACATGAAAACAATAAGGAGGATTGTCTCAGAGACTCGTGGGGAAACGTAAGCTCATATGCGTATGTCTGATCAACTCTGTAGCATTGGAAAGCTTGTTTGTTTATGTCTGTGTGTCTGTCTGTGTGTCTGTCTGTGTGTCTGTCCGTTTGTGTACGTGTTTAAGTGTTTGTGTGTCTGCGAGTGTGTCTCCTTTGCACTACTGTGAATACCACAGCATCCCACCACCCAGACTCCAATGCAGGTCCCCTCCCGAGTCCGCAGATTGGAGAGATCTTACTCCGCACACACACACACACACACGCACACACACGCACGCACACACACACACACACACACACACACACACACACACGTACACACGTACACACGTACACACGCGCGCGCGCGCACACACACACACACACCGGAGAGATCGATATTGGCGTAACCATCAGCATCCCGCTGCATGCAGAATGGAGTGAAAGGGACAGAAGGACAGGGAAAGTGTGGTGGAAAGACCAAGACGGGGGGGGGGGGGGAGGGGAGAAAGAGAGAGAGAGAGAGAGAGAGAGACAGACAGACAGACAGAAGACAGACAGACAGAAACAGAGACAGAGACAGAGAGAGAAAAGGAGGGACAGACAGACAGACAACTGAAGGGAAAAGGGAATGATCGAGAGACAGACAGACGAAGACGACACTTTGCGTGAACAGCAACAGACGGACGGACAAATGCGAGAAAAAAGAGAGAAAGACAACATCGACAGGCAGAAGGACAGAAGAGAGAAGAAAAAAATACGGAGATAAATAAGACAGAGAGGCAAACAGAAAAGAGAATAATTTTATAGAAATTAAACGCGGACAGACAGGCACACAGAACTCAGAAGACAAAGACAACTAAAACAGACAAACAGAACAGAGAGTGAAAGAAAGAAATACTACACCAAGAGACAAACAGATAAGACAAAGATGGTAAATTGAAGTACAACAGACAGAAACAGAAGAGAGAGAGACAGAAAGACATAACAGACAGACAGACGGACAGACAGATATACAGACAGACGGACACACAAACAGGTTTAAAGCGAACAGTGAAGGGGGAAAACACAGAGAGGTGGGGATGCGGCATTCGAGAGGGAGGGAGAGGGGGAGAGGGAGGGGGAGGGAAACGCATGGACAGTGATTTATCCTCCGACTTCAGAAGTTAGTAACACAGACCAAACACGAGAGAGAGAGAGAGAGAGAGAGAGAGAGACAGACAGACAGACAGACAGACAGACAGACAGAGACAGAGTCAGAGAGACAGAGAGAGACACACATACAGACACAGACAGACAGACAGAGAAAGAGACAGAGACAGAGAGACAGAGACAGACAGACAAACAGAGAGACAGACAGAAAGAAAGAGACAGACAGAGACACACAGAGAGACAGACAAGCCAACAGGGCAGACAGAAACAGCCAGAGACAGAGATGGAGACATGATGGAGAGATGGACAGACATACGGATACTGAGACTAAGACAGACAAACAAGTAGACAGACATTGGCAGAGACAGGCGCAGAGAGAGAGAGAGGGCGCAGAGAGAGAGAGAGAGAAAGAGAGAGAGAGAGAGAGAGCAAGGGAGAGGAAGGAAGGGGAGAGAGAAAGAGTAGAAAGAGTGAAAGACCGATGAGGGTGAGAGAGAAAGAGAGAGAGAGAGAGAAAGAGAGAGAGAGACAGACAGACAGAGACAGAGACAGACAGACAGAGGTAGACAGAGACAGAGGTAGACAGAGAGAGAGACAGACAGACAGACAGAGAGACAGAGAGAAAGGCAGAGAGTGAAAGAGAAACACAGAGAGAAAGACAGACACAGAGGCAGACAGAGGGACAGACACAGAAAGATTTACCGACAGATCCCAGAGAGAGAGAGAGAGAGAGAGAGAGACAGAGAGAGAGACAGAGAGAGAGAAAGAGAGAGAGAGTGAAAGACAGAAGCACGGAGAGGAAGACAAACAGACAGACAGACAGACAAGGAGGTAGACAGAGGGACAGACACAGAAAGATTTACCGACAGATCCCAGAGAAAGACACAGAGAGAGAGGCCTGAAACCACCTTGAAGAAAAAGGCAAAAAAACTAAGCGGGGGAGGAAAACAAGGCAGAGGGTTAAAAAAAAAAAAAAAAAAAAAAAAAAAAGAAAGAGATGGCGGTGGAGGATGAAGGAAGAGAGAGAAACAGGAGGAGGAGGGGGAAAGGATTGGAAAAGGAAGCGAGATTAATGGAAAGAAGGGCAGAAGAAGAGGGGGGAAAAAAGAAGAAAAAAAAATAGCTTAGGAGAAAAGGAGATAAAGAAACTGCAAGAGAGAAAGACAGAGAGGGAAGAGCGAGAGAGAGTTGTATTTGAGTGGAGGAGAAAGAGGAGGAGGAGGTGGAAGAATAAAGGAAAGGGGAGAGGAGAGGAGAGGAGGGAGGGAGGGGGAAGAGGAAGGAGAAGGAAGGATGGAGGAGGGGGGATCACCTTGAGCTAATGGATTCCAAAGCTCGGAGCGAGAACTCGATTTCCACGCGGAAGGTCCTGGGCCCCCCTGAGAGAGGACTGACGGGCCCGAATTTCACGGGACGCTGACTGGCGCTGTCACCCAGCGCTGCCTGCGGGCCCGATACGACCTGACAGAGCAAGATGCTTGGTCGGACAGCCTGAAAGGGTTCGCAGTCTGTGAGCTCAGGGTTCCGGCAGGCAATGTCGTTGATGTTGTTGTTGCTGTTGCTGTTGTGTGGTTGGTTAGGTGGCTGACTTGCTGGCTGCTGGGTTGGTGGGTTGGTGGGTTGGTTGGTGTGGGCTCTAAATGTTATTGGCTAGATAGACTCCTTCCTACCCTACCAGTTTTGCTTGCTGAAATGTCTGGGTGGCGGGCACTCTTTGTCGTTGGTATAGAGCCTCTATGAATATTACGGTGTGTTTGTATTAGTGAAGATCTTTCCATGAACGAAAGCTGGAAATGAACAGAGAAAAGCGTAACTGAACTTACGCCACTTCACTCAAAAATATGAATGTGTTCTTGTTCTTCTTCTTGATGTTGTTTTTTTGTAGTGGTGGTAGGTTAGTGCAAGCTTTGATAAACACTGGTTTTATTAGGTTGACTCAGGGGCCACGTTGTTGAGGCTATAGCGGTTGTTGTTGTTATTGTTGCTGCTGCTGTTGTTGTTGTTGCTGTTGTTGTTAACGTAAGTTTTTGTGCTTCGTTGTTGAGGGTTTGATGCGGGCCGACTTGCTTCTTTCTGTGACAAGATCACTGAGGTTTTTGTTGACGTAAGCTAGATACATTACTTTTACTTTGGTTCAAGGACAGGTGACGTTGCTGAGGCTTTGGCGGTTGTTGTTCTTGTTAGCTTTTCGTGTTTGGTCGGTTAGCGAGGGCTAGATGGACCGACTAAATTGCTAGCTCGTCTTTCTTGGCAATGTTATTTGATCACTTCGTTAGACTAGATTAGCTAGGTGGTTTGTTTCAGTGGCAATGTGATTTTGATGTTGTTGTTGTGGTTTCTTGGCAAGAGCTCGATAGAATCGATGAACTAGTTAGGTGACCTGTCTCGATGGCAGTGGTTGATTGTCGTTGTGTTCAGTGTGCGTGGACTTGGACGGACCCGATTAGTTTTCCCCCAGTTTATCTCGATAGCAATGTCGTTGTTTGTTATTACCATCATTGCAATTGGTTGGTATGGCTGGTTGCTGTTATTACCATCGTTGGTTGGCATGGCTGGTTGCTGTTATTACCATCGTTGATTGGCATGACTGGTTGCTGTTATTACCATCGTTGGTTGGCATGGCTGGTTGCTGTTTTTAACCATCGGTGCAATTGATTGGCATAGCTGGTTGCTGTTATTACCATCATTGTAGTTGGTTGGTTGGCATGGCTGGTTGCTGTTATTACCATCGTTGTAGTTGGTAGGTTGGCATGGCTGGTTACTGTTATTACCATCGTTGTAGTTGGTTGGTATGGCTGGTTGCTGTTATTACCATCGTTGTAGTTGGTTGGTATGGCTGGTTACTGTTATTACCATCGTTGTAGTTGGTTGGCATGGCTGGTTGCTGTTATTACCATCGTTGTAGTTGGTTGGCATGGCTGGTTGCTGTTATTACCATCGTTGTAGTTGGTTGGCATGGCTGGTTGCTGTTATTACCATCGTTGTAGTTGGTTGGTTGGCATGGCTGGTTGCTGTGATTACCATCGTTGGTTGGCATGGCTGGTTGTTGTTATTACCATCGTGGGTTGGCATGGCTGGTTGCTGTTATTACCATCGTGGGTTGGCATGGCTGGTTGCTGTTATTACCATCATTGGTTGGCATGGCTGGTTGCTGTTATTACCATCGTTGGTTGGCATGGCTGGTTGCTGTTATTACCATCGTTGGTTGGCATGGCTGGTTGCTGTTATTACCATCGTTGTAGTTGGTTGGTTGGCATGGCTGGTTGCTGTTATTACCATCGTTGGTTGGCATGGCTGGTTGCTGTTATTACCATCGTTGGTTGGCATGGCTGGTTGCTGTTATTACCATCGTTGTAGTTGGTAGGTTGGCATGGCTGGTTGCTGTTATTACCATCGTTGGTTGGCATGGCTGGTTGCTGTTATTACCATCGTTGTAGTTGGTTGGTTGGCATGGCTGGTTGCTGTTATTACCATCGTTGGTTGGCATGGCTGGTTGCTGTTATTACCATCGTTGGTTGGCATGGCTGGTTGCTGTTATTACCATCGTTGTAGTTGGTAGGTTGGCATGGCTGGTTGTTGTTATTACCATCGTTGTAGTTGGTAGGTTGGCATGGCTGGTTGCTGTTATTACCATCGTTGTAGTTGGTAGGTTGGCATGGCTGGTTGCTGTTATTACCATCGTTGTAGTTGGTTGGTTGGCATGGCTGGTTGCTGTTATTACCATCGTTGTAGTTGGTAGGTTGGCATGGCTGGTTGCTGTTACCATCGTTGTAGTTGGTAGGTTGGCATGGCTGGTTGCTGTTATTACCATCGTTGTAGTTGGTAGGTTGGCATGGCTGGTTGCTGTTATTACCATCGTTGTAGTTGGTTGGTATGGCTGGTTGCTGTTATTACCATCGTTGGTTGGCATGGCTGGTTGCTGTTATTACCATCGTTGTAATTTATGGCGTTGTGCCATTGGCTGTGTTGCTTGTTATTACCATCGTTGGTTGGCATGGCTGGTTGTTGTTATTACCATCGTTGGTTGGCATGGCTGGTTGTTGTTATTACCATCGTTGGTTGGCATGGCTGGTTGTTGTTATTACCATCGTTGGTTGGCATGGCTGGTTGTTGTTATTACCATCGTTGGTTGGCATGGCTGGTTGCTGTTATTACCATCGTTGGTTGGCATGGCTGGTTGTTGTTATTACCATCGTTGGTTGGCATGGCTGGTTGTTGTTATTACCATCGTTGGTTGGCATGGCTGGTTGTTGTTATTACCATCGTTGGTTGGCATGGCTGGTTGCTGTTATTACCATCGTTGGTTGGCATGGCTGGTTGCTGTTATTACCATGGTTGGTTGGCATGGCTGGTTGTTGTTATTACCATCGTTGGTTGGCATGGCTGGTTGCTGTTATTACCATCGTTGGTTGGCATGGCTGGTTGCTGTTATTACCATGGTTGGTTGGCATGGCTGGTTGTTGTTATTACCATCGTTGTAGTTGGTTGGCATAGCTGGTTGCTGTTACCATCGTTGTAGTTGGTTGGTTGGCATGGCTGAACAGACCGGCGAGTTGTCTAATTTGTCTCGTTGGTACTGTGGTTGATGTTGCTGCCATAGTTTGTTTTGTTTTTCTCAGTTCTTTTTCTTATAGTAAATCGTTCCTGTATAGCGCTATTCTCCTAATTCAATTAGATTCATAGCGCATTATAAATAATCAAACGTTTTAGTCAAGCACAGAGAACTCAGGCGGTCAGTTTCAGTTTCACTTTCAGTTTCTCAAGTCGACGTCTGCGCGCTCGGAACGAATTCCATATGCACTAACGTCACGAGTACCATGTATATGGTGATCATGGCACAAGCCTTAATTAAGCCTGCACATAAACCTATGAGCTGGCCAGGTCCTGAGGCCATCCCTAGTCTATGTTGTACCTAATCTTCATAATGTAATTACATACTTTATCTGTCTCACTTCGGCTGGGCTATAAGCACTATGAACGGAACTGTTTTTCTCGGCGTGTATAAAATAAAATATTAGAGCAACTGAATACATTCCTCAGATTTTAACACACAAACGAACAAACAAACAAACAAACAAACAAACAAGGTTCAGCAACAAATCCACCAAACAGGTAAAATCATCATACAGTGGAGTGTTTCTATTCTCTCCTTTCTTCTTGTGTATTAAGTAAAACATCAGCACAGTAGAATAAACCCCCACATATACTTACACACCACAGTTTCAGTTTCAGTTTCTCAAGATGAGGCTGTCGGGTGAGCTGACAGCACACTCCACAATGTTATTGCATAGTGTAGTGGACGTGCATGTCGGGTGTTTTCATGTTTCCATAAGACTGGCACTGATGTGATAAACAGGATCTTTAACATTCATGTTTGAAATTCTGCATGCGAACCAGTCACCGTGGTGAAGTGGTTAACGCAACGGACTACCGACTGGAAGGTTGTAGGTTCGAATCCCCATCAGTCCCTTCAAAAATCATTGTGGAATTTTTCGGCTCTAACCGGCTCCTACCCAGAGCTGGGCGTGCTATGGGCTCATTGGGAAGACTTGGGACCACACAGTCGAGTCTCATCCTCTTCATGGATGCGTCATTGAGCGTGTCGCTCAAATCTACTGACCAGCACCGCAGGTGTCTGTATCTCTCGGGCCTGGTTGACGCCAGGATATGTCATGACTGTAAGCGTAGAGTACAGCCCTGTCACGCAGTCTCAATCCTAGATGGAACTCCATAGCATCGTTATTATCATCCTCATTGACACCATCATCATCTGATTATAAAAAAAAAACTGTTCCAGATTCTGCGGCCATTAAGGCGGCGTAGAAAAAATTGGGTCCTGAAAAAGAAAGAAAGAAATTCTGCATTCCAAAACACACGAAGGGGATTTTGTTTGACACTGGCAGGTCTGCACACATGTTGACCAGTGAAATCGGAAAAATCTCCTACCTTTACTCAGCACGTGGAGGTGTCAATGTGTATGGAAGCCAGGACATTCCGACTGGTGGCTTATTATGGAAACATGAAAACACCCTGCATGCATACCCATGAAAGATGCAGATTGTGCATCAATACAGTGGAATGTGGTCACCTCATCTACAGCTTCAGTTCTCCGTGCTGTGCTCCACTAAAAGGTTTGGATATACATATGCAATGCACAGTGAGTTCAACAGAGTTTGAAGAACAGCGGAGACAGAAGAACAGTATATTATCATACTTTAGGGGTCATGTTGTCCATGTTGTTACTGTGGGATATACTGACTTCAGCACAGCTTGTCTGGCCAACGCTGTTGATGCCACTGTTAGTCGATCGAGCGCATAGGGCGGAGTTGAATTTAGCGTTTATTCTAATGGAAATCATGGCAACCAGACAAATCCATATGTGCTCTGATCATCTGGCGGACTTCTTGAGTCTGCCCCAATTCCTATGCATTGGCAAGGTCGTGAAATGGAAAGGGTAGGAGGGGGTAGGATAGGAATAGGGCCAATGAAACTACAGCTGATACAACCAGTATAACTGGAGCATTAAGATAGGCAGCCAACAGGCCAGTTGTTATGTTACAGGCTGGGGATTGAATAAGCGACACCTTGAGCCCACGGTTTCTATTTAACCCTTTGATTCCCGCACCCTATCCACCAACTGTAAATAACTTAACCCTTTGACTCCCTCACTCTGTCCACCAGCTTCAAGCAGGAAGCTGATGGATAGGGTGAAGAAGTCAAGCTAGTTTGGTTGACGATGCAGGATGCTGGTGGACAGTGTGCAGGAGTCAAAGGGTTAAAACAGATTGCTCGCTGTAGATAGATCGGGAATCTCAATTTGCTACTGACCTTTTTTTTTCTACCGGCCAAAATGTAGGTTTGTCTACGTGCTAATATTTACATCGGAGGAAAATAAAGATCAATTTCATTTCATTTCACAGCAATCATTGTTGAGAGTAGTGTGGTTCACTCAGAAGGTCAAACTGATGACATGTTCAGGGAGATGGAATGGAAGAAAAAAAGGAGGGCAGTAGGAAATGAAGAAGGCAGAGAGGTGAGGAAGAGACAGAGAGAAAGAGAGAGGGAGAGAGGGAGGGAGAGAGAGAGAGAGAGACAGAGACAGAGAGACAAAGAGACAGAGATAGAGTCAGAGTGACAGAGGGACAGACAGAGAGAGAGAGAGAGAGGCAGGCTGACAGACAGACAGACAGACAGACAGACAGAGAGACGGAGACAGTGAGGAGGAGAGAGTCAGAGACAGAGAGAGACAGCGACAGAGATATACAAATGAAATGAAACGAAACTTTGTTTTTGCAACTGTACAGATATCAGCTCACAGGCCAACTTACAAGGATGCTCTACAACAATACAAGGATACTGTAATACTCATATTACTACAAATCAACTGGAATAGCATAAACAACATAAAAAAAGAAAATTGAAATAACAGCATTGCCAGAGACAGACAGAGGGAAAGAAAAATATTAACACATGTAGGAACCATCACCACTTTTATTATCATTAATTCTGTTACTGATACAAAGTTTAGGTGCACAAAAAATAGAATATTAGAGAGAGAGAGAGAGACAGAGAGACAGAGAGACAGACAGAGAGAGACAAAGAGAGAGAGAGAGAGTGAATGAGAGAGAGACAGAGACAAAGCGAGAGAGAGAGTGAATGAGAGAGACAGACAGATAGACAGACAGACAGGCAGACAGACAGACAGACAGACAGACAGAAAAGAATGCAGACTGAGAGAGACGGCATTTTGACAATAAATTTGATCGTTTTCCATTAAACTTTTCGCCTGCTCCATCTTTTGAACATTTCCAAGAGGGCTCTCTTTTTGTCCGGCAAAAAAAAAAAGTCTTTATGAATTTTACAGTTGGTATTCTTTGACTTTTCTGCGTTCCTGCTCCGTTTTCATGTAGGAAAAGCAACTCTTGTTTGGCAAAATTTGTTTCTCGGTGCTCTGAATTCTGAAAGTGATAGTTCAATGCTCATTTGTGTGGAATGGAAAGATAGAGGTAAGGAGAAGGGGGGGGGGGGGAGGGGTGGAGAGAGAGAGAGAGAGAAAGAGAAAGAGACAGAGAGACAGAGACAGAGACAGAGACCCTATCCCTCAGTCGAGGCCTCTCTTCTATAGGTTTACTTGAAAGAAAATACTACTGCAGCTGCTAGTACTATTACTACTACTACTACAACAACAACAACTACAACTACTACTACTGCTACTACTACTACTTGCTTATCCATTCACCTGTACGTGTTCGATAAAATCTTACGTACTTTCTCTTAGCATTGATAATTGGGTACATGTATTAAGTGCATTTTTGGCTGTATGGAAATGGTATATATGGAAGCAATTTTAGGTAATTTAAGCCCATTTCATACATATCTTAGTGTCATTAATTATGTTTAAATTTGTATTCAGGTATGTTTTTTAAATCCCCTGTGTGTGTGATAAATTGGGCGGAATGGTCAACGCTAGGGGCATCTCTTTAGAGTACTGCGCGAATGCATTGATATGTGTACTTAATATTCTTGTCCTTTTTTTGTTTTACCTGTTGAAGTATTGTAAGTTTTGAAACGGTTATAGCCCTGATATGGCTCTACACAGTCGACGGGGCTTTAAACAAAAATAACAATAACAATCACTACTACTACTACTACTACTACCACAACTACTACCACCACCGCTACTTCTACTGCTACTACTACTACTACCACCACCACCACCACCACTACTACTACTACTACTACTACTACTACTACTACACTACTACTACCATTGAATAACAATAATAATAATAATAATAACAATAATAATAATATTAATAATAATATACTGAACAGCAACAACAATAACAATAATAATAATAATAATAATGATAATAATAACAACAATAATAACACAAAGTAGTAAAAAAGAAATGAAATGCAATCATATTACAGAATGCTACAATACAGAACAAACAGAAAAAAAAACAAAAAACAATTGATTTCATTTCTTGGTAATTAATAACCTTCAGAGAAAAAAAAAACACAGACAAATTCTTTTGAATCTTAATCATTTCGGAAAAAAAAAAAAAAAAAGAACCCAAGCAGAAATGATTACCTTTATGCGATTTTTAACGGGCCTAATACCACTGACGACGATACGGTCTTGACTCCACCACCCCCTCCTCCCTCCCTTCCCCCCTCCATCCCTCCTTGAAAAAAGCTATCACGGCGAGCACATTAATCTCAATAGTCACTTGAGCTTCAATTTGATTACCTCTTCACCGCCTTTGTTCTCAACTCGGGAAGACAAGGAGGAGATGGCCGGCGAAACAAAACTGGGGACTTTACGACTCGCTTACACGTTCCTCAGTACCGGCTTTTCAATATGAGGACTGGAGAGAATGGAAGATAGGGGACGACTAAAAAGGGGACGCTAATAATAGGAAAATGAGAATCGTTAGGGGTGCTTTGCGAGTACAAGAGGATTAAAATGGCCAGAAACCAAGTTCTTCTACTTCTACTCACTTGGGTTTTTTTTTTCATTATTATTCTTTTTAAGTTAGTAAACTATTCCATTAAAGCAGGGGGGAGGGGGAGGGTTAGGGTGAATGGAGGGGGGAAAATGAGGAGGGAAGACTTACAGACCTTCTCCACCATGTTTATCTCCACTGAGCCTTCGCGTCGTTATGTTTTTTTTAATTGTTTTTTTTATGTGAGTTATTATTTATGAAATGTCTGAGTCTTTTGGGGGACGTCCTTCCCCCCACCCCTTCTTGGAAATTGTGGAATGATATGCAGAGTCACACACTCCTATCTTACTATTTTGTTTAACCTGATACCATTGTCTATTTATCTAGCGATCTATATATATCGGTACACTTGTTTATCATCCAATTACCTGTCAGTGTATTTTCAAGGGTTGTTAGATAAACAATCATGGACATGATATCGATACGACTGTAACATCACTTATCATCATTGGAATTTATTCCATCGATCTGTTCACGTTATGCTTAGGCTATAAACCTGCACTGATATACAGAATTATACTTAGTAGAAGACATTTTCTGAGTTTTATTGTACTAGCAGATGCAGTATCAAATACAATACACAGATCAATGAATATTACATAGATTAGCGCCTGTTCTAGTTGAGACGTTCTGAACAGTCTAAAGGAATGAGTGGAATCTTTCAGAAACAATACATCAATAAAAACAAACAAACAAAAACACAATTTGGTTTCGAGGACTCTTCGGTCATCATAACTGTGTATCTGTGCGTGTACGTGTATGTGTGTGTGTGTGTGCGTGCGTGTGTGCGTGCGTGACAGAGAGAGAGAGGGAGTGTGTGTGTGTGTGAGAGAGAGAGAGAGAGAGGGAGAGCGAGAGAGAGAAGGAGTAAGAGAGAGAGACAAACACATACAGAGAGGGAGAGAAAGGGAGATAGTGTTTCTATGAGAGAGGGGGCAGGGGAGGGAGAAAGAGACAGAGTGTGTGTGTTTGTGTGTGTGTGTGTGTGTGTGTGAGAGAGAGAGAGAGAGAGAGACAGAGAGAAAGAGAGACAGAGACAGAGAAACAAAGACAGAGACAGAGAATGAGAGACAAGAGACAAAGATGGAGAGAAGTAGGTCAAAAGAGACACGAAGGAGTAGCACGAGCCAGCAACTGTCTTTCTCCATCACAGTCACCACCCAAGGCACCACACACGGACAGAACTGAACGACAAGAGAGACTGACTGACTGACTGACTGACGGACGGACTGACGGTCACTTTTCACACACGGGGGCCCCACTACCACAAGTAGCAAGCAGTAAACAGGAGTGATCAGTGGCTCGCGCGTAGCACTGCATCATCACATCCGCCCGTACCCCCTCTCCCCCTCCCCACTCAAAATCAGCCACCCCCATCCCCGCTCACTCTCTTCTCCAATCTCCACTCCCACCTCCTCCTCCTCCTGTCCTTCTCCAGCTACTCTGCAATCTCCTCCTCCTTTCACCTACTCCCCTCACCCTATCTGCCACCACCATTCCCCCCCTCCCTCGTATCCTTCTATCTCTCTCTGCACTCCTGTCCTAGAGGCGCGTGCGAGGGCCGATGGGCGGGTGAGCCCCAACATAGAGAGTAACAAGCTGTGATTACCAAGTGACATGACACCCTCGTGGACTCCTTCTCACCACTCCCCGGATCTCCCTGCCCTTCTGACCCAAACCACATCCTGCTTCGTTCCGGTTTCAGTTACACTTCCTTTTTGTTTTCTTTTTCTTTTCTTTTCTTGATTTTACTTTTTTTTTTAAATTCCAGTTTCTTCCCACCCCACCACAACTCTAACAGAGAGAGAGAGAGAGAGAGAGAGAGAGAGAGAGAGAGAGAGAGCGAGAGACAGACAGACATACAGAAAGACAAAGACAGAGAAAGAGAAGAGACAGAGAGAGAGACAGAGAGAGAGAGAGAAAGAAAGAAAGAGACAGAGAGAGACAGAGACAAAGACAGACAGACAGACAGACAGACAGACAGAGACACACAAAGAGAAAAGAGAAATAAAGAAAGAAAGAAAGAGACAGAGAGAGAAAGAGAGAGAGAGAGAGAGAGAGAGAGAGAGAAAGAAAGAAAGAAAGAAAGAAAGAGAGAGAGACAGAGAGAGAGAGAGAGAGGCTCCTCAGAGGCCATTCACTTCAAGGTTGTCAGCCCCATGTTTCCGGTACCCTCTCGGCATTTGCTGTAAGTGCTGCCAAATTCCTACTACTGCAAGAAACCCAGAAACCTTTCAAATCGCCTTTTTTTTATATTTTATCTTGCGTCAGAAATCGGTTACCAAGTATGGCACTGTGAAAGTCATTATTTTCGAAACTGAAGACTACAATTTGCAACCCTGATACCATTCACGCGCTCACAGGTTCCAGAATCTCCTCAACCAAGAAGCTCACCACCGACTTTGCCTTTCTCATCCTGCGTCAGGTTATTAAACAGCACTTCGCGTCTTAAGGTGGAATTTTGAATTTTGATTATACTTAAGAGGGACTCATCCCGCCCGGACAATTCCATAATTATGCGCACCACCCAATCTGCTATCTCTTACCTGGCAGACTCTTCGAGTCTGCGTTAAAACCTGGCACGAGAGCAAAGATGCTATTTCGATAACATCAGCAAGCCCTGGTTTCGATGGGCTCTCTTTCCACTTTTCATCGTCTCCTTTGCAAATTCCAGAATCGTGGACAACAGAAGTGGTAGACATTGAAATTCAGCACAAATATTCATTCCCACTGTCACCTCAGCAGTGGGAGACTATGACCCCACACAGCGAGTTCTCACGTTGGCCATGACGAAAGAGTGTTACCCACAGGAAGCACGGATACACGTGTACACCCATGGGGAAGCCGCCAGTACTGTGACAAACGGAGGAGACGGTATTCTGTCTCATCAGCTTCCCAGGAGTTCAAACCACAACTGCCAGTTTTCCTTCAGGGAAATACTGCACCAGCTACAGAGCAAGAAACAGAGGCATTCTAGCAAACAGCCTCCACAATTCAGACAACAGATGACACATACTGTAAACGATTTTTCTCTCAGAAGCCTTTCCTCCAGGCCCTAAAGATTGACAAACTCCAGCACCTGACCAAGGCGTTCCAGCAAGAACCATAAGATGAGTCTTCCAGTGGATCCCCACTTTATGTGGGATACCAAGAAACGCGACTGTAGACGAACTAGCAAAACGAAGAGCCCGGGAAGACCAACCAGACAACAGCGTCAGTTACAGCGAGAGCAGCATCATCATTACATTATTCCTTAATCCTTTGACTCCCGCCCGCACTCTATCAGTCAACTGCAAAAACTTAACCCTTTTGACTCCCTCACCCTGTCCACCAGCGTCCTGTAGGAAGCTGGTGGATAGGGTGAGGGAATCAAAGAGTTAAGTTTTTGCTATGCTAGCATGGTTGACAATGCATGAAGCTGGTGGACAGGGTGCGGGAGTCCAAAGGTTAAACAACAGACGTAAAAGGACGACAACCACCTTCTGTCCAGACAGCAGGAAGTGGTCCTAGTGAGACTCTGCGCTAACAACAACCGGCTTATTAACGTCCATATGAACGGCAAGTTCAAACTGTCACCATCACCAATCTGCCCTTGTGGTCAGGACCAAACAACTGAACACATATGGCAACCATGTCGCCTCTACCAAGCGGAGTGACGGGGAAACACGGCAGACCATAACTCCTCTGACCACCAAGTTCGGACTTTGTTCAAGAGGGATTCATCGCACTCGGGACAATTCCATATGTGCTCCACCCAAATCTGCCAAGAATTATCTGGCAGACTCCCTAAGCCTGCGCAAAACCCTATGCGCTGGCAAGGCCTTGACCACCAAGCTCCACGGCAGTTGACATGAACTTAAAACAACAACAACAACAATAATAATAACAACAAAGCAACAACAACAACAACATTAACAACAACAACAACAACAACAACAAACCGCACATATTCATAGCCAGATATGGCCTGACCATGTAGATGACAAACGAAAGACGAAGAACGAAGTATGCATTGGCAATGAGATCAAACAGAAGAAAGGGGTGGGGAGATGGACCAAAGAAACACTAAGCCGATATCACCAAAATGACTGGGGCATAAGATGGGCAAGAAGCAGGTCAGTTTTTATGCTGCAGTCTGGGACTGAATTCGACAATCAGATCTCGAGTCCAGTCTTCTTCTTCTTCTTGGCGTACGCTGCTACACAATCATCTGAATCCGGGCGATGAATGCAGCCGTCTTTTCCAGCTCCTGTCTGCATCCATGGAGTTTGGTTGTCAGCCGAGTGTCTGTCGGCCACAGACCTGTCTTGCCACCTGGTGAAGGGGGACATCTTTGGAGTATATGCTCCGTGGTTTTTGGTCTTCATGACCGCAGGGACAGGTTGGGGAGGGCGCCAGCTTCAGTTTGCGGTACACGTGGCTGTTCAGCCTATTGTGACAGACATAATGGCTCGAGTCCAGTGGACGCCTTCGTCTTGTAACTTTTCATGCAACTGAGAGGCTCCTGTTAAAGAAATTGCCTCGAAGCTCTTTTGCTTACATGCTGGGGGAAACAAGGGAACAGAGTCAATCATAGGATGAGCAAAAACATCAGCTATGCTCGTGGGGAAGCTAAAACCATGCTGAAGAAAGTGTAGAGGACAAAGAATCTGCGATATTTCCCAGAAAATCAGGACAGGGGTGGTCACTACCAGCTCAACAGAGCGGCCAGATGATAAAATGCAACTGACCATTTTTCAGACCTAATGTCATTCTTCATCTTCTTCGTTCGTCGGCTGCTGCATCTCCCACGAATGCTCGTACATTTAGTGGGCTTTTCCACATATATCCGATTTTTGGTATGTGTGTGTGTGTGTGTGTGTGTGTGTGTGTGTGTGTGTGTGTGTGTGTGTGTGTGTGTGTGTGTGTGTGTGTGTGTTTCTGTGTGTCTGTATCTGTGTGTCTGTGTGTTTGTGTGTGTGTCTGTGTGTTTGTGTGTGTCTGGATGTGTCTGTGTGTGTCTGTGTGTCTGGGTGTGTGTCTGGGCGTGTGTATGTGTGTGTGTATGTGTGTGAGTGTGTGTGTGTGTGTGTGTGTGTGTGTGTGTGTGTGTGTGTGTGTGTGTGGGAATGTGAGGGTGTGTGTGTGTGTGTGTGTGTGTGTGTGTGTGTGTGTGTGTGTGTGTGTGTGTGTGTGTGTGTGTGTGTGTGTGTGTGTTTGTGCGTGTATGTCTACGTATGTGTCTGTGTGTAGGTATAGGTTGTACTGCATGTATGTGTAACTACGTGCGAGAGTGAGTGAGTGAGTGTATGGGAGGAAGTAAAGAGGAGCGTGAGGGTTAGTGGCTGCGTGTGTTGTCTCAGAGATCTCACGATCCAAATTTTACGAGTTCAAATCCACGCCTAACACACGAAAGGAAAAAAAACAACACACACACACAAAGAGAAAAAGAGAGAACAGGCCAAAGTCAGGGTGTAATCGCGTGTTTATCGACGGATTGAGGCAAATTTGAAAGAACCGCTCAGAACAGATCCTGAAGTCGTGATGCCCAAGTGTGGATGGGTATTTGCTGTCTTCAAAGGGAAAGAGATGGGTGGGTAGGGATGTGAACTGGGGTCATGGTGACCAGCATGGAAAAAGCTTCACAAAGGATTTCTGCTCCATATCTTTGTTGTTTGTTTGTTTGTGTGTTTTGTTTGTTGTGGATCTCAGCTGCATGCAGGTGCAAAGAGCGCCAGTTTCCTTTTCCATTTCCAAAGGATTTTTCTAAATGGACATATCGTAGAATGGAGTGAGAGAGAGAGAGAGAGAGAGAGAGAGAGAGAGAGAGAGAGACAGACAGACAGAGAGGAAGGGAGGGAGGGAGGGAGAGAGAAAGAGAGAGACAGAGTGAGAGTGAGAGATTGAGAGAGAGAGAGGAGAGAGAGAGAGAGAGAGAGAGACAGACAGACAGACAAAGAGGAAGGCAGAAAGAAAGAGAGAGACAGAGTGAGAGTGAGACAGAGATTGGAGAGAGAGGAGAGAGAGAGAGAGAGAGAAAGAGAGAGAGAGAGAGAGAATGTGTGTGTGTGTCCATGTCTGCCCGTCTGTCTGTGTGTCTGTCTGCGTGTATCTACCCAAGTCAAGTACATTTTATATTACGAGTATCTCTCAATGACAGATACTCAAGTTTCTGTCCCTGTGTCTGTGTATGCGCGCGTGCGTATGTGCGTGCATACGCGTGCGCGCGTGTGTATGTATCTGTGTGTGCGCGTGCGCGTGCGCGCGTGTGTGTGTACCTATCCCTGTGTTTCTGCATGCGTGTTTTCATTTAATGTCGTTTTTCTGCATTTGATATTGGACGGTGTTCGTTATGTCTTTAAATGTCTGTCCACACCAGTGCTTTTAGATAAACTGTGTGTGTATTTGTGTCTGTACACACGTATGTTTGTGCGTGTGTATATGTGTGTGTGTGTGTGTGAGAGAGAGAGAGAAAGAGAGAGAAAGAGAGAGAAGGAGAGAGAGAGAGAGAGAGAAAGAGAGAGAGGAGAGAGAGAGAGAGAGAGAGAGAGAGTTTGAAAGAGAGTGTGTGTAAGTGTGTGGATCAGCCTGTGGGCGAGCAAGCGAGTGAGTGTGAGAGAGAGTGAGTGAGTGTGAGAGTGAATGAGTTAGTGAGTGAGCTAGTGAGTGAGTGAGTGTGTGAGTGAGTGTTATGAGTGAGTGAGTGAGTGAGTGAGTGAGTGAGAGAGTTTGTGTGTGTGCGAGTGTGTGTGAGTTAGCGAGTCAGTGTGTAAGTGAATGAGTGAGTAATTGAGTGAGTGGGAGAGACAGAGAGTTTGTGTGTGTGTATGTGCGTGTGTGTGTGAGTGAGCGAGTGAGTGTGTGAGTGAGTGAGTGAGAGTTTGTGTGAGTGTGTCAGTGAGTGAGTGAGTGAGAGATTGTGTGTGTGTGTGTGTGTGTGTGTGTGTGTGTGTGTGTGTGTGTGTGTGTGTGTGTGTGTGTGTGTGTGTGTGTGTGTACGTGTGTGTGTGTGCGTGCCTATTCCAAATGTCAACCCGCTTCAGTGTCATCGTCTTCATATCTCTAGATTCAGCTTTCAAAGGTTAAAAAAACAATCAAACCTCCGTGTATTTCATCTCAGTCTCAGCACCAGACAGTTCAAGTGCTTTCGTCCAGTACCATGGTCGCTATGGGGTCACCCACCGGAGAAGACGCTGTTCTGCAGCTGGGTCAGTACGGTGGAGTTCTGGCGGTGCCTGTTCAAATCAACTGTATTGAGGACACCATTTACTGAGTCCTCTGCTGATGACCATCTCTGCTTAGTCCTAGAGACAAAGCATTGTCAGTTACGTTCCCTCACTGATGTATCTCTTTGTTATTTTGTTATTGTTCTTTAACCCTTTGACTCCTGTACCCTGTCCACCGGCACCCTGTATTGTCAACCATGTTGGCAAAGCAAAAACTTAACTCTTTGACTCCCTCGCCTTATCCACCAGCTTCCTGCAGGAAACTTTAGGAAGGGCGAGGGAGTCAAAGGGTTAAGTTTTTGCAGTTGATGGATAGGGTCTGGGAGTCAAAGGGTTATGTTTAAAGCCCAGCCGACTGCAAAGCGCCATATCAGGGCTATAACCGTTTCAAACCATGCACAATGCTTCAACAGGAGAGAAACCAAGGAAAAGAAAATAAGTACACATATCAACGCATACGTGCATATATATATATATAATCTAAGAAAATGCCACTGGCGTTGACCACTCCGTCACCGCGGAGACAGTGACAGAAAAGAGGAAATTTCTAACACAGTTTCCAGAAAGGTGGGGGATACTATTTATACTGAAAGAACCCCCCCGGCACCCTGCAAGTCCGTGCAATATTTTCTCCCTGGTCTGTCTACCTGCGGTGTTCTCTTTCCCTCCAGCTGTCCCCAGCCCACAACATAATAACTGACTGGTCCGCCGGCCATCTCAAGGATCCAATCATATGGTGGTGGTGTCAGCTTTGTGTTCAAAAGGTCCCGCTGTCCCCCATCAACCCTCTCCCCACTCCCCACCACTTGTTTTTCTATTTCACTACTTCGCCAGAGCAAAAAAGGTTTCGCGCAGGGTTCAAGGCGTCTGCCAAATGATTTCTGGCAAAGTTTAGTGGAAAGCGTATTGAACTGTTTGGGTGTGACAAACAAAATCCTCGTAAAAACAAGCGAGCGAGCAAGCGAGCAAGCCAGCAAGCAAGCAAGCAAGCAAGCAAAAAGCAAGCAAGTAAGCAAGCACGCAAGCAAGCAAATAAGCACAAAGAAGCATACAAATATACAAACCAAACCAAACCAAGCCAAACAAACAAACCGAACCAAACAAAACTAACCAACGAAAACAACCAACCAACCAACCAACCAACCAATACAAAACAAACACACAAACAAAACCAACCAACCAACCAAACACACAAACAAAACAAAACAAAACCAAACAAAACAAAACCAAAATTCCAAACTTTTATAAAAGCGCCAGAAACGGAAGAGGGATCGATACTGATATGGCTTGACCCTTTTCTTCCTCCACTCCCCCCCCCCCCCCCACTCTCTCTCTCCCCAGTTTGGGGGGGGGGGGTCTGTATTGAAAGATAGAACCATAGACGCCAGGACAATTTTCTCTCCAATTTTAACGACATGTTGATCGATGAAGGGGCAAGTGTAAGGAAGGGACGGAGAAGAACGCGATGGCACATAATCTGCAGGAGACTGCACGTCCCCCGTGTTCAGGACCATGATAAAAATGATGATGATACCTACACTGATAGATAGGTGACGACGACACTCGGCTAGAAAAATACATACCACTCTAGACTTGGTGACTTACAGACAGACAGACAGACAGAAAGCCAGACTGACTGACAAAGAGATTTGTAGAGACAGACTTCCAGACGAACAGACATATATTATGTATAAAATGTAGAGACAGTCGGATACACAGAAAGATGGACGGATAGGTAGGTACATAGACAGACAGACAGACAGATAGATACATAGATCGATAGATAGATCGATAGATACACAGATAGACAGACAGAAAGATAGAGATAGACCAGAGAGATAGATAGAAAGATAGAGCAGAAAACAGACAGACAGGCAGACGGACAGATAAACAGGCAGAATACAGACAGACAAGTAGATAGATAGGATAGATAGGATAGACATATAGATAGATGGATAGATAGATTGATAGACAGACAGACAGACAGACAGATAGAGAGATCGATAGAGAGAGAGGGAAGATAGATAGATAGAGAGAGAGAGACAGACAGATAGACAGACAGACAGGCAGGCAGGCAGACAGACAGACAGATATTTGATCTATAACTGACATAATCTCAGAATCGCACGCGCGCATGGCCTAAATTGCATCGGCAGGATTCGAAAGGAGGAGAGGATTATGTGTTTCTGTTATCATCAGGAATCTCAGAATCTATTTTCTCCTACTCACGAGAGGAATACAGAGCCGGTCTGCTGTGCTTTATTCTGAACACGGTTTGAACTGAAATGAAGTGTGTTTTCAAATTCAAATGTATTCCATTAGATTAATCACAGATGGACAGTTCCGTAATTATATTACGACCCCTATCAAACACTGCTAGTAATAATCTGAAATAGTCATCGAGCTTTGAAAAGCCGTCACAACGGAATGTTTTTGAAGCCTTAAAACGACACAGTGTTTGAAGTTTTAAAACGAAACACTTTATAGGGCCTTAAACGGAAACAATTTTTTTTTAAAGTTTTAAACAAAGCAAATTCTGAAATCTTAAGACAAAACACTTTAGAAACCTTAAAACAAAGTTTTAAAACATTATACAATAGAATTGTTCATATAACTATTGCCAAACACTTTTTTTTAAAGTTTTAAAGTGAAACCCTTTTTCGAAACCCTAAAACAAAATACATGTACTGGAAGTCTTGGAAAGAAAAGCAGTCTTAAAACAAAGCTCTTCAAGAAGACTTAAAACGAAACAACTTTTAAAGTTTTATAACGAAACAATTTGTGAAGCCTTAAAATAAAACAATTTTAAAGCCTTAAAACAAAACTCGTCTGGAAGTTTTAAAATGAAACACTGTTGGAAATTTTTGAACAAAAATCTTTGAATGTTTTAAAACAAAATAGTTTGAAAGTCTTGAAACGAAACACTTCTGCAGGTCATAAATCGATACACTTTTGGAAGTCTTAAAACACACTCTATTTACTATCATGTCTCATATGAATAGGGTCCACAACCGTCTGCGTTTTTTTGTTGTTGTTGTTGTTGATTTTTTGTCATACGGCTTTTTCATGCGGCTATCTAGTTTCTCTCTCAGTACTGGACTACACAGTCAAATCCCGAAAAAAATGTTAAGATGAACTGAACGCGGGAGACCGACCTTGAGATAAATGTGCGTTATATTTGTTCAAAGTGTAGCTCGTATATCGATGATACACTAGATCCTCCTCTCTCTCTCTCTCTCTCTCTCTCTCTCTCTCTCTCTCTCTCTCTGTATCAATCTCTTATTTTCTTTCTTTCCTTCTGGTTGTTGTTGTTGGACATGCTGTCTTTTGGGGGGTAATCTCTTCCCCTGTCCCCCTCCTCCTCAAAATACAGTTCAAATGAAACGACAGTCTGTCATTAGGAGGACCTGATACTATTCAAGCATGAGGGGCTGTGAGAGGAGGCCCACAACAATTACTGCTCACATCAAAGGATTATGAGAAACACGAGCAAGAAGGATCGCGATGCCTCCGCCGCCTTCGTCGTCCTCAGGATCTGAACTACCAACCAATCAGATGAAATGTCGCGGAATTGAAATCGTCCATGCTTAGTGGACGCCTTCTTGAGCAGAAACGAAAGGCCCTAGTCATTTGCACGATGCTCACTCATAGAGAGGAACGGACTCCATATGCTCTCTCTCTCCCCCCCCCCCCCTCCCCTCTCCTCATGCTGCTGATTGTCTCATTTGATACCTGACTTTGAGTTGATTGGGTACAGGTTAATGGCGTCCCATAATCGTAAGGAAGCGCCTGGGAGTGAGGCAGTTGGAGATCCCGTTACCCTCTGGCGGTTAATGCTGTGACTTCTGAAGGCGGTGCCTGCTCCTTACCGTGGATACTTTATCTTAGCCGACTCTTGAGCACAGAGGGTCTGTTGGCATACACAGCTCAGGCCACGAAGGCCACGACAAACACAAGGATTATTACGTCTGTTGTTTGTTCCCTTCGGCTTTGGTGTTTGTTTCCTCCGGCTTTGGTGTTTGTTTCCTCCGGCTTTGGTGTTTGTTTCCTCCGGCTTTGGTGTTTGTTTCCTCCGGCTTTGGTGTTTGTTTCCTCCGGCTTTGGTGTTTGTTTCGTTCGGCTTTGGTGTTTGTTTCGTTCGGCTTTGGTGTTTGTTTCGTTCGGCTTTGGTGTTTGTTTCCTCCGGCTTTGGTGTTTGTATCCTCCGGCTTTGGTGTTTGTTTCGTTCGGCTTTGGTGTTTGTTTCCTCCGGCTTTGGTGTTTGTTTCCTCCGGCTTTGGTGTTTGTTTGTTTCCTCCGGCTTTGGTGTTTGTTTGTTTCCTTCGCTTTGCTGTTTGTTGTTTCCTTCGCTTTGCTGTTTGTTTCCTTCGTTTTGCTGTTTGTTGCTTCCTTCGTTTTGCTGTTTGTTGTTTCCTTCGTTTTGCTGTTTGTTGTTTCCTTCGTTTTGCTGTTTGTTGTGCTGTTTGTTGTTTCCTTCGTTTTGCTGTTTGTTGTTTCCTTCGTTTTGCTGTTTGTTGTTTCCTTCGCTTTGCTGTTTAATCTCCTTAAAATCATAACAATCGAAAAGGACTCTCTCTCTCTCTCTTTCTTTCTCCCCCCTCTCTCTCTGTCTCTCTCTCTTGCTCGCGCTCTCCTTCTCTCTTGCTCTCTCTCTCTCTCTCTCTCTCTCTCCCTCTCCTCTCTCTCTCTCTCTTGTTCGTTCTTTCTCTCTCTCATCTTTGTGTGTGTGGGGGTGGGGGGGGTGGGTGCGGGAGCATTAGCCAAAGGGTGACGGTGGTGGTGGCATAGAGACACGTGAAATATATAAACGTAAGGGATATTATTTTTAACTGTTTGTGGATGGATCTGTAGCAAAGTTGTTATAGCAGTACAACAACATACACATATCCTGCTGTACGTGACTCAACAGAGAGACGTCTTGATTTTCATAAAACAAATACGAAATACATAAGAAATGTCTATAACAAAACTAAAAAAAAACAAAAAACGACTTTTGGGAAACGAATACCAAAAAGGTTCAAATGAGTTTTTTAATCAACAAAATTAGCTTTTGGGGAAATGAACACCATTAAAGTTCAAATTTTATTCATATCAAAAGGATTTCTGGGCAACGAACATTAAACAAATTCAACTGATTTATTTATGATAGGTGTTCGTGAAGAAAACGTTTCTGGATAACTGACACCAAGCCAGTTCAGTATTATTATTATTTTTTTTTTTTTTTTTTTTTTGCATTAGAGAAACAATATTGCCAGCATGATTCCACCAGCTTGTTTAGAATTTAAGTCCACTTACAAGACTAGGCTGAAATTCGTGCAGTCGATTCGAAAGATCAGCGCTGACACTACACTACACTGCACTACGCTGCACTACACTGCACTACACTACACAGACACACACACAGACACACACACATACACACACATATATAATAATGATAATAATAATAAACATGTTAAAGATCATGTAAGCCATGTCAGGATGTTTGTATATATATATATATATATATATATATATATATATATATATATATATATGTATATATATATAATATATATATATATAATGTAATATATATATATATATGTATATATACATATACATATATATATGTGTGTGTGTGTGTGTATGTATGTATGTATATATATATATATGTGTGTGTGTGTGTATGTATGTATGTATATATATATATATGTGTGTGTGTGTGTATGTATGTATGTATATATATATGTGTGTGTGTGTGTATGTATGTATGTATATATACACATACATATGACGAAGTACACGAAGAAAGAAAAAAAAGTGTTAATGAAAAAAATACCAAGAAGCAAACAAACTAATAGGCCTTAGTAAATCAAACAATAATACATAAAAAAAATACGTAAATAAACGAATCAATAATTAACAAACTAAGAGTGTCCGCTGTAACGTGTATAGACAATTAAGCGTACTTGCAATAATGACAAAAAGGGAGAGAAAAAAACAGATTCAAAAACTCAGAATGTTTTCACTATACGGCCAATGGCCTTTACAAAAACTTAACATTGGTCAGTATACATCCGTGAAGAAAGATGTAGTTTCACAGTGATGTCATTATTATTGTTATTATTGTTCAAAGCCCAGCCGACTGCGTAGAGCAATATAAGGGCTATAACAAGCTCAAAGCATACAAAACTTCAACAGGAAAAAAAGAAAAGAAAATTAAGTGCACATATCAATGCATTCGCATATCTCCCTTCCTCACAGCCAAAACATGGACTTAATACAAAATTAAGTACACATATCAATGCATTCGCATATCTCCCTTCTTCACAGCCAAAACATGGACTTAATACACGTACCCAATTATCAATCCTAAGAAAAAGTAAGTAAGACTTTATCGAACACATACCTGTGAATGGACCAGCAAGGCAGAAAACGATAGGAAGAAAAGACAGAAAGCAAAGGAATAAGGCAGAAACAAAGAGAGTGACAGAAAAGAGGAAATTTCTAGCACAGAATTTCCAGAAGGTGGGGAAACACTATTTATACTAAAAAAAGCCCCCGGCATCCCCACAGCGGGAGGGGGGAGGGGGGGAGGGGGGTTCACAGAGAAGAAGAAAACAACTGAAAGAATGATACAGAAGAACCACCAGTTATCAATGTTAAAAATTCCCACCTATTCAAACACTTCAGCAACACACAGTCTCTCGTGTTTTAAATGCTAGCTGCTAGAACTTTGTTCCAGGTTTTTAAATATATATTATTCTGTTGTTGTTGTTTTTTTTTTTAGACATCAGCATGAGAAGTCTGAAGGCGGTGGGTTGTCTGTCTGTGGAATATGCGGGGAATGAACTGCTGTCAAACAAATCATCTAGCGCTTGACAGCACGAGTTTAAGTGTATTTCGTTCTCAACAGAATGTGTACAAAAGGACATGTTTTATCCATGTTTAAATGATTTCTGTGACGTT
>CM060313.1:74839115-74854115 GCA_030674185.1 Monoplex corrugatus
CACATACACACACAAACACACACACAGACGCAGAGTCACAGACAGACAGACAGACAGACAGACAGAGACAGACACACACATACAGACACAAACACAGACACATATACATACATACACACACACAGACACACACACATACACACAGACACACACACACACACACAGACCCCCCCCACACACACACACACACACATCTCACACACACACATCTCCCTCTCTCTCTCTCACACACACACACACACCACATACACACATCACATACACACACACACACACACACACACACACACACACACACACACACACACACACACACACACACACACAAAAGAGAAAAAAAAAAACAGCTTGAAGTTCACACAAAGCCGTGAGGTTCCCCTCCTATCCCTTCGCTGCTTCAACGTTCGTGATGGTTAGTAAAAGATGTTGCCAAAGTGTTGGTAGCCTTCGACTTGGCGCGAGTTTCCCAGTCACCCCGAGTCACGACGCCGTTAAGGTGCAGTCACACTGTGCGACTTCCTCGCGAGATTCCTGTCACCTGATGTCTATTGCTGTAAATGCACTGTCACATTGTACGTGGTCCTCAGGGAACCACAACAACCCCTACACGACTTGACTTCTCTTCCGCCAGATCCCAGTAGGCCAAGGTTTGATGGCATTAACCCTTTGACTCTCGCACCCTGTCCACCAGCATACTGCATTATAAACCACGCTCATCGTCATCATCAAGTGCCTTGCCACATGACGTTATGGCGATCATGGCCCTCCATATGTTTCTATCTCTTGTTGCCGCAAGCACATCTCTTCCACCCGTCTCTGTCTTCAGCCACTCTGCAAGTCCGTCCAATATTTTTCTCTAGGTCTACCTAGTGCTCTCTTTCACTCCAGCTTTCCTGTTGTGACCAGGTGCTCCAATTCCCCTTTCCTCATAAAATGGCCTATAATGTTACCTGTCTTTTCCTAATCCTCCTTATGAATGATCTTCTTGTGTCTGCCTCCATCAAGACTGTCTCGTTTGCTTTCTTTACTGTCCATGGAACCCTCAACATTCTTCTTAGAAACCACATCTCGCTAGCAAAGCAAAAACTGAATCCCTTGACTCCTTCACCTTATGGTGGATAGGGTAAGGAAGTCAAAAGGTTAAGTTTTTGCAGATGGTGGATAGGGTGCGGGAGTCAAAGGGTTAATTAAAGGTGGTGTCACACTCCTTGTGGCTTTAAAGGCGTTGCAATATATTGAGAGATTCCAGTGTGTTCTGATAACGTACACGTATTATCACACTGTACTGGGACCCTAAAGGTGCAGTTTTACTGTACGATCCTCTACGAATTTCTATTCACCCAAATTCTGATCCGTTAAGACACTATCACATTGTTATGCCTGTAAAATGTATCACTGCACTGTACTGTACTGTATGGCGACAGCAAGCAGGCAACAGCAGTACACGCAGGGTACAATCACATCTGAACAACGCAGAACAGCTGCTATTGAACAGAAGAGGGACCGGCAAAAGAAGAACCCAGGGCCAAAAAGGCTCGTTTCCAAGAAATGCCTGCAGACGGACATGTGCCTCCAAAACTGGTCGTTTTCTGTCCCACGTCAGGCGTTGGAGACCAGTATCCATCTGATCAATAGGATAATCCATCATCATCATCATCGTCGTCATCATGATCATCATCATCGTCATCATGATCATGATCATCATCGTCATCATGATCATGATCATCATCGTCATCATTGTCTTCATCATCACGTGCCCAGCCGCACGGCGTTGGCGATCATGGCCCTCCATAATAATCTATCTTTTGTCGCTGCAAGTACGTCTCCCACTGTCTCTTGTCTTTGAGGGAAACGCTGTGAAACGCTGTGCTTTACAAAATCAGGGCTTCGTAATCAAACTTATTGTTGATATGCATAAGCAGTCTTACAACTCACTATCAAAATGGTTCAGTGATGTATATCATTATATGGAGTACTCCATACAACCATTAAAGTGCAGATGCTGTGCTGTCATAATGACACCTTACAATGACGTTGCTCAGATGCCTGCCCATAAAGGTGTTGTTGTCACAATGTACAACTGTTAAGGGACCGTCTTGGTGTATGTGTTTAAATGTGACGTCTTATTACACGGCGGTGAAAGTGCTGTCAAAACTGCACGACTACTGTGATGATGCCATAATGTGTAAGTATGAAAGTACCGACGTAACTAGAATATAAATGTGCTATCATATTGCACGAATGTAAAGGTGTTGTCATACTGTTCGAATGTAAAAGTCTTGCGATACTGTTCGACAATATATGTACTGTCACATTATAAGACTGTTACAGTGCTGTTGCACTGTACAACTGTAATGGTACCATTGGATTGTCCTTACCTTGTGTGTGAAGTCACACTGCTTAACTGTAAATGTGCTTTCGTACTTTTTCGTATCTACGTTTGTAGTCACATTTGGCTATAATGGTGCTGTCGCACTGTTCGTATCTAAGTGTGCAGTCACACTGCTTGGCTATAATGGTGCTGTCGCACTGTTCGTATCTAAGTGTGCAGTCACACTGCTTGGCTATAATGGTGCTGTCGCACTGTTCGTATCTAAGTGTGCAGTCACACTGCTTGGCTATAATGGTGCTGTCGCACTGTTCGTATCTAAGTGTGCAGTCACACTGCTTGGCTATAATGGTGCTGTCGCACTGTTCGTATCTAAGTGTGCAGTCACACTGCTTGGCTATAATGGTGCTGTCGCACTGTTCGTATCTAAATATGTAGTCACACAACTTGGCTATAATGGTGCTGTCACACTGTTCGTATCTAAATATGCAGTCACACTGCTTGGCTATGATGGTGCTGTCATTCTGTTCGTATCTAAATATGCAGTCACACTATTAGGCTACAATGGTGCTGTCGCACTGTTCATATCCAAATGTGCAGTCACACGGCTTGACTATAATGGTGCTGTCGCACTGTTCGTATCTAAATATGTAGTCACACAACTTGGCTATAATGGTGCTGTCACACTGTTCGTATCTAAATATGCAGTTTGGTTGTAATGGTGCTGCTTTCTTTTGTTCGCATTGTAAAAATTCTGTTCCGCTGTAAAATAACAAGGCATCTGTCCTCGTGTAATTTATTATGAAGACTTCCTTTTTTCTTTTTCTTTCTTTTTTCACTATAGAAACGTAAACGTTTTATCATACCGCGGGAGAGGAAAGCTTCTGTGCAATTTCACTGATACAAAACTGTTGCGTACTATCTTCTTCCTCTTCTTTTCCTTTCTTCCTCTCTCTTAATTCTGTGAGGAATCACTGGAGCGCCGCACTAAAGAACTATTCACCAGATTCCTCCCGCTCTGTCTGTTGTATGCCAAAACCTGGGTTTCTGCAAATGGTTTCTCTGTCGCTTCCACACTGTTGCCAATCCATCGTTGTTTCTCTCTTCCCCTCCGTGTTCACGGTGGTACCGTGAAGGACTGATTTAGCAAGGCCACTGGATTTTGTTTTCTTTTCTTAACTGAAGTCAGCAGATCTTCATATGATGCTTGATAGTTCGGTGCACTTGTTAAATGGTGGTATGATCAATGTATCTGATAGCAATATCTTGCAATAACACCTATAGTTCCCATGGTTTGGACTCGCCTTTCAAAATCCGCAGTGTGAGGATCCATGTCTCCCATGTATACAAGAAGTTGGAACATACCAATGCATGTAAAAGCTTGATCTTGTGTTTCATGGACATGTTCTTGTCCTACTATACAGGTTATAGCCTGGTCTTGTGTTTCATGGACATGTTCTTGTCCTACTATACAGGTTATAGCCTGGTCTTGTGTTTCATGGACATGTTCTTGTCCTACTATACAGGTTATAGCCTGGTCTTGTGTTTCATGGACACGTTCTTGTCCTACAATACAGGTTATAGCCTGGTCTTGTGTTTCATGGACACGTTCTTGTCCTACTATACAGGTTATAGCCTGGTCTTGTGTTTCATGGACACGTTCTTGTCCTACTATACAGGTTATAGCCTGGTCTTGTGTTTCATGGACATGTTCTTGTCCTACTATACAGGTTTTTGCCTGGTCTTGTGTTTTATGGACACGTTCTTGTCCTACTATACAGGTTATAGCCTGGTCTTGTGTTTCATGGACATGTTCTTGTCCTACTATACAGGTTTTTGCCTGGTCTTGTGTTTTATGGACACGTTCTTGTCCTACTATACAGGTTATAGCCTGGTCTTGTGTTTTATGGACATGTTTTTGTCCTACTATACAGGTTATAGCCTGGTCTTGTGTTTTATGGACACGTTCTTGTCCTACTATACAGGTTTTTGCCTGGTCTTGTGTTTCATGGACATGTTCTTGTCCTACTATACAGGTTATAGCCTGGTCTTGTGTTTTATGGACACGTTCTTGTCCTACTATACAGGTTATAGCCTGGTCTTGTGTTTTATGGACACGTTCTTGTCCTACTATACAGGTTTTTGCCTGGTCTTGTGTTTCATGGACATGTTCTTGTCCTACTATACAGGTTATAGCCTGGTCTTGTGTTTTATGGACACGTTCTTGTCCTACTATACAGGTTTTTGCCTGGTCTTGTGTTTCATGGACATGTTCTTGTCCTACTATACAGGTTTTTGCCTGGTCTTGTGTTTTATGGACACGTTCTTGTCCTACTATACAGGTTATAGCCTGGTCTTGTGTTTCATGGACATGTTCTTGTCCTACTATACAGGTTATAGCCTGGTCTTGTGTTTTATGGACACGTTCTTGTCCTACTATACAGGTTATAGCCTGGTCTTGTGTTTCACGGAGATGTTCTTGTCCTACTATACAGGTTATAGCCTGGTCTTGTGTTTCATGGACATGTTCTTGTCCTACTATACAGGTTATAGCCTGGTCTTGTGTTTCACGGAGATGTTCTTGTCCTACTATACAGGTTATAGCCTGGTCTTGTGTTTCACGGAGATGTTCTTGTCCTACTATACAGGTTATAGCCTGGTCTTGTGTTTCACGGAGATGTTCTTGTCCTACTATACAGGTTATAGCCTGGTCTTGTGTTTCACGGAGATGTTCTTGTCCTACTATACAGGTTTTAGCCTGGTCTTGTGTTTCATGGACATGTTTTTGTCCTACTATACACAGGTTTTCGCCTGGACAGCGCTGATGTTGTCTTTCCTGCCCTGGAGAGGATTTCTGGTTTCGATCCTTCCATCTGTCATACCGCACAACCGTGAAAAAAAAAACGCTTTCATATCACGTGGACGTTAATAAAGAAGCGGCGGTGTTATGTAACTGTGCGTGATTTGCTGGCGATTCGTCCATCTAATCTTCTCTGTAACTGGACCCTATTGTTAAAGTTTAACGTGAGAGTTGGTGTGACTGACACCGAAGACAAATTTTTTGTGTGTGTGTTCCTTGCATCTGTCAGTCCGGACAATACACAGCAGCAATGGTTTGGGTGTAAGTTTGGAAGTCTTGCCTGATGTGATGTTGTTGTTGTTACGTTTTTTTGTTATTGCCGTGTATTCTTGATGTTGTTATTGTTATTGTTATTTTTGTTGTTCCTGGTGGTGGTGGGGGATGATGATGATGACGACAAGGACGACGACGACGACAACGAAGACGATGATGATGATGATGATGGTGATGATTGATGATGATATCATCGTCACTCATCGATCATCATCACCATGAATCATCAATCATCATCGTCGTCATCATCATCATCGTCGTCGTCGTCGTCGCCGCCCCACCACCACCACCACCACCACCTCCACCACCACCACCACCACCATCATCATCATCATCATCATCATCATTATCATTCCTTGCACACCTGTGTGCGTTTCATCCCATTTTGTCTTTCACAACTATTCTATTATCATCAGTCAAGTCGGGGGTCTTTAAGACAAGGAAGTATCACAATGTATTAATGACCGACGTGAATAAGCTAATGCCATCATCATCACTTATCATCATCGTTATTATCATCATCATCATCATATTTCTATTACCATTATCGTTATTACTAGTATTGTATTCATTGTTATTATTATTACTATAATTAGTAGTTGTACTACAACAACAACAACATCATCATCATCATCATAAGTACAATTCTTATTACATTATCATCATCATCATTATCACCACCGCCAACACCATCACCACCACTATCACCACCACCACCACACCACCACCACCACCATCACCACCACAGAAAACAGGGTCAATAAACAAAATTTAAAGCATCGGCAAAAAAGACAGACACAGAAACATGTTTAAAACGTAAATGGTCTGGGCATTTTGCTCACGACTTTGAATTTGGTAACAGATTCACACACACACACACACACACACACACACACACACACACACACACACACACACACACACACACACACACACACACCCCTTTCTCTCTCCCTCTATCTCTATTTCCTCTCCCCACCCCATGTCTCTCTACGTTCTATCCCCCCCCCGCCCCCCCTCTGTCTTTCTTTATTCATTTTACATTTTGTGGTTATTTCTTCTGGGCCTTCGCTGAGAAGCAAGAGTGTTTATAGTTTTCTTCAAAATGTTTTAAGGCTGCAATAACTGGCAGTTTTAAAGCACGAAATAAAAACATTTCAATTTCGATTACTGTTTTCGCCGATAGCCTTTAATAATTCAAACATTAAAAGACGAATGGAACGGTCTGATCTACACGCACAATTACTTTCTGTTAACCCTGACAGTTATGGCCAATATCATTAAAAATCAAAGAAAGCACGTTGTGCGTTTAACGCCACAGTAATTAAAATGTAATTCTATTCACTCGATGATACCCATCAAACTCGATAGAATTTCATATCTGAAGGGTATGATGAAAAGCCAGACAACGATTAATACGATTGGAAAGTGTGTCGGATACATAGTTAAACATTATTAAACAAGTTTTGACGCAAAAGAAGAAAACAGGCTGAAGTAGATAATAATCATTTTGCTTTCGATGAATCCGTTCCTTTGCTCATATTGAAGCGCTGTGATGTGCATCTCGTTTACACCGCCCATCATTTCATGTCTCTTTGTCATCTCACGTGAGAATGCTGTTTTAGAACAATAACCGAGTGACTGGATCGGAAGTAACGAGTTTGCTTATTCAATACACTTTGCACGCGCCCGGTCTGGTTCACACTAAGAAGTATTATGACAGTAAGCACAGAGTACAGCCCTGTCAGACAGTCTCAGTTCCAGACTGAGGTCCATAGAATCATGATCGTCATCCCCGTTATCATGAAATCATCAATCACTATAGCATCAGGAGTGACCAAGATTTTCCGGCCCTTTGTGCCCTGATAAGTTTAAATACCTGGGAACGGTCATCTCACCAGACGGCAGATGCACATCAGAAACAGCCAGCAGAATCGGCCAAGCCAAAACAGCATTCAAGAAGATGAAAAGCATTCTTACCAACAAATGCCTATCAATTAACATCTTGAATGTTAACAGAACCGATAATGTTATACGGTTGTGAGGCGTGGGCAGTCAACACGCAAAGCCAGAACAAGATTGAGACAGCCCAAATGTGGTTTCTAAGAAGAATGTTGAGAGTTCCATGGACAGCAAAGAAAACAAACGAGACAGTCTTAATGGAGGCAGACACAAGAAGATTATTGTTAAGGAAGATTAGGAAAAGACAAGCAACATTTATAGGCCATTTAATGAGGAAAGGGGAAATTAGAGCACCTGGTCACAATAGGAAAGCTGGAGGGAAAGAGAACACCAGGTAGACCCAGGGGAAAATATTGGACGGACTTGCAGAGTGGCTGAGGACAGAGAGGGTGGGTGATGTGCTTGCGGCGACAAGGGATAGATGCATATGGAGGGCCATGATCGCCAACGCCATACGGCAGGGCACATGATGAATGAATGAATGCCCTGACCTCGTGGTGACCTCAGTGTTGGTTTCCTCTGGACTTTCCACAACTGTGGTAAATTCAGGTTGGAGTCTGAAGTATCAGTGCTACATGGAGACTGTTGTTGGAGGACCATAGTGGTGGTCTCCTTAACCCTTTGACTCACGCACCCTGTCCCCCTGCTGCAAAAACTTAACCCTTTGACACCCTCACCCTATCCAATAGCTTCCTGCAGGAAGGTGGTGAATAGGGTGAAGGAGTCAAAGGGTTAAAATGCTACTTTGCTAGCAAGGTTGGCAATGCAGCGTGCTGGTGAACAAGGTGCGGGAGTCCAACGGTTAAAGGGTAGGTCTGATACTCGGTCTGGCTCCATGACTGAGTGATTACTGTCGTTAGCAGGCAGCGTCCTTAGTAAGCAGGATCAAAACATGCACTGCTGATCTTCAGTGAACTGACCCAGCAGCAGTGCAGTGTCTGCTCAAGTGGGTGGCCTGATAGCGGCTTGATATCTCTGGACTTCCCGGCACAGGGATTTTGACTGAATGAACTTGGGGTTGGCGATTTTTTGTTGTGTGTGTGTGGAACCGAAATAAACAGCGCGGGATCAACGCCAATGAGGTTCTATTGTCATGTTGTTGTTGTTTAAAGTCCAGCCGACTGCGTACAGTCATATCAGGGGCTTCAGGGGCTATAACAACTTCCGACGTGGACCATTCCGTCCAACTTATCGAACAGCGGAATTTAAAAAACACACCTGAATACAAATTTAGGCATACCCAAGGATACCAAAACATACATAAAAACGGGCCTAAATTACCTAAAATTATTTCCGCATAACTCACCTCCCTAGAGTCAACAATGCACTTAATACATGTAGACTATCCAATTATCAATCCTAACAAAAAGTACGTAAGACTTTATCGAACACATACAGGTGGATGGCAGAAAATGACAGAAAGAAATTGAGAAAGCGAAGGAACAAGACAGAAACAAAGACAGTGACAGAAAAGAGGAAATTTCTTGCACAGAATTTCAAGAAGGTGGGGATACTATTTATACTGAAAGAGTCCCAGGCATCCCCATGGGGGGTCGGCACTGAGGTGGCTCAGAAGTTGGGACGGAAAAAATACATAACAATAACAAAACAATAACAACACAAACCTCCCCAAACCCTTTGCACTCGCACTTAAATCGTTTCAGGCCCACACTTTCCATAGAATGCTGGCAACTATAATATATGATACTGAAGGGACATAAACTCAAGATAGATTCTGTTACAAAGGGAAAAAGCATTCAATACATTTTTGGCATTGTGAAAGTGCAAAACGGCTCTGGATAGAAGATAGAAAGATAGATAGATAGATAGATAGATAGATAGACAAATAGATAGATGGATAGAGAAATAGAGAGACAGATAGATAGATAGACAAATACATAGATGGACACAGAGAGAGACAGATAGATAGATAATAGAATAGATAATAGATAGATAGATAGATAGATAGATAGATAGACAGAGAAATAGATAGATAAAGAGATTATTAGATAGACAGATAGGCAGATAGATACATATATATCAATTATGTATTTTGTCATGAGCATATGTACTTTCACTGTGATGTTTATAGCGTATGTATGTATGTATCTGTATGTAGACTAAATATGATATGATGCAAGTGCGTATGCGTTTAGTACGTATGCTTATTCTTGCCATTAAAATTCTCAAATGAAAAAAAAAAAAACTTTCATTAAAAATATTCACATGTGCGCGTACACACGCACACGCACACACCACACACACACACACACACACACACACACACACACACACACACACACACACACACACACACATAATATCACTTACAGTGAAAAGACGTTAAACCAAAGAACGAACGAACACACACACACACACACACACAACACACACACACACACACAACACACACACACACACACACACACACACACACACACACACACACACACACACACACACACACACACACACACACACGTACAAATAAACAAACAAACAAAAATGAGAATCGCTATATTATGGCGACGTGGTTTACCCGGGGAGAGCTTAAATAAATAAATAGATAAATAAATAAATAAATATATAAATAAACAAATAAATAAATAAATGAATATTTTTCAGCCGTTCAAAACCCAGCCGAGTGCTCAAACCTATGTCATGGTTAAAACCATCTCAAACACATGTATCTAAACACATCGACAAACTGGGGAAAAAAAACTGGAAAAGAAAGTTAAGTACACATGCTATTGCATTCATACAAATAATCCAAGGTGTTGACCATTCCACCCAATTATCACCTGGGAGATTAAAGAAAATCTGACTAGTACAAAAAAAAATAAACACTAAAAAACAAAAAACAAAAACTTGCTTATAGCATCTAAAAATGTCACTGAGCAGTTTTCATCTCCTTAGAGCTAAAATACAGTTAACACATATACCCATTTATCAATCCTCATAGAGAGTATGTAAGACCAAGTCTTTATGGAAAACATACAGGTGAATGAACCATCAAAGCAGAAAATGAGAGTGGAAGAGACGACAGAAAGCAGAGAAGCGAGGTAGAAAAAAGAGAGTGACAGAAAAGAGGAAATGTCTAGCACAGAATTTCCAGAAGATGGGAAAACTATATTTACAATATTTTATAGAAGAACAAGGCAGAAACAAAGAGAGTGACCAAAAAAAAACAAACAAACAAACAAACAAACAAACAAAATGTTTAGCACAGAATTTTCAGAAGGTAGGAATACTATACTAATAACATTTAGCAGAGTAGCAAGGCAGAAACAAAGAAAGTAACAAAAATAGAGGAAATTTCTAGCACAGAATTTCCAGAAGATGGGGTTACTATACTTACACTATTTAGCAGAGGAGCAAGGCAGAAACAAAGAAAGTGACAGAAAACAGGAAATGTCCAGCACAGAATTCCAGAAGGTGGGAATACTATACTTATAATATCTAGCAGAGGAACAAGAAAAAAGAATTAAAGAGAATGACAGAAAAGAAGAAAATTCTAGCACAGAAATTCCAGAAGATGGGAATACTTCGATTATAGTATTTGCACTGAAAGAGCCACTGGAATGTCAAAAAATCAACAACAACAAATGAAATAAAACAAATTTTACAATAAATAAATCCAAAAGTACAAAAAAGTAAATCCGTCCAAACGTTTTAGTCCAACCTAATCCAAAGGCGGTTTTTAATCACTCTGACCGACCAGTAATTAAGCTGATGATGTTCTAACGGTCTGGCTTGGCTGTTACATCACTGACGTTTCTGTGACTAACGATGTGCTGGTCAGGGAACAGATCTGTGATCCTGTACAGACCAATAATCAGGGCTTAGCGTCTGTATCATCCAGATGCTGATCAACGGACGGCCGGCTTAGTCTTTCGAATGAGATCGTAAATCATGGTCCCGTGTAAAGCACGTACGTATCCAGCGTACGTTAAAGTTCCTAACGGAACTGTCCCTAGCAACATTCTGTGTGAAACAAATCCACTTTTATATTAGATAAACAGAAATGCACGCATAAAAGAAAAAAAAAGAAAGAAAAAGAAAACAACAACACAACAACAACAACAACAACAACAACAAACTAAAACGAGTGGCATTGTTCTGAGGAAACGGGCTCTCTCCGGGAAAGCAATCTGAATATCACGGGGCAAATCCATTGTAGCACCACACACCACCACCACCACCACCACCACCAACCAACAACAACAACAACAACAACAGAAATAAAGTACTTTTCTTAACAACACTTATTTGATATATAATATTAAATATACGTAATATGCCCTTGAAGTACACGCCGTACGTGTTCTCTTCTATTACCATAATCCTCATCCTCATAATTATCATCGTCATCAACATGATAAATCATACCATGATGATGATGACGACAATGAATGATGATGATGATTATAGCACACTACTACTACTACTACTACTACTACAACTACAACAACAACTACTACTACTACTACTACCACCACCACCACCATCACCACCACCACTACTTTTCTTAATCTGATGCGATGATGATGATGACGATGACGATGATAATACTAACAACAACAACAACAACAACAATAGCGATGATGATGATTATAACGGTGATGAGATGATAATTATAATAATGATAATGACACTATTACTACTTCTACTACCACTACTAGTATTCTTAATCTTATCTGCTCCTCATTATCGTATTCATCATTATCATATAAAAATGCTATGACCTAAAATTAAATACAATCGTTCGGTGTAACGAAAAATAAAAAGACCCACTTAAATCCCTGAAATCAATCTGCGCAGCGGTCTCGGAAAAACAATCGTTCTTTCAACTGTACTCGTATGTATGCAATTTCCCCCACACTGAATCTGCACTGGGATTATACGCTTTACGTTATACGTTCTTGGGAATAATTTAAGGCTCAAACATGTATCTGAATTTATTTTTTTCGGTCTTAACAGACATTCTCTACGCGAAATGCACGCCGTTTTCCTAAGGGAAAGCACATTGCCACTCCGCCCCCCCCCCCCCCCCACTCCTTTTTTTCCAGCCTTTTTTTTGTTTTTTGTTCATTAAATTTTGTTCACGTATACGAGTATTTTTGTTTAAAACTGACAGCCGCTTTACTTACAGAATGTTATCAAGGACAACCCTCTTGTTGCCGTGGGATCTTTTACGTGGGCAACGTGCAGACTGCACATGGGACCTTTGTTTATCATATCATCCGAAAGACTAGCACCCAGACCACTGCTCAAGTGGAGGGAGTGGGAGAGGGGTGGTAGAGAAAAATCCTTGTCCGTCCGAGAATCGAACTCCGGTTTTTCGCGTTCCAGGCCATAACACTCAACATGTGTGTCCAAAAATATATGCTACGATGTGAAAATGAATAAACAAACTATTAATGTTAATACATAAATGAACGAATTAAATAAAACGGAACAAAAAAAATCAGATAAATAAAAATAAACAAACACAGCAACAGATCAATATATTCTCGAGACACATTATTTTTTTTTCAAGAAAACGGTGTTGAGTACAGACTCTCTCGTGAATGTCTGCATATGATCAAGTTCAACACAAAAATTCGTGCAGGGATTTATTACATATTATTAGCATACATTGTGTTGGTTGTCAGAATTTTTAAAAAAAGATGATATTAACAAAAGAAATAAATCGATGACTTATTCTATGACATGATAAATAGGACTACCAAAGCCAGGGAGGAGAAAGCAGCCTAAAGTAGGCTTTGATACACGTAGTAGGTATGTTCCCATTTTACAACGTCAAGTTTTTATTTTCATCAAAACTGCTGCAGCATTCAGAAACAATTAAGATCGTTTTCTTCCTTCTGGCATAAAACTAGTGAAACAGGAGAAGTGGTCTCTTTTCATGTGCGTGTGTGTGTACGTGTGTGTGTGTGTATGTGTGTATGTGTGTGTGTGTGTGTGTGTGTGTGTGTGTGTGTGTGTGGTGTGTGTGTAAATGTGCGTATGCACATGCATGCGTGTGTGCATGTATGCGTGTATGTGTGCGCGCGAGCGTATGTACGTGTATGTATGTGTGTGTGTGAGTGTGTGTGTGTGTGTGTGTTTGTGTTTGTGTGTGTGTGTGTGTGTGCGCGCGCACGCGCGTGCGTGCGAGCGTATATACGTGTATGTATGTGTGTGTGTGTCTGTGTCTGTGAGTGCGTGCGTGAGTGATAGATTTATTCTTTGCAGAAGGCCCATTACGTTACTCTGAGAGGAACTGGCCTCTATCCGTAAAATAGGGACCACACATTGCCCTGGGCGTCATTTCGACACTTCTTTTTCCGTTTTATTTGTAGTTCATTTTCTTTTCTTCTTTCTTTCTTTTTCTTTTGTGTTGGGGAAGAAAATAAACCAAGGGAATGTATCGTTTACTCAACTAGATAGAAAAACTTTTGTTTTGAAATTGCCTTTCTTTCTTTTCGTTTTTTCCCTCCATACTGAGCTTTTGAAATAGTGGCATAAAAAACAATAGGGACAGATCGCCATAGACGAGATGTTTATTTTCATGTTTGTAAAATGTTTGTTACAAAACAACAACAACAACAACAACAACAACAAAACAAACACAACAACAACAACAACACAACAAAACAAAACGAAACAAAACAAAAAACACGTGCAGTGTTTTCTCGACTAGCTAACATAATATTGTTTTTTCCCGAAAACAATTCCAAATAAGACTGTCGGTTTTTGTTATATATATATATATATATATATATATATATATATATATATATATATAAGTCAGCAATGTGTGTGTGTGTGTGTGTGTGTGTGTGTGTGTGTGTGTGTGTGTGTGTGTGTGTGTGTGTGTGTGTGTGTGTGTGTGTGTGTGTGTGTGAAAAACAACAAAAGAAATATATATAAAATACACATATACATTTTTTACGTTCTTTGTCTCCCTTTTCTTTGATTTCTTGTTTTTTTTTCTTTTGTTTTCTTTTTCTTATTTGGCTTAAAGTCACCCCCCACCCTCCCACTCACTTTTCAGGTTAGTTTTTTTTTTCTTTTCTTTTAAGCCTTCGCTTTTTTTATTCTGCTTTATCTTTTATTTCTCCCACTGTTTTTTATTTTTTTCTACTTGACGGTAATTATTGAGTCATAGAAACGAACCCACCCCACCCACTTTGCCACAGCGAAAGAGACGACAGCAGAATAACCCTTTCACTCCTGCTCCGTACTCGTCAGCTTTCTGCAGGAAGCTGGTGGATATACACAGTGAGGGAAGGAAAGGGTTTTAAGTGAGAGCTCAAGCTGACGAAACAGTGCCACAGACAGCCGACAGCACATAAACAGCCGAGGAGAAGACAGCAAAGAACAGCCAGATGATCGAGTAGAGTGGTGAGCTCATGAGACTGTCGACCACTGCCGACAGGCATTCCTGACATTCGCCACTGTCAATAGGCATTGCTGACTGTCGACCACTGTCAATAGGCATTGCTGACTGTCGACCACTGTCAATAGGCATTGCTGACTGTCGACCACTGTCAATAGGCATTGCTGACTGTCGACCACTGTCAATAGGCAT
>CM060313.1:74874115-74889115 GCA_030674185.1 Monoplex corrugatus
TGGCGGTGTCGTGACTCTCCCAGAACTGTAGAAATTTTGCCAGACACTTCATTCAAACCTCTCGGTGTCGAAAGCAGGCAAAGTTGTGTGACAAGTCACACCACCAACCTTCCCCTAGCGACCGATCCGGACTAAACAAGGAGGAGAGATGAAAGGAGGAAGGGAGGTGGTGGTGGTGGTGGTGGTGGGAAGCGGCCTGAAGTAGAAGAAGAGGAAGAAGACTGAACAGAACAAGAAAAAGAAGAAGAAGCAACAAGTCGTGGAAGGCCAACTTGTCAACGGTAGGTACCAAAGCAGCGCCCGCGCTCTGTGGCGGGATCGAGGAGCAGGAGGAGTGAGAGAGAGACGGCAGCAGGCTGCTTCTGGCACCAACACACGGCAGGCAGGCGGGCGGAAAGAGGACCAGAGAGCGAAAGCAGCCGACAGGAGGAATGGAACGGGCAGGGAGAAGGAAAAAGGAAGAAGGAAGGGAGGGAGGGAAGGGTAGAGGGTAGAGGTAGGAGTAGAGGTAGGGGTAGGGGTGGGGTGGGGGTGGGGGTGGCAAGCACAGGCAGAAGACAAGGAGGGAGACACATACAGCGTCAGGCCTAGGCTCTTTCACCGGCTCCCAGGACACTCACTGCCGCCGCTGCTTTTCCTTGCTTGCTCGCTTGCCTGCTTGCTTGCTTGCCTGCTTGCTAGCTTGCTTGCTTTGCTTTGCTTTGCTTTGCTGCTGATGCTGATGCTGATGCTGAAGCTGAAGCTGAAGCTGCCACAGACGGGCTGACGTGGTAGTGTTAGAGGTGGTAAGGGGGGAGGGAGGGGGAGGGGGCAGGAGTTTGAGGATGGGGACTGTAGTCGGTAGAGGTGGTGGTGGTGGTGGTGGTGGGCTAAGAGTTAGGAAGGACTGTCGCAAAAAAAAAAAAGGGAAAAAGAAAAAGAAAAAAAAAGAAAAAAAAGAAAGGGGGGGGGTGGGGGGTGGAGGTGAAAAAAAGAAGAACAAAAATCTGTGGGCAGGGAAGGTGAGAGGGACGGACGGAAGGAGGAAGGGAGGGAAGGAGGGAGGTAGGGAGTGAGGGAAGGGAGACAGACGACACTGGCGACACAGTCAAGTCACAGTGCCGGTGAATGAAAAAGCCGGAGGGGGCACGGTTCAGGGCAGGGCAAAAGACAGCGGCGAGGTCTCGGCCACAAGATGGGGTCCCCTCGCCCACCGCCCCCACAGTCACCAGCACCCCCAACCCCACACCATCCCCACCCCCACACCACCACCACCACCACCACCACCACAACCAGCCTGACTACACCACTGCTGATGAGGGACAGGGTGGTGGTGATGGTGGGAAGAGGGAGACGAAGAGGGGGGGAAAGAGGATAATTGTCCTGAAGGGAAGTGAGTGTGGGTGGGAGAGTGGGGGAGGGGGGCCGAGAGGAAGAGTGGTGGCGGGGAGGGGGTAGAGAAGGAAGGGGCACGAAGGGATGAAGAGAAGGGATGGGGAGAAGAGAAGGTGAGAGAGGTGGTGGGCATCTTGTAATTACGGAGCTTGCTAAGTACCACTTCTGACGACCCACGTCCCCACACTGTACAGAGCAGCAGTCCGAAATGGAGAAACAAGCCAGCAGTCCTGCTTCTGTTCCTGAAACAACATTCATGCATTGATTGCCTCTTCCCAGTTATTTTCTTTCTTCTTCTAGACATATATATATTTAATTTCTTCGTTTATCTGTTTATGTGTCTGTTGAATCATTTCTTGCTTTTTGCTTACAATTTGAAAAAGGCCTGATTTGTGGAATGAGGTTGAGATGAAATGTGGAACTGTTTGCAAGTCAATGTGAGCTATCATTTCCCCCCTAAAAAACAACAACAACAAACAGCAACAACCCCCAAGAAAACAAAGGAACAAACCAAAATAAAACAAACCGAAAGAAGATAATCCCCCCAAACAGACAAAAACAGCAATGACGACACCACACACACACACACACACACACACACACACACACACACACACACACACACACACACACACACACACACACACACACACACAACACACATCTTTGCTCCTTTTTCTTGCAATCATATTTTTGCAACTCACAAATGGGAGCAACCACTGGGAACTTACGAAAAGATTAATATAGAAACATGCAAGTGGGAGAATTTGACGCTGGAAAAATACATAAACAGTGTACTTCATCTCGTATTTTTTTCTTTTTCTTTTCTTTTCTTTTTTTCCCCTGGCTTTTATCTGTCCCATCAGATCTTTGGTTAAAAAACAACAACACAACAACAAAACAAAAACAAAAAAAACAAAACAAAAAAAAAAAACGTCCCACTCTGGAAAAGCAATATTTTTTTTTTTTTATATATAATCTGAATCAAAATGACAACCAGAGTTCGAGCAAAAACTAGAAATCAGAAACACACAAGAAATAGAGCAAGGACACGTATTCAATCAATGAAACAAGACACAACACAATTGCTTGGTCAACTCAAGTCTTTGTCGAGCGTATGCAAAAGACAACAAAGAAACACATACACCAGATTTAAGACAAAACAAAGAGAACAACTAACTTACCTGGTGTTTTGCTGAGCTGAAGAAGAGGACTGATATGAAACATAAAAGTGTTTGGAGTTTGCTCAAGAGGGACTCGTGGCACTCGGACAATTCCATATGCGCTCCACCGAAAGCTGCCAGCAATATCTAGCAGATTCCTGTGCCCGTACAAAAGTCTACGACCGGCAAGGTTTTGAATTGAGGATAGCCCCTCCCCACCCCACACCCCGTGGGGATGCCGGGGACTCTTTCAGTATGAATAGTATCCCCACCTGGAAATTCCGTGCTAGAACTTTCTTCTTTTCTGTCACTCACTTTGTTTCTGCCTTTGCTTTCTGTCATTTCTTCCTATCATTTTCTGCCTTGCTGGTCCATTCATCTGTCTGTGTTCGATAAAGTCTTAAGCACTTTTTCTTAGGATTGATAATTAGGTACATTTATTAAGTGCATTTTTGGCTCTACGGAGGTGAGATATGCAGAAGCAATTTTTGGTAATTTATGCCCGTTTTCAACTATGATTTGGTGTCCTTAGGTATGCTTAAGTTTGTTATGTTTTTTTAAATGCCCTGTGCGATTAACTGGACGGAGTGGTCAACGCCAGGGGCACGTCCTCAGATTATGCGCGCGAATGCATTGACATGTGTACTTAATTTTCTTTTCTTATTTTTCCTGTCGAAGTTTTGTACGTTTGGAAGTGGTTATAACCCTGATATGGCTCTACGCAGTCGATTGGGCTTTGAAGATGGATGAGGGAATGACCTATAAAACAGTGAGCTGACATCCACCAGAATGATTGAAACATTAGGATGGGCAGCGAACACTGTAAAGCAGGGATAGAAATACGATGTATTTAAAGGAAGTGAGATGAATTTTTATACCGTGCATGCGAATCATATCTCTTAGTGTTGTTTTATCCTGAGGAATTTTTAGATGTAAACGGACAGTACTAAGTACTGTTTAATCAAGCTTGGTAACATTCAACACATGTTATGTCAAAAGTAATACAGAAAAAATTCAAGACATGATGTATTTTTAACATAATATATTTGAACAATTTTTTGTTGTTTCTGGTTAACTGGATAATTTCATGTAAAAATCTGTTATTTGTTTGTTCATTTGTTTATTTATTTTTGCATTTATGCACTTACTTATTTCACTTTATTTATCTGGTATACTGAAAGGTTTTTGGCTTCAATGTCACTATCCCTTTGCTGATGCAAACAAAACACTAGTGGGCGCTTTTGTTCTCTCAAGGTTGGATCATTGAATTTCTCTTTTGGCCGGCCTTCCTACATTCTGTTCAACTATATCAGAATAATGCTGCCAGACTCATTTGCAGAACATCTAAACCTGATCACGTTTCTCGTCTTTTTCACTCACTCCACTGGTTGCCCGTTTCTGATCGAACAGACTACAAACTATCCGCTCTGACATTTTCTGCTGTCAGTGGCTGGGTATCTTTATGAACTGCCCCACATCTGTTCTCCCGTCTCTCCATCTCCGTTTTTTTTTCTAATACTCGCCTTCTGAGGTCAAAGCATGAAGCGTCGGCTGTGGATGAACAGGCCGATTCTTGAGAGGCAATCTTTGGAAGAGAGTTCTTGAATGTTATATAGAACCGATTATGTTATACGGTTGTGAGGCGTGGACAGTCAACACGCAAAGCCAGAACAAGATTGAGGTAGCCGAGATATGGTTTTTAAGAAGACTGTTGAAAGTTCCATGGACAGCAAACAAAAACAAACGAAACAGTCCTGATGGAGGCAGACACAAGACGATCATCCATAAAGAAGATCAGGAAAACACAAGCAACATTCATAGGCCATTTTATGAGGAAAGGGGAATAAGAGCACCTGGTCGCAACAGGAAAGCTGGAGGGAAAGAGAACACCAGGTAGACCCAGGGAGAAAATACTGGACGGACTTGCAGGGTGGTTGAGGACGGAAAGGGTGAAAGATGAGCTTGCGGCGACAAGGGATAGATGCGTATGGAGGGCCATGATCGTCAACGCCATGCGGCAGGGCACATTATGATGATGATGATGACGAGTCTTTGGCACAGATGATGCACAAGATGCTTTGGCGTGGGTGGTGGCTGCTGACGCTTCCCTTCTCTCTCTTCTGTCCAACCATAATTAAGTTCGTTTCTCGTTTATCTTCTATATTTATTTTAATTTTAGCGTTTCGATTCTTCTCGGATGGTGTGTGCACGTTGTTTTTGCCCGCACAGTGCAGTCGGTATGTTGCTGCACTGTCTGCATGCACCATCGCAGAAAAAAAAGAACGCTTAAAGGTAAATAAAAAAGACGAAAAGTAATAAATGAATGAATAACTAACTAACTAACTGACTAACTAACTAGCTAACTGACTGACTAACTAACTAACTAACTAACTAACCAAACAGATCAATAAATCAATAAATAGATAAATAAATAGATAAATAAATAAACAAACAAAATTTCGTTTCTTGTTTTCTTGTTTTATTTTACATCTAGTTGCTCCGCCCCCCCCCCCCCCCCCTCATCTCCTCCTCATTTTTCCTTTACGTTTTCAAGAAGATTATTTGATATCGACCGGTCAAGAAACGTGTGCGTTTGTGCGTCCGTGACAAAATTGTGTCAGCAAGATTTTCTCACTGGTTCTGGATGGATCATCCCCAAATTATTTGTTTGGGACAAAGGTGTGAATCGTTGAGGAGTCGCAAATGCATAAGTTTGGGACTCCCGGTGCCAAGATCAAGAGCTCACAGATCAGAACAGTGCCTAAAATCAGCAGTTTTTTTTTCATGGAGAACAGCACGTTCTCAAGAACTTCTAACAATGTCTAAATTCTGTTTTACATTGTCGTAAAAATCTACCACTATCCTCGCTTCACGTCACTTTATTTCTTTCGATGCTTTTTAAAGGTCACAATGACTTTGAGAACGACAAAATTTAGATTTTCTGTCATAATTTCCAGTATAAACAGAGAAATTGTTAGAATGGTCTGACCCTTCTCGCTGTTCCCTCCTCTCCCAGCCCTCGAAAGATGGCAGGATGCTAAACCCATGAATTCTACCTTGTTACAGCCAGGCAGCTGCGGGAAAACAGAATGGAATGTGCTAATGTACGGTTCACACATTGCTCTATAGTGTATTAAGTATTCAAAGTCCCCCTTCCCTTCTGCCACCAACCCACCTCTCCTCCTTATCCTCTCTCTTCATTTTAAAAGCCAGCAGTTTTAAAAGTAGACATACGCATTTCTATTTTTCTGTTCCAGTGAGTTTAGATCGGTTCAGGCAAGAGCACTTGTAGAACGCAAAGACGGAATTGATGTCATGGTCTTTACGTGTTTGCAAACTTGTAGATAGTAAAGACAGAGTTAATATCATAGCTTTTATGTAGATTTTTAGAACGTAAAGGCGGAATTAATTTCGTGTATTTTTCTTCTTTGTAAACTTGTAGAAAGTAAAGACAGCTAATATCATAGCTTTTATGTAGACGTTTAGAACGTAAAGGCGGAATTAATTTCATGTATTTTTCGTCTTTGTAAACTTGTAGAACGTAAAGACAGATTTAATATTATAGCATTTACGTAGACTTGTAGAGTGCAAAGATGAAATTAATATCATGGTTTTTCCGTCTTTGTAAACTTGTAGAAAGTAAAGACAGAACTAATAGCATGGCTTTTATGTCTTTGTAGACTTGTCAATTGCTAAGACGGAGTTTACATACTTGTTTTACGTATCTGTAAACTTGTGAAAAACAAAGGCGGAATTGATGTCATGATTTTTACGTCTTTGTAAACTTGTAGAAAGTACAGACAGAATTAATATGCATTTCAGTCTTCGCAAATTGTAGAAAGCAAAGAGGGAATTAATGTCAGGATTTATACGCCTTCGGAAACTTGAAGAAAGCAAAGACGAAATTAATATCAGGTTTAATATGACGGCTTTTACGTCTTTGGTGTCAGATTGAAGCTTGTACGTGTGGGAACTTTTTTTTTAATATAAATTATCTTTTTTTTTTTCATTTTATATAACAAACTGACAAAACATAACGAAACAAACAAGCAGGTTACGTAAATAGTTTCAAAACACGCCCATGTTCATCCAGCATTTATGTACAAGTTAGTGTTTTCTTGTTGTTATTCTTGTTATTTAAAGCCCAGCCGACCGCGCAGAGTCACATCAGGACCATAAATATCTGAAAAAGTACATCATACCTCACTGAAAAAAATAAACTCGAAAAAGAAAATTAAATACACATAATAAATCAGTGTATTCGCACATATAATCTAAGGATAGGCCCCTGGTAGTGACCACTCCGTACTATTCATCACCAGGGAATTGAAAAAACAACAACAAACAAACAAACAAACAGAAACAGAATACAGATGCACATATAATCAAGGACACTAAGACATATACATATACAAATTACATAAATTTGCTTCTGCACATCACATTTCCTTAGAGCCCAAAACGCACTTAATAGTGTACTTAATTACCAATCCCGAGAAAAAATAGGTAAGACGTTACAGAACACACACAGGTGAATGGACCAGCAAGACAGAAAATGACAGGTAGAAATGACAGAAAGCAAAGGAACAAGGCAGAAACAAAGAGAGTGACAGAAAAAGAAGAAATTTTTGGCACAGAAGTTCCAGAAGGTGGGAATATTATTTATATTGAAAGAACCCTCGGCATCCCAACAGGGTTATGTGTATTACGTGTTATGCAACAGGAAAGTGTTCACAATAATGACATAACTCATGTCGAAGAAAAAAGTCAAAATTGCAAAATTTCACAAGACATGTTGAGAGGGACCAGCGCATGCTTCAAATAGAAACATCAATCATTAATAATTCATCGATCTATATAACTGCTATTGCTTTGTAAGAAAACTACTTATTCTTAATTTCATTTCACGCTATGTTCCTTTATGCTATGTGTTTTCCTGTGTCAAGAACTGTTCTAAAACATCTTTTAAATAAATAAACCGATATGTGATGTAAATATAGAATTCTGCGTAAGAAATATCACTTACGAATTGAACAGAAATAACAATGAGAGAGAGAGAGAGAGAGAGAGAGAGAGAGAGAGAGAGAGAGAGAGAGAGAGAGAGAGAGAGAAAGAGAGAGAGTTGTGGGTTTACGTATGAGTGTGTTTTCGTGTGAGTGTGTGTGTGTGTGTGTGTGTGTGTGTGTGGTGTGTGTGTGTGTGTGTGTGTGTGTGTGTGTGTGTGTGTGAGAGAGAGAGAGAGAGAGAGAGAGACAGAGACAGAGAGACAGACAGACAGAGACAGAGAGACAGACAGAGACAGAGAGACAGACAGACAGAGACAGAGAGAGAGAAACAGACAGACAGAGAGAGAAAGAGACAGACAGAAGAGAGAGACAGGCAGAGAGAGACAACAACAGACAGACAGAGAGAGAGAGAGACAAACAGACAGACAGAGAGAAAGAGACAGACAGACAGACAGACAGACAGAGAGAGAGAAAGAAGAAGAGAGAGAGAGAGAGAGAGAGAGAGAGAGAGAGAGAGAGAGAGAGAGAGAGAGAGAGAGACTGTGTCACACGATGCCTAGCATCAGTGACATTCTCATTCTTGCAGCCTGAAATATTACCACAGCTGTCTCATGACTTTAGCTGGTGTTGGAAAACACTGGTGTAAAGAGATAGGAAATATTCATAAACGTCACCTGCGTCGTGGTATTTACACAGGAACGAACACTCGATACTCACACAAGTAATGATTATATGTGTATGGCTTGATGCATAAATCAAATCAAAGCAAACACTCTCGTCATTCACTCAAACATTTATCCACAGTGACAAAAACAGTTCAAAGATTGGAAGCACACCCATACCAACAGGAGGAAGATGATAAGGGACTGAGTTGAGAGGGGGTTGTTTTTTTTGGGGGGTGGGTGGTGGGGTGTGGAGGGGGTGGTAATGTCGAGTGGAAAGAATCACCGAGAGACAAAAAGTGCCTTCAAAGAATAAAAGAGACCTCCATTTTCCACTTCTAATACAACCCTGTCAACTGCTACCAAGGATCTTGCACAATAAATCTGCTCTCTCTCTCTCTCTCTCTCTCTCTCTCTCTCTCTCTCTCTCTCTCTCTCTCTCTCTCTCTCTCTCTCTTCTTCTTCTTCTTTTTTTTTTTCTTCTTCTCATTTTCGGGGGCTGGTTGGTTCTTTAGGTAGAACCGTGGACTCAAGATGGGATACAACATTGAAAAACAATAAATAAAACAACAACACTAACAACAAAACCTGGCATGTTCGATACCCATCTTACTGTTTCCATAATGCCGGTGGTGTCAGCATAGTGATTCCTATGTCCTCCGCCACTACCACCCCCACAATCCTCATTTCAAGACCATGCCAGCGCATAGATCTAGACGGTCTGATATTTTGCGAAAGCGCAGAAAGCTTGCCAGATGATTGCTGATAAATTTGAGCGGATCGCATATGGACTGCCCGAATGCGGCGGCGAATCCTTCTGGAACAGACTCCAAAACTCCTGTCCTTTCCTTTCCTTCCCCCCAGCCAGCATATCCACACCTTCTGTCTCCCCCCCCCCCCCCTTCTCCAACCCCGCCTTCATAGCAGACACATACAATCTGGACCTTTTCAATCCATCCCCACCACCATCATTTTTCCCCATCCTTCCCGACGAAGCTGACCAGGTGAGGCACATCAGCCACTCACACACACACCACACACAGCGCGCACACACACACACACACACACACACACATACACACACACACACACACACACACACACACTCACCACACACACACCCACACACACTCACAAAAAGCCAAGCCACCACTGCCAGGCCATTATCGATCAAGGCCGAGTCAGAATAAGCCAACCTTTGTTGAGGCCGGCTAGCAGCGATAAAAATGATGCTGGGGGATTTTGCAAGCGTGACTATCGCAGGACGCGCGTGGGCCGGACTGTAGGTACCCGCCCCCTTTCCCCCCCAATTAACAGGTCCCCGGCGCATGGTATAGGCTCGTGCGGCGAGGCGTGGAGCCGTGTGGGTGAGAAACTCTGGCACTGCCAGGCTGAGTGAGGGCCTGGTGCCAGGAGCCAATCACAGATAGATGTAAGAGTTCTTTCCCACGAGCTTGTCGGCCCGTCCCGTCCCGTAGCGGGAATGCTAATGTAATGCATGTGCTGTGTGTGTGTGACTGTGGTTGTGGTAGGGTGTGTATGGTCTCTGTGTGTGTGTGTATGTTTTGGTTGGTGGGGGGGGGGGTCTTGGGAGGATGGCCTGTGTCAGTCGGCCTAGATGGCTGATTGTTTATCGATCTGTAAGGAGGGGAAGTCATGGAGTCCCTTCGTCCGTGAAAATCTCTTTTTGTTTGGCTCTCTTGTTTGGGCTAAATGCTTTTAAAAGACAAACAAATCTCTCTCTCTCTCTCTCTCTCTCTCGCTCGCCCTTCCTCTCTCTCTCTCTCTCACTCGCTCGCTCTCTCTTTCTCTCTCTCTTTTACAAATATACTAGAAACTACAGATATGTAAGTTTGCCTCTGTGCTATGTAGATCTATACCATGGAAAAGAAAGTTACATTTCATCCCCCGCCTCTCTCTCTCTTCTAAGACAGCCGGGAAATACTATCACTCTTTGATTTTTCCTTTCTATCGTGTTTCTTATCAATGATCTGTTAATATCCATTTGTCCTTAATATTTTATTTCTTGGCGATTTCGATTGTAATTTGCAATGCAGTTGAAAACGGTTTCAACCAAGCAGTACATGAAATTCTCCATTGAAAATACGTATTCTTTTTATCCCCTCCCTCTCTCTCTCTCTCTCTGTCTTGTCTATCTTCCTGTTTGTCTGCTGCTTCTCTTTCTCATTGTCTTTCTGTCTGTCTATATGTATGTCTCTGTTTTAGTCTCTTTTTCTGTCTGTTTTGTTCTATCTTCCTGTTTGTCTGTTTCACACTCACTCTCTCCCACTGCCTTTCTATATCTGTTTATGTGTTGTCTCTGTTTTGCTCTTTCTTTCTGTCTGTTTGTGTGTCCATCTTCCTTTTGTCTGTTTTCGCTCTCTCTCTTATTGTCTTATCTACGTCTGTCTATTGTATGTCTGTGTTTTGTTCTCTCTTTCTGTCTGTTTGTGTGTCTATCTTCCTCTTTGTTTTCGCTCTCTCTCTCATTGTCTTTCTATGTCTGTCTATATGTATGTCTGGTTTTGTTCTCTCTTTCTGTCTGTTTCTCTGTCTATCTTCCTCTGTCTGTTTCACCTCTCTCTCTCATTGTCTTATGTCTGTCTATGTGTATGTCTGTGTTTTGCTCTCTCTTTCTGTCTGTTTCTGTGTCTATCTTCCTGTTTTGTCTGTTTCACTCTCTCTCTCTCATTGTCTATATGTATGTCTGTCTATGTGTATGTCTGTGTTTTCTTCTCTCTTTCTGTCTGTTTCTGTGTCAATCTTCCTGTTTTGTCTGTTTCACTCTCTCTCTCTCTCTCTCTCATTGTCTTATTGTCTGTCTATGTGTAATTCTGTGTTTGTTCTCTCTTTCTGTCTGTTTCTGTGTCAATCTTCCTGTTTTGTCTGTTTCACTCTCTCTCTCTCTCTTGTCTACATGTATGTCTGTCTATGTGTATGTCTGTGTTTTGCTCGTTGTCGTTTTATGTGTGTTGTTTTGTGTGTGTCGTGTGTGTGCTTGTGTGCTATCGTGTATCTATCTATCTATCTTTCTATCTATCTATTTCTATATTATTTTTGTCAGTCTGTCTGTCTATCTCTCTTTCTATTATATATATATATATATATATATATCTATATATATATATATATATATATATATATATATAACATATGTATGATGTGTGTGTGTGTATGTGTTCGTGTGTGTGTGTGTCTCTGTGTGGTTGTGCGCGTGTGAGTTGTGTGCGTGTTCGTGAGTGCGTGTGTTCGTGTGGTTGTGTGCGTGTGGTGCGCGCGCGCGCGCGCGCGTGTGTGTGTGTGTGTGTGTGCGCCTCGTGTGTGTATCTGTGTATGTGTTCGTGTGTGTGTGTGTGGTCGTGTGGTTGTGTGGTGTGTGTGTGTGTGATGTGTGTGTGTGTGTGTTGCGTGTGTGTGTGTGTGTGTGTCCGTGTGGTTGTGTGTGTTGTGTGTGTGTGTCGTGTGTGTGTGTGTGTGTGTGTGTGTGTGTGTGTGTGTTCCTCCCTCTCCACCCTCCCCTCCCCTCCCCATTTTTTTCTGTTTGTTAAAAAAAAACTGTGGGAGGTTCTCGCGTCTGTTTGTTAAAAGCCGTTGGAGTCCGCGCTGAAAATTTCACACACTGCGGAGCATAGCACACGTTTGCCTTCTCGGTTGATTTTATAGTGTTCGCTTTTTTCCCCCCTAGTTGTGTGCATGAATTTCCAGCCTGATGTCCCTTTTATTTCGTTTCGCCGTAGTCGTGGGCGAATGATGCACACGACATTACACACAACAGATCAAATCAAAGTGACTGAGAGACAGAGAGAGAGAGAGAGAGAGGGGGGGGGGGGGGGGAGAGAGGATAGAGAAAGGGAGAGAGAGAGAGAGAGAGCTCTGGAGAAATGGAGAGAGAAAGAGAGAGAGAGGCACAAACAGAACAAGAGAGCAAAACAGAGACATACACGTAGTCAGATACAGAAAAACAATGAGAGAGAGAGAATGAAACAGAGAGAGAATGAAACACAGAGAGAGAGAGAGAGAGAGGGAGAGAGAGAGAGAGAGAGAAAGAGAGAGAGAGAGAGAGAGAGAGAATGTGTAACGGACAAACAGGAAGACACACAAGTACAAAGAGAGCAGGAGGGGAAAAGAGAGAGAGAAGAAGACAGAAAGGGGGGGAGAGAGAGAGGGAGAGAGACAGACAGAGAGAGATGGAGAGACAGGGAGAGAGAGAGAAAGAGAGAGGGGGAAGAAAGAGAGAGAAAGCGAAAGAGAGAGAAAGAGAGAGAGACAGACAGACAGGGACAGAGAGAGAGAGAGAGAGAGAGAGAAAGACAGAGAGAAACTGGGAGTGGCAGGGGTGATGGTGATGGTGGGAAATGCTGGGTCAAAGCGTGCAGATGTCTTCCTTTCTTCATTTTTTTAATTTTTTTTTTTATTACATTTTCTGTCCCAGTTTCTATGCCAATCAAATGGCCACAGACTCTGAGACATTTTTACGCAATGGTGTGATGGTCGTGATGACGATGGGGATGATGATAGCCATGATGTTATGGAGTTATATTCTGGACTGAGACTATGTGATCAGTCTGTACGCTATGCCCACTTTACATAACATATTCTGGCGTTAACCAGGCCCGAGAAACACAGGTATCAGCGGTGTTGGTCAGAACACTGAGCAACACCCTCAATGACGCATAAGTGAACTAGAAGAGACTCGACCGTGTGGCTCCATCCTTTATTATAAGCACACAGAACGCTCAGACTGAGGTAGTAGCCATTAGGGGCCGAAAAATACCACAATGACTAGTTCGAACTCACAACTTTCCAGTTGATAGTCCGTTGTCCTAACCTAATCGCTGCACCATAACAACTGCTCGCGTGCAGAATTGTTTGCAACTGATGTGTTGTCTCGTAGTTTATGGGTATTGTCTTCTACTTGTTGTCGTCATGGATTTACCATGTGAGATTCAGGCGGCTCTCCCCCAGAAGACCGCGTCGCCGCAATGCAGTGCCACCCATTTTTTCTCTCTACGCACGTGTTTCTGTTTACCTATGGAAGGGGATTTTTCTAAACTGTCCATGTATCTGTTTATTTATCCATCCATCCGTCTGTCCGTCTCTCCTCTCTCTCTCTCTCTCTCTCTCTCTCTCTCTATCTGTCTATCTGTGTATCTGTGTATCTATCTATCTATCTATCTATCTATCTATCTATCTATCTATCTGTCTATCTATCTATCTATCTATCTATCTATATATCTATCTATCTATCTATTTGTCAGTCTGTCTGTCTTTGTGTCTGTCTGTCTGTCTTTGTGTCTGTCTGTCTGTCTATCTGTCTCTCTATCTATCTAATCTATCTATCTGTCTGTCTGTCTATCTATATTCATTCATTTATTCATCGATTATTTATTCATTTGTCCATTTATCTGTCGATGTTGTCTTTCAGCATTTTTCAAATATTGGGTTGTTGTCTGATATCATTTGTTTATTTATTTTTGATATACTGATTTGGAAACAACGTCAGTTATCAACATGTCCCACTCCTGAAACACTCCAGCATCCACACTAACACAAAAGCCAAGCTCGTCAGTTCCATATCTATCCCTAGTCTTGTATACAAATGCCAGAATTGGATTATGATCAAACTCATAGAGCACAAAATTACCATCTCTGAGATGGGCTGTTTGTCAACAAAACCAGCACGTGACAGGATCAAAAACGCCAAGATCAGAGAAACGGTGGGAACAAAAGTAGTCCAGTCATCAACAGAGAATGAAGTGATTCGGTCTCAAATTGTCATGTTCCTTAAATGCTACGTGTTTTTTTTCTGTGTCAAGAACTGTTCTAAAACACCTTTTAAATAAACTGATACTGGCTCCACAGGCATAATCATATCACAAAAAGATATAATAATCTGGATTTAAAGCGCGAGTCAGACCAAGGAAAACCTGCATCTATGGAGTGAAAGAGATCTTGACGTATCTCACGGCATTTATCCATTTCAGGCCCTCCAGCTCGCTGCTGACAGTCATCCCATTTACCTGGCGACATCCATGATGGTGAATCGGACAAATGAAAGAAAGAAGAAAAAAGAAGAGTGAGTAGAAGAGAAGATAAAACGCTCATAAATAATCCAAAACAGGTGTGACTGCCCCCGTTTAAGCAAACAGAAACCAGAAAAAAGCACGAAAAAAGGATAAGAACAACAAGACAAGATAGGTGCAATCTTTCGGCCGACTGGTCTTCGTCAAGCGTAAGATCACAAACAAACAAACACCACATACAAAAATTAGGAGAAAAAACTGAAACTTCCCTGTTTATTCCTTTTCTCACACTGGACGGAGCAGCAGGGAAGTTTCAATATTTTTCTCCTAATTTCTTTTGATCTGGTGTTTGTTTGTTTGTGATCTTACACTTGACAAAGGCCAGTTGGCCGAAAATTTGCGCATGTCTTCACTTGTATTGAATTCGCGTTCTTATTGTTTTCTCGTGTTTTGTGTGTGTGTGTGTGTGTGTGTGTGTGTGTGTGTGTTGTGTGTGTGTGTGTGTGTGTGTGTGTGTGTGTGTGTGTGTGTGTGTGTGTGTGTGTGTGTGTGTGTGTGTCTGGTTCCTGTTCATAAATAAACTAAAGGATTGGCTGCAACTCGCAACATCAACACAACCTTAATGGTAACAGTTTTAAAACGTAAAGTTGAGGCCAAAAGAAATCCGGACAGACCACCCACTCATATATGAACAACATTACCACGGTTTGAAGGTCTAAATAGTAGCACTGAAAACTCAAGACTAGCGTGCATGGAAGAGACTTATCGTGAC
>CM060313.1:74891615-74894115 GCA_030674185.1 Monoplex corrugatus
TCTCCCACCCTCCTCGTCCCCAGCCACTCTGCAAGTCCGTCCAGCATTCTCTCCCTGGGTCTACCTGATGATCTCTTTCCCTCCAGCTTTCCCGTTGTGACCAGGTGCTCCAAATCCCCCTTCCTCATAAAATGGACTATAATTGTTGCCTGTCTTTTACTAATCTTCCTTATGAGTGATCTACTTGTGTCTGCCTCCATCAAGACCGTCTCGTTTGTTTTCTTTGCTGTCCATGGAACTCTCAACATTCTTCTTAGAAACCACATCTCGGCTGACTCAATCTTGTTCTGGCTTTGCTTGCTGACTGTCCACGTCTCACATCCGTACAACAGTATTCGTTCTATATAACATTCAAGAATTCTCTTCCTGATGTTAATTGACAGGCATTTGTTGGTAAGAATGCTTGTCATCTTCTTGAATGCTGTTTTGGCTTGGTCGATTCTGCCGGCTATTTCTGATGTGCATCTGCCGTCTGATGAAATGATCGTTCCCAGGTATTTGAATTTATCAACCTGTGTTAAGATTGTGCCATTTGCTGTTATTTTGCATGAGGGGATTTCATGTTTTTTTTTTTTACTGATCACCATGACTCCAGTCTTCCTGCTGTTTAGTTCTAGCCCCCTTACCTTTGCTTTCTATTTCTAGAGTCTAGTATATTCACAAGATTTGTAATCTCTTTCACTTTCTGCAATTAGCATGGTGTCATCTGCGTATCGAATGTTATCATTTTTCCTCCAACCTTTAATCCAGGGTCTTCTTCTAGGTTTCTCATGATGTTTTTGCTGTAAAGTGAAAACAGATCTGGTGACAAAACACAACCCTGTCTGACTCCTCTTTTGATATTTTGGAAAGAGCTTACATTGGAACTGTGTACATGTTATTAAACAATTCTGGAAACATTTACAACAGACAGCCAAGAATAGATGTGCAAATATATCGTCACTGATCTTAAACCAATCAGTCATACTTTTTGGACGTGATGCAAACTTCAACTTTTGATTACATTTTGTTACTTGCGAAATTTATCATGTACACATGTAAAGTTAATAAAGTCTATCTACCTTTTCACTTTTTCAAAATTTTCTCAAAAAAAGATATGAAATTGAAAAATACATTGCTGCTATCAATTATGAGCTTTGTAAGTTTTAAATGAATATATAATATAATTGGCTTTTTTTTTTTATAAAGACTTGATGGAAACATGAAATGTTTAAGGAAAATAGGTGTATGCATATATATGCGTGTACCTTGGTATGAGATCAGACGGGGATCAAGTCGTATTCTGGTTGGAAAATATGGTAGCTTCATATTTTTGTAATGTTAGTTATCAACTTTTATTACTCATTGTACAGCTTGATATTGCTGAGGGTGATCAGTTAAACATTTTGTGGAACGACTGTCTCTAATGTAAGATAACTGTTATGTTATGAATTGAAATAATGGAGTTTCCGTGTGCATGTCAGTATGTTTGTATAGATCTATACACATATGTATAAAATGAACAAAAAAATGTTCAATAAAAAAACTTCGAACAAACACTAGGATTATGACTTTTTTCTTTCTTTTATTGTTATTTAAAGCCCAGCCGACTGCGCAAAGCCATATCAGGGCTATAACCGCTTCAAAACACACAAAACTTCAACAAGAAAAAAAAAAAAAAAGAAAATTAAGTAACATATCAATGCATTCGCGCACACAATCCAAGGACACGCCCCTGGCGCAGGACCACTCCGTCCGATTTATCGCACAGGGGAGATTTAAAAAAAACACACCTGAATACAAATATAAGCATATATAAGGACACCAAAACATATATAAAAACAGGCACAAATTACCCAAAACTGCCCCCGCACATCTCACCTCCCTAGAGCCAAAAATGCATTTAACACATGTACCCAATCATCAATCCGAAGAAAAAGCATGTAAGACTTTATCGAAAAAATACAGGTGAATGGACAATTAAGGCAGAAAATAAGTAGAAATGACAGAAAGCCAGGCAACAAGGCAGAAACAGAGTGACAGAAAAGAGGAAATTTCTAGCACAGAATTTCCAGAAGGTGGGGATACTATTTATACTGAAAGAGTCCCCGGCATCCCCACGGGGGAAGGATTATAACTTAGACAGCCGTTGAGGATTGAGGACTCAGAGACCTCCACTATCTCTCGGGGGCTAGATGGTCATCTCCTCTCCTTCGCCGCTGCTCTACCTTCTCTCTCCTGATAGAGGGACAGGTACCTGGTTACAGCTGGTGGGACTGGTGTCGTGTAAGCAGACCTGGATATGAACTGGGTCACTTGTTGGTTTGACAGCTACGCTCGACAAAAGAATACCAATACTAACAACCAGAAACGCACAAAAATAGGATCAGAATGCGGATTAAATCTATCAAAACAAGATTAGCGTAAATTTTCAGACCAATTGGCTTGGCTGGAATTTTGCGCCTATCGTGTTATGTGTGTATTATGGACGCGTTCTAATTCTATTTTTGTGACTTTCTGA
>CM060313.1:74896615-74911615 GCA_030674185.1 Monoplex corrugatus
GCTAATAGTACTTGTAACGACAGCTGACAAAGAAAGTGTCTTTAAATCATCTTTAGCTAATAGTACTTGTAACGACAGCTGACAAAGAAAGTGTCTTTAAATCATCTTTAGCTAATAGTACTTGTAACGACAGCTGACAAAGAAAGTGTCTTTAAATCATCTTTAGCTAATAGTACTTGTAACGACAGCTGACAAAGAAAGTGTCTTTAAATCATCTTTAGCTAATAGTACTTGTAACGACAGCTGACAAAGAAAGTGTCTTTAAATCATCTTTAGCTAATAGTACTTGTAACGACAGCTGACAAAAAAAGTGTCTTTAAATCATCTTTAGCTAATAGTACTTGTAACGACAGCTGACAAAGAAAGTATCTTCAAATGATCTTTAGCTAGTAGTACTTGTAATGACAACTGACAAAGAAAGTATCTTTGTCACTGTCACTGTGATTGTCATTGTCCAGCTCTCACAGATCGGGTCTTCGTGTGCTGGTTAGAATATACCACTCACATCTCTCTCGCTTCAGTCTCTTTTAGTCTAACTTCTGTGTCCGCATTTACTATACCTCCACCCAACCACCCCCACTCGCATAAAATTTTTCCCGATTTCATTCATCCTCATATTCACCCTCTCTTCTCCATGGCCCCGTTAGCTCATTCAGCTGGTTGGACTTAGACCGCGGGCCGTGTTGTTAACGCAGGGGCCGTGGGTTCGATCCTCAGGGGTCTGTACGGTTTTACGGAATGATCATGAAGTTTTCCAGACAGCTGGTGGCGGAGTTGGGTGGAAGGCATAACTAACTGTACGGGTGTGATGAATCCGTAAACACGCGGAAAGTGGAGTGCGTTGGCCTAGTAGGTAAAGCCACCTGCGGAGGACGTGAGAAACTCGGGTTCGATTCACGGATCGGACAAGTATTTCTTTTCTCCCCCCTCCCCTCCATGGATCCTACGTGAGGGGAGTAGGTGCTGTTTTTCACATAAGACGATAAAACCGAAGTCCCGTGTACAGCACCCATTCAGCGCATGTTAAAGATCCCTCGGTAATAAAGAAGATGTCCCTGAAAAACATTCTGTGGCCAAATACGTGACCAGGTACATATGCAGATAAAAGTGGCACTGCACTGCGGCGACGCCCTCTCGCCGGACAGAGCAGCCTCGATTTTACTTGGTAAATACCATGGAAAAAGCAACACAAAATGCAATTAAAATACAAATGCAAACTCCAAACTCTTCTCTATTTAATCCGTCTTCATCTGTCTTTCGCTGTCAACCTTTCTTCGTATATCTGTTGGTCTGTTGTTTCTTCTCTATCTGGGAGATGGTACACTTGCATACACACACACACACACACACACACACACACACACACACACACACACACACACACACAATATATATATATATATATGTACATACATACATACACACATATATATATATACATATATATATGTATACGTATAGATTGATATATACACATATATACATATGAGAATATAACTATCTGTGGCAATGTTTCTGTCTGTCTCACTCTCTGTGATTTAGGCAGATACGTAAATTAGCAACGGGAAGGTGGGGACATTTTCATTATCATTGTCTCTCTCATTTTCTCTTTCTTTTCCTTTCTTTCTCTCCCTCACTTCCATTCGGAAGATCCACGGTTCAATCCTTTTAATTACATTCTCCTGGTGGGTAAACCTACCAGTACCTAAAAGTCTTCGTGCATATATGGATGCAAAATATCAATACATGCACGTGGTATATACACGTTAACCCTTTGACTCCCGCGCCCTACCCACCAACTGCAAAAAAAAGTTAACCCTTTGATTACCACACCCTATCCACCAGCTTTCTGCAGCAGGAAGCTGGTGGATAGGGTGAAGGAATCAAAGAGGTTAACTTTTTCCTTCGCTAACACGATTGGCAATGCAGGATGCTGGTGGACAGGGCGCGGGAGTCAAAGGGTTAAAGATCCTTTGAGTCATGTCGGAGGCTGGCTTATGGGGGAAATGAACACGCCCAACATGCCAAGCAACAGGTCTGAAGAAAAAAAAAAAAAAAAAAGGGGGGGGGGAGTCGGTGCGTGTGTGTGTGTGTGTTGCTTAGTAACTATTACCATTGGAAAAATAAATCATCACCATCATTACCCCCACCCCCACCCTCCGGCCTCCAGTTTGGGCTCAGCCATGTTGTGTAACAAGTCGTGTCATACGGTAGGTGATACGTTCTTCAGAATATACCCTCACTCCGCGCTTCTCCGATTACTTACTGACATTACATACACAGGCACGCACGAGCGCATGTGATTTTACACCTGGTGCGCTGAGGAACGTTCGGTACTGACTGACTCTTTCACTACCGCTCATAATCATGACTGTCATGAATAGATCTTCTGAATCTTCCACTCACCTCTCTCTCTCTCTCTCTCTCTCTCTCTCTCTCTCTCGATCTCTCTCTCTGTCTCTCTTTCTCTCTCTCTCACACACACACACACACACACACACAGTCTCCACACACACACACACACTTTCTTTCTCTCGCTCTCTCTCACTGTTCCCCCCATCTCTCTCTCACTTTCTCTCTCTCTCACTCTCTCTCCTTCTCTCTCTCTCTCTCCTTCTCTCTCTCCTTCTCTCTCTCTATCTCTCTTTTCGTGATATGACATATGCTTCTCTTTTTTCTTTTTCTGTTTTGCATCTCTGGAATCTTTTCAGTAGCCTCTTAACTTCTTGTTTCTTTCTTTCACATTCCTTATCAAACCAATCATTCTGTTTCTTTTGTCCTTGTCTCACTGTTCGTACCATACACGCAGCTGCCCCGCATAAAGCCTTAGTAAACTGCTCCGAACTGTCATTCACATTATAATCTAACAAACCGAAAGCTGTCTGTAGACAATTGTTGAACTCAGAACCATCAAGCTCTTGTACAAATAAACTTGCTAATTCTTCAGACCATACAATTTTTTCTTCCCCTTGTTGTCTTGCACTTTCTACATATGTATGATTATTTCCCCTTTTCCATATTACCTCAACAGGTAGATGCCATGAATCAACACAGTTACCTACCCGTAAATCAAAGCATGAGACCACAACATTAATGGAACAAGAAAATGTCAATCAACTACACCCTTTGAGACACAAAAGTGTATTCACCCTCTGTATCTCCATCACAAAAACCATTCAAAATAACCATATCCAACATGAAACATAAGTTCAACAATGTTTTGCCAAAACTATTCACAGTTTCATCTTTAGAACAACGTACATCACATTCATTATACATCCTGTCATACTCAATGTCTTCCAAATAAGTAGTCATGTCTTCAGGCGCAAACTGTTCGTGACCTGTTCTAGCATTGAGATCTCCCATAATTATAAAATGTGTTTTTTCTTTTTCAAACTGTTGTAGCATTAATTCTTCCAGCATCAAGATCCCATCTTTAATTAATGTTTCGTTATATCTAGGGCTTCCTTCTGGCGCAACATAGCATGCAATCAAAATCAGATCTTTGTCTAAATCAAATACATTTTTGTTTACTCTGATGGCAATGGTGAGTATGTTAAACTAAGGAAAACGAAAGAAAGGGAATACGAAGATAAGAAAATAAGAACACTCAAAGATTCCATCAATGACTCCAGGACATTCTGGTCAATAATAAGATCTGTTAATAGAAAGGCCTTTGTGTACAATGAAATCTCTATTGAACAATGGTACAATCATTTCTGCAGTGTTTTCAATGATATCGGGGGAAATACTGCACAAGAGAGTAATATAGTAGAGGAAGAAAATAATTTTGAGCCCCTTTTCAATGAGCCTATAACTAAAGAAGAAGTGACTGCGAGTATCAGGCATTTGAAAGCAGGAAAGAGCGCAGGACCAGATCAAATAATCAGCGAAATGTTAAAACATGCAAATGCTAATGTAATTGATTTCCTTGTCCATTTATGTAACAAGCTTTTTGATAATGGCATTTTTCCGTCAGAATGGGCAAAGTCCATAATAATCCCAATTCATAAAAAAGGAGATGTGAATAATCCAGATAATTATAGAGGAGTCGCTCTAACAAGTATAGTGAGTAAAGTTTATACATATATTTTGAATAAGAGATTAACAAAGTGGGCAGAAAAAGAAGAGAAAATAGTTGAAGAACAAGCTGGATTTAGAGCAAAATACAGTACAATTGATCATATTTTCACATTTTACTCCCTTGTGCAGAAGCATTTACTTTTAAATAAGAAACTTTATGTTGCATTTGTGGATTTTAGGAAGGCATTCGATTCTGTGAATCGTAATAATCTTTGGAATATATTACGTAAAAGTGGTGTGAATGGAAAATTATATATGGCCCTAAGAGGAGTTTATAACTCAGTGTTTGCATGCGTGCGTGAGAAGTGTGTATATTCAGATTATTTTGAATGCCCTAAAGGAGTGAAACAGGGGTGTCAATTGAGTCCTCAATTGTTTTCATTTTTCATTAATGAATTAGCAGTGGAACTGTCAAGAAAAGGCAGGCATGGCATTCAAATTATCCCTGGGGTTATTGAGATATTCCTATTGCTGTTTGCAGACGATGTTGTTCTTCTCTCTGGTACAGTCAAAGGCTTACAAAACCAGTTAAATGTCTTAAAGGAAGAATCGGATCGACTAGCTTTAACAGTTAACATGGATAAAACTAATATTATGATGGTTCTATGGAATTAACGAGGTTAAAGTTTTTAATTCTTATAAATACTTAGGAATAATATTTTCGACAAAATTAAGTTTAAATTATGCATGGAAGAATCTTGTAATAAAGGGAAAAAAGGTGTTATTGAAATTCTAAAATCCTTACGGAAGCTCAATTCTATTGATTGTAATTTATATTGGAAAATGTTTGATACACAGATAGAACCTTTACTTACATATGCAGCTGAAGTATGGGGTCTTACTGTAAATCCACATATGGAAAAAGTGCATACATATGCTATAAAACGTTTTTTGGCTGTACCAATTCACTCTTCTAATACTGTTTTATATGGAGAAACTGGAAGATATCCTTTATACATTAGAACCTTTGTGAAGAGTATTAAATACTGGTTGAAATTGTTAAGGCTTCCACAATCTCGGTTATGTAAACAGGCATATGAAATGATGGTTACTCAAATGGAAATAGGAAAACAGAACTGGGCCTATCAGGTAAAAAAGGCTTTATCAGAACTTGGGTTTGGAATCGTGTGGTTGTCCCAGGGAGTAGGAAATGAGTGTCAGTTTATTAATGAATTTAAAGACAGGCTTATTTGTTCGTTTAAACAAAATTGGCACTCAGATATGGAAAACAAAGAAAAATATAGTTGGTTCTTCTCATTTAAAGATGTTTTTCAAACCGAAAAATATCTCAGTGTTGTTATGGATAAATGGCAAAGAACTAATTACGCAAGATTTAGATTAAGAACACTTGGTTTCAATGCAAATAAAAATTGGTTTCAACCTGGGACGTCCACAGTATATCCTTGCCCCTTATGTGGAAACAATGTCGATAATGAAAAACACTTTTTATTCCAATGCCAAATTTTTGACACAATACGTGGAAAATGCAAAGTTTTTGAATCCGACATGGCCAAAAGACAAGATGTTGTATCTATTTTGTCATCTGATGACGAAGTCATAATCAAATCAGTGGCACTATACATTGCGGAAGCACAAAAAATAAGACATAAACACTTACAAGCCCGACAATAGTGCTAGACAATATCATACTGGGATTAATTTAATCTCTTTTGACTGATGTGGGCTATATCACGTTAACTCCAAAAGAAGCCGCTTTATTATAGACTCTGTTTTGTAAAGAGCTGTTTTCATTTGCTTTATTTTGCTTTGTTTGCCGATAATTTAAGAGTAGCTAATAATATGAAAATAATGGTATATTTGTAGAATATGTTAGAAGTGGATATTGAAAGGGTATATAGACACTTAAGGGTCTACTATACATGTTAACAAAAACAAAAAAAACAAACAAACCAAAAAACAAATAAATAAAAGGCATAGTGATGTCCCTTGTTAACAGAGTATTTTGGGGCAGTTATGTGAAGATTATATTATTATCACTAAATGTAAGGTTTGGGTGGTCTAGCCCAGATGTTTCATCATATTACAGTTTTGATGTGTGTGTTGTGTGCGCGCGCCCGCGTGTGAGCGTATATGGATGCGTGTGAGTGGGTGTGGGTGTGTGAAAAAGATTTTGGTTTGTCTAAACCTAGACAAATTATTGGCCTGAATGTGGGAACACTGTTCTGATATTTTTTGTTGTTGTTTTCTTTGCATTATGTAGTAGTGGTAAAATGGATGATTGTTCATTATATATGATTTGAATATGTTCGACTGTTCAAGGAATGGATGTTCGATATTTTTTTTGATTATGTGTGAAGAATTTGCGCACATACAAAGAGTGGATTATGTGTCGCACTACTGGAAAATTGTTATCCCCCTTGTCAAAAGACCTTTTCGGGTAATGACAATAAACAGTTTCAGTTTCAGTTTCTCTCTATCTCTCCTCTCTCCTCCCCCCCCCCCCTTCTATCTCTCTCTCCTCAATACTTTTACAAGGAAATTTGTGCCGTGAATGGGTGGACATTGAATTCGACAAACTACAGTGCATTGTGGACAACCTTGCAGCGTGTGATAGTGCTGTGTTAGCAGAGAAGATTTCAGCTAACATCAACGAGCTGTCCACCATGTCCCATCTACCCCCAACATCTCCAGCCATCACTGACAGTCCGAATCAGCTACCCACCCCCTCCTCAACCCCCCTTACATCTGCAATTGATCTTCAGGAGGCACCCGCCATCCCTTCTCCCTCCATCCACACCACCACCAATCCCAGTGCCAACAAATGTGACGCAACGGTCCCCCCTGCCCCATCCAAACCTTCCCCTTCCTCACCTACTGTCACCCAGCCTGAAGCCGACACACTCCGCCCACCTTCCCTCCCCACTCCCCCACCATCAACTGAGAACCAGTGTGTCGTCGCCACTCGTCACTGCCCACCTTCACCTTCCACTGAGAGTCAGACTGAATCGGCCAGTACTACTCTTCCCCATGCTCTCCCTCCCTCCAGTGACACTCAGCTTGAGACAGCCACCACCACCCTTCCCCCTACTCTCCCACCTTCCTTAGAGACCACCACAGAACCAGTCCAGTCCCATTGTTCCCCTACATGTATAGCCGACGACAATGTCCCGTCAACCACTACGTGTGACCCAGCAGTAAACAACGCCACCTCCAAAGCATGTACACACAATGCTTGTACAGAAACAATCAAACATCTTCAGGAACAATTGAACACTGCCACACTCGCCATCGCCACAATGCAAACACAAATTCAGACACTCACAAACCAACTGTCCAGCATAGCCAAACAGACTGAAAACAACACTCAGTGTGTAAGTGACTCAGAAGTAAGGCTGAAAAACACAGTGAAAGTAGTGAAAGAAGAACTTATGAGTCAAATACAAGACAATAACTCTAGCCACCAGAGTATACTTGCCAAACTTGACGATCATACCAACAAACTGAAATCCATCAAGGACAGTCAGCAAAACTTTACTTGTGACATCAAGAAACAACTTCAAACAATCAACACTTGCCAACACCTACAACAGACAGAGACATCAGTACAACAAACAGACAAACCCACTAATCAAACAAAACCCCAACCCACCACTACATGTGAGTCTACCACCACAAAGGACATGTATAACATAAGTACAGCCAACAAGTTTGATGTCCTCTCTGACACTGACAGTTCTGAACAACCTCACGCCACTGTCCCCAGTCCCTCTCAGCCATCATCATCCACTGTCAACAAGAAAACAATGGCTGACCCCCCATCCCCTCTCACTAGTCTCAGGCAGAAAACCATTCCCCCTAACTGTAATACTCTACTGTTGGGTGACTCAGTCTTGGAGAGAGTGGATGAAAGGAAGATGTCAACAGGTGGTAACATTGTCAGGAACCTCTCGGTATCTGGCCTGACAGTCCATCACCTTAGCCAGTGGCTGTCCTCTCGCCCACCATCCCACGACATAACACACGTCACCTTCCACGTCGGCATCAACAGCTGCCATGATGGACCTGTATCAGGAGAGCAATGGGGAAGATTACTTCGTCTCCTGAGAAAATCTTTCCCCAGTGCTACACTTGCAGCTTCTTCCATTGTCCCTCCCTTTGGCCAACACCCCTTGAAAGAAGCTGCATCACGGTCCACAGCCTCACTTCGGCGCTCCTGTGAACAAGAAGGAATACTGTTCATCAACAACACCCCTTCCTTCCTAACCAAATCAGGTGCACCAAGAAAAGATATGTACCGTGATTCAGTTCACCCAAGTGCTAAAGGATCTAAATCTCTTGCACTAAACATCCGTTCCTATGATGTTCAAAACCCCTGTTATGGCCCCAATTCTCCAATACGCCCACCTCTTATCTCAACCCCCCCAACAGCCCCCAAACCCCTGCATTACCAACACCCACCTCCAATCTCTAACAATCTACAATACCCACCTGCAGTCTCCAACCATCGACAACACCAATCTCCAGTCTACAATCACCTACAACATCCATCTCCAAACTCCAAAAATCTCCAGCACCTGTCTCCAGTTTACAGCCATCTACAACTCCCATGTGCAGTCCCCAGCCGTCTACAGCACCCATCTCTAATATCCAGCCACCCACAACACCCACCTGCAGTCCCCAGCTCCAGCCATCTACAACACCCACCTGCAGTCCCCGCTGGTGTCAGTGCGGAGCAGAACAACACACAGTATCATGCTGAATTCCCCTGCATGACTACAAGACACCCCAAATCACCTACAGTTCAACAAATGCTGGGATCAAGTGCTACAGCAATAACTTCCCAACAGAATTGTGTAGATCCTGCATCTATCATCAGTGCATTGGTGCAGGTGCTAAAACCTTTTATGAATTAATCTTCTTTTATTATTTTCATTTCTCTACCTATTTGTTTATTCATTTATTCACTTATTTATTTAGCTATTTAGCTACTTAGTTTACTTTCTTACTTTTAAATATCTTTCTATACCTCTTCTCCACGTTCTTAATATTTATTTGCTTCTGCTGTGTTGTGACCTGCTGCCATCTCCACCTTGTTGGTGTCGCATATTACCTGGGGACAACTTATTTACATTGATACTGTGTTGTGCTATAACTTTGAATGAGATTGACACTGAGACTTACAGACATAATTATTTAATTGACTTGGTCAGTTCAACCGACGGTTGAAACTGACTTGTTTTGGGTGGTGTTAATACCACCTAATTTTCTACAGCTGTGTCTGCCTGTGCCCAGTGTTAGGTGGAGACAAGTATTGCACTGCGAGAGACGCTCAGTATATCCTCAGTGCAGCCTTTATTTTATTTTAGTTTACTTACTTATCTTTTTGTTCTGATTTTGTTTTGTTTTTCTCTGAAGACTGACAGTGTGTATACCTGTAGTCAGTCTTGGCTGAACTGTCAAGAAAAAAAAACAGACTCTGCACTGTTACATTTTGTATTCATCAGTGTATAATATCATTGTTCACACTTTGTATTAGGGGTAGACCAATTTTTTTTTCTACCCTCTCTTCATATATTTCACTTCAGCGTGCAGACGCAGTGTTGAAATCACCAATGACCACATTCACTCGAAAAAAACAGGATCTGCGTGTTGGTCATGTTAATGTCTATCATCTCCAAAACAAAGTATCAGACCTGTGCGTGTTCCTACACAAACAAAATTATTACCATTTGTACGGTGTGACCGAGACACGACTAGCATCTCATATTACAGATGAAGCTATAGCAATCCCAGACTATTCTGTAATCAGGCGAGATCCCTCATGCCATGGAGAAACTGGAGTTGCGCTTTACATCCACCGAGATATTCAACAAATAACCAACAGACGTTATGACTTAGAAACCAAAGAAGTTGAATGTATCTGGGTGGAGCTAAAGCCTTCTGCAACAACTCCACCTTTACTTATCGGTATTTTATATAGAAATCCCAGGAGCACATACGAATGGCATGACCACTTTCTAAAGATGATGGACAAATTGTGTCAACGACATACAGACATTCTAATGTTAGGTGACTTTAATTTTGACCTACTCACTCCACAACCCGCATGGCAGTCAACGACCACCCTGGTTGGCCTAAAACAATTAATCAAAGATCCAACAAGAATCACAGCAACATCAGAAACACTCTTAGATCATATCTATACAAACAAACCAGAGGCAATAATTAATGCAGCTGTAGATGATTTAAGCATAAGTGATCATCAACCTGTAAACTGCACCTGGTCAGCCAAAGTTCAAAAAATAAAAAAGAATAATCATACATGTATAACATATAGATCATTCAAACACTTTGATGAGGATGCATTCCTCTCTGATCTTGGTAGAGTAGAGTTCAGTAGTGTGTTTAGTACTAGTAATCCTAACGAAGCCCTAGACATTTGGTACAACTTGTTCACGACTGTCCTAAATAAACATGCCCCACTACGACGGAAAAGAGTAAAGCATCCAACAATGCCCCCATGGCTGTCAACAGACATTATCAATGCGATGTCATTACGAGATAAACTCAAGAAAGAAAAACGCTTCATTGAATACAAAACGATGCGTAATAAGGTAAAATCAATGGTCCGTCAAGCCAAGAAGTCTCTCTTTGATCGACTGGTAAAAAACAATAAAGATGTATCATCACTATGGAGAGCAATGAACTTAGTTATTAAGGGAAGTGGGAAAAAGCTCCCAGGCACGCCTCTCAGTTTCACAGCAAACAAATTCAATGATCATTTTCTGTCAGTATCAGAACTACTAACCCGTCCTATTTCTAACTGTGATCAATATGTCCCCTCTGAAAATCTGATTAACTTTTGCAAAGAGAGGACCAATAATACAAGTTCATTTAGTATTCCCAGTATAGCAGTCCATGAAACTGGAATGTATATAAATAAAATGAATAATAAAAAATCATCAGGACCAGATGAAATCAGTCCCAAAATACTAAAACTGTGTCTGCCCTACATCACGGAACCACTTACATATATTTACAACATCAGCATAAAAAACAACGTATTCCCCAGAGCTCTAAAACAGGCCAAAGTTGTACCCTTACCAAAAACAAAAGATCTTTCACAAATAAATAATTACAGGCCAATTTCTCTTCTCTCTGTCCTGTCAAAGCCTTTAGAAAAACATATCCATAAACATCTTTCAGACTACCTGGAAACCAAAAGTATTCTTCACCCACTGCAATCTGGTTTCCGTCAGAACCACTCTTGTCATACAGCCCTAACACGGCTTGCTGACACCTGGTTATTAGCCATGAATGACTGCAAATTAACTGGAGCAGTATTTCTAGACTTTAAAAAGGCTTTTGATCTCGTTGATCATGATATCTTACTAGCTAAATTACGAACGTACCTTGCCAACGACTCAACAGTTTCATTTTTCAATTCCTACTTTCATGAACGCAAACAAAAAGTACATCTTAATGGATCATATTCATCCGAGGGTCATGTGAAATGTGGCGTTCCTCAAGGATCAATCTTAGGACCCATTCTGTTTTCTGTATTCATAAATGACTTACCACTTCATATATCTGATCCCACAGTTCACTGTGATATGTTCGCTGATGACGGAACAATCCATACACAAGACACAAGCATAGCGACTGTAAACACACGTTTACAAAAGAGCCTAAATGAAATTTCTGATTGGTGTGCTAAAAACGCCATGGCTTTGAACCCTACGAAAACTGAATGTATGGTTATATGCACACGCCAAAAACGGCAGCTTGGCCCTCTGTCACTCAATCTGTCTTTGAGAGGTAATTCTATTGCACAAATACCTGAACACCGTCTACTGGGAGTTCTCATTGATCATAATCTTACCTGGCAAAACCACATTGATTATTTATGCAGGATTATCTCCAAGAACTTATTTATTCTGTCCAAATTAAGATATCTAACAGATACAAACACACGCCAATTATTTTATAATGCTCATATTAAATCGCACATAGATTATGCCTCTACACTGTGGGATAGCTCATGTGAAGTTCATCTAAAAAAATTGAACACCTTACATAGGAGGGCAGCAAAACTTATCATGCCAGATCCCACTTTAACAACAGATGAAAAACTTAAACAGTTAGGAATCCTCCCTCTAAAGTCACACTTAATGTTCAATAAAGGTATCACAATGTTTAAAGTATCAAAAAGGAATGTTCCGCAATATCTTCTCAATTTGTTTAATCAGAATGTGCGATCATACTCAAACTCAAGACAAAATCAATTCAAAATTATCCGTCCAAGAATTGACATATATAAAAATAGTTTATCGTTTTCTGGTGCACAACTATGGAACACCCTCCCCCCAAATATCACAAACACTCAATCACTCTCTTCCTTCAAAGTTACTTTATTTAAATACCTTACGTCAGTATCGTAGATTACCTCAGTTAGCAACAATAACGTCAGCTGCCTTTCAACCTATGACATCTAATCTAGTCAATGTGTGTGTGTGTGTGTGTGTGTGTGTGTGTGTGTGTGTGTGTGTGTGTGTGGTGTGTGTGTGTGTGTGTGTGTGGTGTATGCACAATGATAATTCGTGTTTTTTTTTTTTTGTTGTTTTTTTTTTTTTTTTTTTTTTTTTTTTTTTTTTCTTTTTTTCTCTCTTTAACATTATTGATATTTTAACAGTTCAAACTGCCAACCAGTATTTATTTCTGTATTATATACGATGATTTGTTGATGACTCTATGACGTGTTTGATTCTGTCTTGCTTCTTCTTTATTTCTCATTGCCTTTGTTCATTTTGTTTGTTTGTTTGTTTTTTGCTTTGCTTGCTTGCCCATCTTATCTGTTAGCCATATTGTCTGTTTGTTTGGTTGGCTCTTATCTGCTGTCTGTATTTGTCACTTTTCTCCAACTGTTATCCGTATCATGCTTGTATCTCTCTTCTCCTATCAAGAAAAACGGCGCTTGATTATGGTTACTATTCTTGATTTATTTATGTCTTATTACATGAATTATTGATTTGTTTACACATGTATGATATTTCTATTATAGCCTACATATGCGTTTATCATTACTGTAATTTCCTATTGTCGAAAGTAACATTTACTTTATTTATCTATCTATACATTTGTCTATTTGACTTCATATCATCTGTTGATTTTCTGTCTCCTGTAGAATTTTATGTGTTTATGCCTTCAATCGACCCAATGTTTGCTACCCCCCCCCTTTTTTTTTTTTTTTTCCCCTCTAATCATCCTTCTGAACTGCTCTTTTTTCTACCTCCATTTATTATCTTTGGGTTTAGTAGCAGTAGTAGTAGTAGTAGTAGTGGTAGTAGTGGTAATTGTTGTTTGTAACAGTGTTAATATTTTTTGTGTGTAATCAGAAAATTGATTTCATCTTCTTTGATTTAATTGTAAGAACATTAGTCTATTTGACGCTTGATTTATCTTCTATAAATTTGTCACATGTAATGTTTCTTCTCCCTCTATTTCATTTTATTTTGTTTTATCTTATTACTATTTTGTTTACTGTGTTTTCCTCTCCTCCTCCTCCTCTTCCTTCTTCTTCTTCCTCTTCTTCGTCTTATTTTTATTAATATCACTATCAACATTATCTTTCTTTCTTTATTTACTTATCATTATCTACCTGCTCATCTGTCTATCTATCTGTCTATACTATCTACCTCTCTCTCTCTATCTCTCTATCTATCTATCTATCTATCTATCTATCTATCTATCTATCTATCTATCTATCTACCTATCTCTAAGTGGTGACTGTACGTTTGTTGATTTCATTGTATCTTAATTTTAGTATTCAACATGTATTTTCCTTAAGCTGTATTTGTTACTGTAAACAAATGTCATGTGTATAGAATAGCAACGGCAAGTTTGAAAAATGGCTTCTAGCCAATAGCTTTTACCGTTGAAAAATAAAGCATCATTGTCATTGTCATTGTCATTGTCATTGTCTCTCACTGTCTCCCTTTTTTCTCTCACGCTTTCACTGTCTCTCCCTCCCTCTCTCTCTCCCTCTCTCTCTCTCCTTCTCTCTCTCTCCCTCTCCTTCCTTCTCTCTCTCTTCACCTAGGTTCAACTACACATACGCACGTGCTCTGACTCGTATTTGTATACGTTTTTCGTTTTGTGTCTTTTCTCTTCTTCTTTATTATTTTTAAGTATTTTTTGTTTGTTATTGTGAGATTAGATTTATCATGTGAAATTCGAACTGCTTTGCTTGGGAACAGCGAGTCGCCGCGGTGCAACGCAATCCATGTTTTCAACAAAAAAATATTGTCATTTATATATTCAATTATTCTTACATTTATTTCATATCATGCACTTGATTTCTGTCTTTTTTTTTTTTTGTCTTTTTTTTTTTTCGCTGTGCGCGTGTATTTCTACCTATGAAAGAGAAAATTCCGTGTCCATCCGGGATTCAAATAGAGGTTTCTTGCATCTTGAGAGAGTGCTTCAACCATGAAAAGCAAATGCTTGTTTGTTTGTTTGTTTGCTTGTTTGTTTGTTTCTTTGTTTGTTTCTTTGTTTCTTTGTTTGCTTTTTTCTTTCTTTGACTTTGTTTCGCATTTGCTTTATTTAGTAATGTGGTCCCTGGCAGTCCCTTTTTTTTTTTTTTTTTTTCAAAATAAACATTTAACCATTAGGCTACACATTCCACTTTTGCCCCTGATTTGACGACTTTTTCGTTTGTTTGTTTGTCTTAAAATGAAAAATGCAAGACTCTGTTCTTTCTTTCTTCGTTCGTTCAATTTTCATTCCCTCTCCCTAGGAATTTGGGGTTTGTTTAAAAGGGAGTCACCGTACTCGGGTTATTCCATACGCCCTCAACCTTAACCTGCCAGCAATTATCCGGCAGGCAGACTCCTTGAGACTACACAAAACCTTCTGCGCTGGCGAGGTCTTGAAATGAGGAAGAAGTGAAGTGGG
>CM060313.1:74914115-74919115 GCA_030674185.1 Monoplex corrugatus
ATAAATAAATAAATGCACAAATAAGTAAATAATTTTTTTTTAAAAACCGGAATCGAAACAATATTGCATAAATAAATAAATGCACAAATAAGTAAAGGACATAAAAAAAATCAGTAAATACATAAAATTATATAGCTATGAACAAATAAATGAATGAACAAATGTGTGAATAAATAAATATATGAATAAATTTTCTTGTAATCCTATTATCAGCGTGGTCCTTGAGGAGATGAGGACTCATTAGGAATTAATGAAGACAACTAAGCACAACGAATGTCACGAAAAAGAACATAAATATACACGAAAAAGAACTCAAATATAAAGAAGCATAGAAACTGTTAACACATATGAAAATTGAGAAACAAAAGAGAGAAAAGAGATAGCACAAAAGAACAAACGAACGAAAAAGACAGAGAAAGGATAAGACAAGACAGGAAAGAAATGAAGGAATAAAATTAATATGAATGAAGAAATAAAGCCCTGAGAGAAAGAGAAGAAAAGTAAAGATTAATTCACGCAAAAAGTAATCAGAATCGAACTGTAATCTTCAAACAATATTTTTGTTATTCGTAGGTCATATTTAAAGGTCAAATCATACTATCAATCTCCTAATTTGATTTCAGCGCTTGCTTATAAACATGCATGATGATGAACTCTTCCGTCTAACCGACCGATGAGTAGGCATAAGCTTTAGTGGTCCTCTATCATCGCGTATGGGTCTTCATGTCGGATATAAGAACAATCCTGGAGGCGTGAGTTCTTCCACAAGTATTGTATTGTTACTGTTGTTTAAAGCCCAGCCGACTGCGTAGAGCCATATCAGAGCTATAGCCATTTCAAAACCTACACAATACTTTCGACAGGAAAAAAAAAAAAGGGGGGGGGGGAGGGGAGAAGAAAATCAAGTACACATATCAATGCATTCGTGTACATAATCTAAGGGATGCCCCTGGCGTTGACAAATCCATCCAATTTATCGCACAGGGGATTAAAAAACCCTACCTGAATACAAATTTATATATAACTAAGGACACTAAAACATAGAAAAACGGGCCTAAATTACCTAAAATTGCTTCCGCATATCTCTTCTCCCTAGAGCCAAAATGGCACTTAATACATATACCCAATTATCAATCCTAAGAGAATGTAAGTAAGACTTTATCGTACATATACGGGTGAATGGACCAGCAAGGCAGAAAAGATAGGAAGAAATGGCAGAAAGCAAAGGAATATGGGAGAAACAAAGGGAGTGACAGAAAAGAGGAAATTCCTAGCACAGAATTTTCAGAAGGTGGGGATACTATTTATACTGAAAGAGCCCCCGGCATCCCTATGGGGGAACAAGTATTTTTGGGAAGGGGTCCGGCCGGCAGCCTTGGATTCTGCTTCCGCCGGTCCTTCCTCTGTTGAACAGCAGCTGTTCTGCGCTGTTGAAATATGACTGTGTCCTGCAAACAATGCAGGCGTAAGCTTACTCTATTGTGAGCAGTGACCCCCCCCCCCCCCCATCCCCGCCCTCCGTGGGGATGCCGGGGGCTCTTTCATCATAAATGGTATTCCCACTTATAGAAATTCTGTGCTAGAAATTTCTGCCTTGATGGTCCATTCACCTGTATGTGTTCGATAAAGTCTTACGTATTTTCTCTAAGGATTGATAATTGAATACATATATTAAGTGCATTTTTGGCTCTAGGATAATGATGTACGCGAAAGCAATTTTTGGTAATTTAGGCCTGATTGTACATATGCTTTAGTGTCCTTACTTATGTCTAAATTTATATAAAGGTAAGTTTTTTATTAAATCTCCTGTGTGATAAATTGGACGGAGTGGTCAACGCCAGGGGCATGTCCTTAGATTATGTGCCCGAATGCACTGCTATGTGTACTTAACTTTCTTTTCCTTTTTATTCTTGTTGAAGTATTGTGTATGTTTTTAAACGGTTGTAGCCTTGATATGGCTCTACACAGTCGGCTGGGTTTTAAACAACAATAACGAGTATCAAATAACTGTGGGCAGTGTCTTCATGGCTGGTAGCGTTGATGCCACAACTGATAAGGTTGGCCCTCACAGTAACCTCAAAAACTTAAACGATCTTCCCTGGCCTCGGAATTCTTACTTTAAGTATCCATACAGAAGCATCTTCGTGATGGGGTTGTCTTCCAGGCAGATAACGTGTCCTTTTCAAGAACTCGGATGGCATCCTTTGATTAGAAATTCTCTATACTTGGCACATCCACATTTCTAAGAACTTGAAGGTTTGATACTCGATCTTGCCATGTGATGTTCCAGACCTTACGCGGGCATCTTTAGTAGAACCTTTCCAGTTCTTTAATCCTTAGACTCCATCACCCTATCTACCAGCATCCTGCATTGTCAGCTATGACGCCAAAGCAAAACCTTAACCTTTTCACTCCTCATCCTATCCACCAGCTTCCTGCAGGAACACACACAGACAGACACACATACACACACACACACACATACACACACACGCGCAAGTATACTCATTCACTATGTTTTGTTTGTTACTAAATAGTTTTACATTGGACATACGTAACATACACTGATGCACACATATACCCATACAAACAACCAGCATATATATCCATATATATATATATATATTGATATATATATAGAAAGATATAGATAGATAGATAGATAGATAGATAGATAGATAGATACATAGATACATAGATACACTGATAGATAGATACACAGGCAGATACATAGATAGTTACGTAGGTAGGAAACTGCCCACCAGCGTAGAAAATCAGGAATGAATCAAACAATACAAACAGACTTTTTTTTAACATTTAGTGAAGACAACAAGGCGCAAAAAATGTGTGCCTTTGTCTACGAATTCACAGAAACGTGTATTCACCAAAGGGAGATGAGCATGTGTAAAAACACCACAGAGTGGTCGATACTGCCGTGGGTTTTGTGCAAACTTTCTGATTGAGGCAAAACAAGTATTAGGCTGACATAAACCTGGCTCTTGGCTGAAACAACTGATGATATCATTCTATTGTTGACAAACAAATAAGTGAAATCTGAAATAGCAGAGAAAAACAAGAACAAATGGTATATGTTACAACTCTCCAGTCAAATACGACTTCACAAAGTTGGAGCGAGGGAAGAAAAAAGGAAAACAATCAACCTAAGGTGGAAACATAAACAGATCTGAACTCCTTTGTGCACAACTTACTTGGTACAGAAGACTCCTTCGCTACCAAAATTAATGTGTCCTTTGAGCATTAATATAGTCTCTCCTTTCTCCTTATCAGCTAAAAGGAGATTTATTCATCAGACGCAGAAACGTAATTTTCTAAAAACAATCCCTCTCTTTCTCTCTTATATCTACATATACCTATATACATACATAAATATACAGATAGATAGACAGACAGACAGACAGACAGGCAGACAGACAGACATAGACAGACAGACAGGCAGACAGACAGACAGATAGATAGACAGAAGATAGATAGATAGATAGATAGATAGATAGATAGATAGATAGATAGATAGATAGATAGATGAACAGATGGGTGGATGGAGGGATGGATGGAGGGATGGATGGATGAATGGATAGACAGACAGGCAGACACAGACAGAAAGACAGACAGACAGATGGACAAATAGACAGTCAGACAGACAGACAGATAGACAGACAGACATATAGATAGATACATACATACATACATACATACATACATACACACATACATACATACATACATCATACATACATAGATATAACTAAACAACTGCATGACAGAGGAAAGCAACTGATATCGCAAGAAAATAAAATAAAAATCAGTGTCAAATCACAGTGAGAAAAACAAATATCAATCGAGAGCAGACTGTACAAACAGACGTGATCTCCTTTGTGGACAGCCAACTGCTAAGATTTGATTTCCTTTGGGTCCTAACATTTCCTTGCTAGCTGCCCTAAATGAGATTTTTCCATGCGACTGCTGAAATGTCACATTGTGAAGGAAACCATCTGGGTTTTTGCATGCCTAGCCTCCACACGTGTTTCAATACTTGTGCATCTCATCAGGAGGCACAGCAACGTGTGACGTCTGTTGCTCTGATATGATCCAACACAACACAGCTGCACTAATAAAGGAAACTGGTTCTCAGTGCTAAAAGTCTTACAGATGTGTGGCTTGTGTTCTTTCGGAACTGCCCACCAGGGTAAAAAAATAAATCAGACATGAATCAAACAATGTTAAACAAAGTCTATTTGTATTGTTTGATTTATCTATGTCATGAAAAAAAAAAGTTTAGTCATGAAAAGAAGGCGCAAAGATATGTGCCTTTGTCTACGAATTCAAAGAAACATGTATTAAACAAAGGGAGATCAGCATGTGTGAAAACACCACAGAGTGGTCGATACTGCTGTGGGTTTTGTGCAAGCTTTGTGATCGAGTCAAAAGAAGTGTTAGGCTGATATAAACTTTGCTCTTGGCTCAAACAATTGATTTTGCCAGTCTAGTGTTGACAAACAAAATAACCGAACATCTGAATAACACATAAACACAAGAACAACTAGTACTGGTTACAACTCTCCAGTCAAATATGACTTGACAAAGTTGGAGCGAGGGACGAAAAAAAAAAAGGAAAACAATCAAGCTAAGGAGGAAACATAAGCAGATCTGAACTCCTTTGTGCACAGCCTACTGGGTACATAAGACTCCTTTGTTACTAAAATGAATGTCCCCTTTCCAGCTTTATTGTTGCCCCCTTCTCTTTCCCTATCAGCTAAAATGAGACTTGTTTATGAGACGCAGAAATGTCATTTTAGGGAGAACAAGCTCTCTCTCTCTCATATACCTTATATATATATATATATAGATGGAGGAAGGAGGAAGGGATGGAGGGATGGACATACAGACAGACAGAAGGACAGAGAGACAGAAAGATAGACAGACAGACAGGCGAACAGACAGACAGACAGACAGACAGAAAGAGAGACAGACAGACAGATAGA
>CM060313.1:74924115-74961615 GCA_030674185.1 Monoplex corrugatus
GGGAAAACAAATTAATAGATGCCATGCTGCAATACAATATAATACAATACTCCTTTATACACCCACATAGGAAAATTAAAATGCACATATACTGGACTCACACCACACGTAGATTATTCTCACAACTACTCAAAACCACAATCACAAATCAATGACAGAACATGATAAAATAAACACGCCTCAACAATTCAAAGCTATCTCAAAATAAAGCAGGCAATAATCTTGGTATATGCCATAACTCTGCACATGATACACACCCAACCCCCAACCCTGTCTCCCCCCCCTTTCCCATTTTCCATGCACACACACACACACACACACACACACACACACATACACACACACACACACACACACACACACACACACACACACACACACACACACACACGTACAGAAGAAACACACCATTATGAAATCACAAAAATGACAGATGCGGTAATAAAACAGGTAAATGTCAGACTTGTAATAGGAATATCTGGATTTGGTCACTTCTGGGTACCTCCTGCCTGGTGAAAAAGGGAGGAGAACTTGTTAAGTTCTCTGGTCAGCATGTGTGCAGACCAACCAGTGTCTGAAACCCGTTTGTGTGCATGCTCATGCAGAAAATCAATATCCTCTATAAAGATCTTGTAAGTCATGTCTTGTGTGTTTGGTGGCTTAAGGAAGCTTGGCCCAGCAAGCATATCCACCAAATCAGAGTATGCAGACTGCATCAGTACACTGCCTGCACAGTGTGGACAAAACTGCGCATATACACATCTGAGAAAATCTGAACGCTATAGAAAGATCATAAGGTTTTTCTGAAAAACACACACACACAAACTGAGCAAATCTGTACCACTAAAAGAAAAATAAGCAAAGATCAGGGACACGGAAATTCCTCATAACTGTTTTGTACACGTTATCTTCTTTTTTTTTAATGTTTTTACAAATTAGTCATCTTCATTTTTATGGTAGAAAAACAAAAGCTTACAAGTCTCAGAACATGTAGAATATTTTAGAATAGTATTCAAATTCATGTTGTCACAATAAAGGATTCATATGCCCATAATTATAGTGAATATTTTCGTCACATGGAAATTGTGTTGCAAGTGCATGATTTGTGCGTGCCGGCGGGTGCGTGCGTGTGTGTGTGTACACAAAGACTGGGTTATTAAGTATAGTGCAAAGTATTATTTAATTAATTTAATTACAATCTGAATTTATATACTATTCCTGTTCCTCCTTGTCAGCATTAAATAAAAGTACAGGAAGTATATATCTATAAAAACAAAATTTGAGCCATGACTGACACAGATAAAGCGTGGGGCACACACACACACACACACACACACACACACACACACACACAAACATCAATAGCGTTATTGCCTATGATGTCATTATATTGAATGATGTCATAATATTGGAGCAACCAATTTGCTAGGAAAGATAAAAAATAATTGCTAATTCTATTTTCCTTTATAAATCCGAGTATAACAATTCAGTTCGTCGTCACACTGACAGTATCAATGAAAAACAAGTTCATGTAGCTACATATTTATAATGTCACATATAGCAAAATACAGGAAAGGCTGTGGTTACGTCCCTTGCTGGGGGGGGAGGGGGGGGGCGTCGGGGGACGTAGATCTGTTTCACGTGCAATCTGAACCCAAATCGCTTTCACTTACGGGACACGTACGTATCGCGACACGTATACGTGTTGGGAGATACGTGAGGTGTAATCTAAAGGTCTCTAATAAAATTTTCCCCCATCTTCTTATCATTATTGTTACTATCAGCGGCAGCAGCAGCAGCAACAGCAATAGCAACAGCAGTAGTGTAGTAGTAGTAGTGTTAGTAGTAGTAGTAGTAGCAGCAGAAGCAGCAGCACAGTGACAGTAGTAGTAGTAGTAATAGTAGAGTTGTAGTAGTGGATAGTAGAAGCAGTAGCAGCAACAGTAGTAAGTAGTAGCAGCAGTAGTAGTAGTAATAATAATGTTTAAAAAGCCTAGTCATGTTAGAGCCATATCTGGGCTATAACCATCCACACATCTGAGCTTATCGATGATCCTGGAAAAAAAAAACCTGGACAAAAAATCAAATACACATATTGCAGAAACGCAAATAATCTAAGGCTGTGCACTTGGCGATGGCCATTCCTTCCAATTTATCACTGGGGGTGGGGGTGGGGAAATGAAAATGACTTGAATATACCGTAAATGCACAGATATGTGCAGATATATCTTAGTACACAAAAATTTAATCATAAATAAAAACTGGCATACAGTACTTAAATTTGCTACTAAGGACTTAAATTTCGTTAGTGGTAAAAACACACTCAATACATGTACCCGATTATTAATTGAAAACATAAAGGTGAATGGACCACAAGGCAGAACAGAAGAAAGGGAGAGATGAGAGAAAGCAAGGGAGCAAAGCAGAAACAAAGAAAGTGACGGAAAAGAGAAAATTTCTGGCACAGAATCTTCGGAGGTAGGGACAGGCCTACCATTTATACAGAAACAGTTCCCAACATCCCCATGGGAGGATGCACGAGGTATGTTTTATGACAGTTACAAATGAACATGTTCCAGTATGTTATCAGATATTATCTCTTTTTTTTTCAATAACAACTATGCAAACGTCAGTCATTCACTCAGTCCACTAACCGATCAATGAATAAATTAGCCAACCAATCAACCAACTAACCGATCGGCTGATCGACCAATCCCAATCTTACTAACTCATTCACTCATTCACTCACTCACTCACTCAGTCACCCAGTCACTCACTCAACTAATTCATTCATTCACCCAATCAGCCATCAAAAATGAAAAATGATACAATAACTCGTTGCAATTATGAATTTTTAATTTTTGGATCTCTACATAATTTAAACCACAAATGAATGATAATTGTTTCAGTAAATAAACAATTACATAAAGAAAGAAAGAAAAGAAAACAAAAGAAAGAAAGAAAGAAAGAAAGAAAGAAAGAAAGAAAGAAAAGAAAGAAGGAAAAATGAAAACTCAAACAAAAAAGAAGATAAAACAGAATTTATTCGTCACAATTTATTAGTAGCCAACTGATAAATCGTGATTAACTTTGAGTGATAACTGAAATAAATACACAAATAAAAAAAATGCAATACTCTTGAGTTGGGTTGTTAATTGATAGATCTTTGCTAGATTTGGTTCCTAAATGCGGTTGAAAGATTTGTAAATACTAGGATTGATTAGGTCCTGTACTGTTCGTAAATACAAGGATTGATTAGGTCCTATACTGTCTAAAATACAAGGATGAATAGGTCCTTACTGTTCATAAATACAAGGATTGAATAGGTCCTGTACTGTTCATAAATACAAGGACTGAATAGTCCTGTACTGTTCTAAATACAAGGATGAATAGTCCTGTACTGTTCATAAATACAAGGATTGAATTAGGTCCTGTACTGTTCATAAATACAAGGACTGAATAGGTCCTGTACTGTTCATAAATACAAGGACTGAATAGATCCTGTACTGTTCGTAAATACAAGGACTGAATAGGTCCTGTACTGTTCATAAATACAAGGACTGAATAGGTCCTGTACTGTTCATAAATACTAAGGATAGAATAGGTCCTGTACTGTTCATAAATACAAGGACTGAATAGGTCCTGTACTGTTCGTAAATACAAGGATAGAATAGGTCCTGTACTGTTCATAAATACAAGGACTGAATAGTCCTGTACTGTTGGTAAATACAAGGACTGATAGATCCTGTACTGTTCATAAATACAAGGACTGAATAGGTCCTGTACTGTTGTAAATACAAGGACTGAATAGTCCTGTACTGTTCATAAATACAAGGACTGAATAGGTCCTGTACTGTTGTAAATACAAGGATTGAATAGGTCCTGTACTGTTGATAAATACAAGGACTGAATAGGTCTGTACTGTTCATAAATACAAGGACTGAATAGATCCTGTACTGTTCGTAAATACAAGGATAGAATAGGTCCTGTACTGTTCATAAATACAAGGACTGAATAGGTCCTGTACTGTTGGTAAATACAAGGACTGAATAGGTCCTGTACTGTTCATAAATACAAGGACTGAATAGGTCCTTAATGTTGGTAAATACAAGGACTGAATAGATCCTGTACTGTTCATAAATACAAGGACTGAATAGGTCTGTACTGTTCTAAATACAAGGACTGAATAGATCTGTACTGTTGGTAAATACAAGGACTGAATAGGTCCTGTACTGATTGCGTAATAACAAGATGAATAGTCCTGTACTGTTGATAAATACAAGGACTGAATAGATCCTGTTACTGTTCATAAATACAAGGACTGAATAGGATCCTGTACTGTTCATAAATACAAGGACTGAATAGGTCCTGTACTGTTCATAAATACAAGGACTGAATAGGTCCTGTACTGTTTATAATACAAGGACTGAATAGGTCCTGTACTGTTCATAAATACAAGGACTGAATAGGTCCTGTACTGTTCATAAATACAAGGACTGAATAGATCCTGTACTGTTCATAAATACAAGGACTGAATAGGTCCTGTACTGTTCATAAATACAAGGACTGAATAGATCCTGTACTGTTCATAAATACAAGGACTGAATAGGTCCTGTACTGTTCATAAATACAAGGACTGAATAGGTCCTGTACTGTTCATAAATACAAGACTGAATAGATCCTGTACTGTTCATAAATACAAGGATAGAATAGTCCTGTACTGTTGTAAATACAAGGACTGAATAGGTCCTGTACTGTTCATAAATACAAGGATTGAATAGGTCCTGTACTGTTCATAAATACAAGACTGAATAGATCCTGTACTGTTATAAATACAAGGATTGAATAGGTCCTGTACTGTTCATAAATACAAGGATTGAATAGATCCTGTACTGTTCATAAATACAAGGACTGAATAGATCTGTACTGTTGGTAAATACAAGGACTGATAGGTCCTGTACTGTTCATAAATACAAGGACTGAATAGATCCTGTACTGTTCATAAATACAAGGACTGAATAGGTCCTGTACTGTTGTAAATACAAGGACTGAATAGGTCCTGTACTGTTCATAAATACAAGGACTGAATAGTCCTGTACTGTTGATAAATACAAGGACTGAATAGTCCTGTACTGTTGGTAAATACAAGATGAATAGGTCCTGTACTGTTCATAAATACAAGGATGAATAGGTCCTGTATGTTGGTAAATACAAGGACTGAATAGTCCTGTACTGTTGGTAAATACAAGGACTGAATAGGTCCTGTACTGTTCTAAATACAAGGACTGATAGTCTGTATGTTGTAATACAAGATTGAATAGATCCTGTACTGTTGGTAAATACAAGGACTGAATAGGTCCTGTACTGTTGGTAAATACAAGACTGAATAGGTCCTGTACTGTTCATAAATACAAGGATCTATTCAGTCCTTGTATTTATGAACAGTACAGGACCTATTCTATTCTTGTAGTTTACGCAACATTACAGGACCTATTCAATCCTTGTATTTATGAACAGTACAGGACCTATTCAATCCTTGTATTTATGAACAGTACAGGACCTATTCAAGTCCTTGTATTTAAACAGTACAGGATCTATTCAATCCTTGTATTTATGAACAGTACAGGACCTATTCAGTCTTTGTATGTAGTGTGTGTTGTGTTGTGTGTGTGTGTGTGTTGATGTGTGTGTGTGTGTTGTGTGTGTGTGTGTGTGTGTGTGTGTGTGTGTATGTGAGGAGAGAGAGAGGAGAGAGAGAGAGAGAGAGAGGAACTCAGACTGAGAGAGAGAGTGTGTGTATATTGTGTGTGTGTGTTGTGGTGTATGTGAGAGACAGACAGACAGACAGACACAGAGAGAGAGAGAGAGAGAGAGAGAGAGAGAGAGAATGAGTGGGTGTGACTTTTGGTATATGTGTATGTGAGTGTGTGTGTGTTTCCCCCCTGACAAAACCCCCATTGCCACAGATATCTTTTTTACTTCAACCCAACACACATACATACATCCACCTCTCTTCCCCCACTCTTCCTCCAATCGGATCTGCATTAAGTTTGGGCTATATGTATTATTATTATTATTATATGCTATTTTCTGCGTTGTTGTCCTAAGAACCAGGAGCGTTTAAATGTGCAAGATATCAAGTTGTGACATACGTATTTTGTGCACAGGTTGTTGTTTGTAACTTAAAACCTGGAGCACAATGACTGTATCTTATTTATACGGCATTTTACGACTTTTCACTTCAGCTGGTGTAAGACGATATACTGCAGAACCGTTGACAAATTCTTAGGCCAAGTTGGTGCTCTCTCTCTCTCTCTCCCTCTCTCTCTTTCTCAGACACATATATAGACACACACACACACACTGTCTGTCTGTCTGTCTGTCTGTCTCTCTCTCTCTCTCTCTCTAGCGAGCGCTGCGTGTGCCTACGTGCGTGCGTGCGTGCTTGCGTGCGTGTGTGTGTATGTGTGTGTGTGTGTGTGTGTGTGTGGTGAGTGTATATGCACGTGCGTATGTGTGCGTACGTATGCGCTGCACTATGTACATACGTGTGTGTGTGTCTCTGTGTGTGTGTGCGTATGTGTGTGTGAGACAAGCGTATTGTACTGTATGGTATTGTATCGTGTCGTGTAGTGTCGTGTCGTATCACATCACATCACGTCGTGTCGTGTTGTATCGTATCGTATCGTATCGTATCGTACTGTACTGTACTGTACTGTACTGCACTGTATTTTGTATTGTATTGTATTGTATTGTATTGTACACCTCTCTGTCTCCTCGTCCATCAGTGTCAACTCCCAGAACCTTCACTAGTGTCGGTTTTTCGATCTGGATAATATATCGATCTTAATTCTCTCCATTGTTGTCCTTAGTCCTTAGTGAAACAAGGAGCCTGAAAACGACCCAAGACTTTGTGCTGGAACACACGCTTAATAAAACCTGGGCAATGCTGATTACGGTCATGCATTTTTGGAGACTGTCTTTAACGATTTCAGGAACATCCCATTCCAGAAGAACTGAGAAATTCTGGACATAGGCTCTGATACATTATATGCTCTCTGTGTTTCTGCCTGTCTGTCTGTCTGTCTCTCTCTCCTCCCATTCACTTTCCCTTCTACCCTCTCTCTCGCTATCTATATATCTGTCTGTCTGTCTGTCTGTCTGTCATCCTATCTATCTATCTATCTGTCTCTTAATCTATCTATAACTGCCTGCCTACTTTCTCTCTCTCTCTCTCTCTCTCTCTCTCTCTATGTATCTATCTAACTACTTACCTACCTATTTATCTATCTACCCATCTATCCACCCATCCATCTATCTATCTATCTATCTGTCTATCCTATCTATCTATCTATCTATCTATCTACATGTATCTATCTATCTATCTATATATATCTCTCTCTGTCTGTCCGTCTATCTATCTATCTATCTATCTATAATGCCCATTGTAATTTATTCATATCACAGCAGTATATGTGTTGACCCTTCATAGACGAGGACTGAATATAAAAAGCAAAGCATAAATGTGCTTATGTCACTATCATGGAAAATAAAATTCTCTTGTTTTTGGCTCTTTCTCTCTCTCTCTCTACTATATATATATATATATATATATATATATATATATATATATATATTATGTATATAATCATGTGTGTGTGCGTGTATGTATATATATACATATATGTATATACATGTATATATATATCTATATCTATATATATATAATATATATCTTTCTCTCTCTCTTTCTGTCTCTGTCTATCCATCTCTCTTTCTCTCTCTCTTTCTCTTTGTCTCAGTCTCTGTCTGTCTGTCTCTTTCTCTCTCACACACATACTCTCTTTCTCTCTCTCCCTCACACACACACACACACACACACACACACACACACACACACACACACAGAGCACTGCACACAATCCACTCCCCTTACCGCACACAAACCACACCCACACACCCAAACCCATCTCAACCATTTCTTCCACCCATCCTACACCTCCGTCATCATTCCCACACAACTAGCTCACAGAATCGCCACTGATGTCCAGGGATCTGGGCATGTATCGATCTAAACTCCTCTCATCATTCTTGTCCACAAGCGAGGAGGACACGAAGCGAAACATCTTCCTTTTTACTTTTCGTCGCCTACGAACTGGGCATCGCCGATTTTGGTGCATGAGGTTTTTAGCGGCTCTTTTGAGCACATTATTTAACAAAAATCCAGACCCGAGCGCATAAACACACCAAAACCAACACACTCTCTCTCTCTCTCTCTTTCTCTCTCTCTCACCACACGCACACACACGCGCGCGCACACACACTATCTCTCTTTTTCTCTCTCTCTCTCTCACCACACGCACACACACACACACACACGCCCCTCTCTCTCAGTACACACACACACACACACACACACACACACACACACACACCAACACGCCACACACACACACACACACACACACACACACACACACACACACATGTCCGTTCATCTTCAACCTTTCCTCACTCTAAACCCTTACCATCACCTGCTTCCCCTCAATCCCAACACACACACACACACATACATGTGTATACGCACGCACACACACATGCGCACGCACGCACACACACACCACGCACACACGCACACACCACCACACACACACACACACACACACACACACACACACACCACTTCTCTCAAGTTTATCCCGTCGACCTGGACACGTATCGATCTGAAACCTTCTTCTCATTGTTGTCCTGAAAGAGGGTAGGAGAGAGAGACGGAGAGAGAGAGAGAAGGGCAGAAAGGGCAGAGAGCACGTGGTGAAACCTAATCACCTGGGCTCGGGTGGCTCGCCGGCAGCTAATTCATTTGCTCCGCTAAAGATTACAAGCGGCAGGAACCATCTCGCGCCACCCTCCCTACACGCGCTCACCTTGTTCAGTTTGAATCTCTGTCTCCGCTACTGACCATGAAGGGGGGCACAGCGTTAATGATGACGATGATGATGACGACGACGATGGTGATGATGATGAGTATAATGACGACGACGATGATGATGAATATAATGATGATGAATATGAATATGATATGGATAATGATGGCGAAAGATGAAGAAGAAGAAGAAGAAGAAGAAGAAGAAAGAAGAAGAAGAAGAAGAAGAAGAAGAGATGATGATGATGATGATGATGATGATGATGATGTAAGTTGTATAACGCAAACTGTCCATGTCAATGCATGTTCGTTGCGTTTTATATAGCGAGAATTTTTATAAGGAGTCTTATTGTTACGGCACATCTTTTGAATGATAATCGATCATTTCAAACACATCGTGAATTCAACAGAAAATACGACAAGAATGTAAATTTCCACATCTTCAACGGATGTAGACAGTCTATTAAATTAAGGCGTACACACAGAAATCAAAGGTGAGCCTATCAGATGAAATGGACATGATGCCCCTACAGCACTGAAAACTGTTTCCGTTAAGGTATACACGCAGAAAACAAAGCTGAACATATCAAATGAAAGTACACATGATATTCCAACTACACTGAAAATTATTTACTCTGTACAGAAAGGAGAAACAATTGTACTATGAAATATAAACAACAGATGATACACTTCCAAAATTTTGTTTTTAAGTAGTCAGAAAAATTAGGAACAGAGGTTCCATAGAAAAAAATATTTATGACAATTTATGAATTCCTGCCTCCACCATCCACATCCTACAGCGCATTCAAAACAATGCTGTACGCCTTGTACTCAAAAAGAAAAAAGCTGACCACATATCTCCTCTCCTGGCACAATTTCACTGGCTCCCTGTATCAAAGCGCATACAGTACAAACTAGACACCACGTGCTACAAAAGCCTCAATAACGCAGCCCCCGATTACCTGTCAAGCCTACTTGAGATCTATGTTCCCTCACGTACCCTCCGCTCTGCCTCCGATCCTCTGACTTTTCGCTTTCCACGCACTAAGCTCAATACCTATGGTCCACGAGCCTTCTCTGTTTCTGGTCCACTCTCCTGGAACAAACTTCCTCTCTCAGTCCGTCAGCAACCTACTTTTGTCTCCTTCAAGTCCGCTCTCAAAACTCACCTTTTCTCCTCTGCATAGAATCCTAACCTCACTCAACCCCGCCCCCCCCTCTGCAGCCTGTCTCCGCTCGGAGAGGAATCACACCGTTATAATATATAATTGTATATGATATGCTCTCTATAATTTTCCATTGTTTTTATTCTTGCTTTTATTGCTTTTATTCTTTCTCCCCATTTATAGCCATGCGTGTGTGTGTGTGTGTGTGTGTGTGTGTGTGTGTGTGTGTGTGTGTGTGTGTGCGCGCGCGTGCGTGTGTGTGCGTGCGTACGTGCGTGCGTGCGTGCGTGTGTGTCTGTTTCAGCGCTTAGATTTGATTTTATCAAGATTTTGCGCTATGTAAATATTGTAATTATTATAAATTATTATTATAGAATACTAGAAGTGAAATTGAAATGGTTACAAATGCGTATTGTACATGGAATTACAGGGACTAAAATCATGCTGAAAGAAATGGGACTTGTAAGCAACTTTGTGCTGAGACGTTTGGGACCTGTAAGCAACTTTTGCTGTGTTCGGAAATAAAAAAGGCTATTGATCATATATTGTGGAAATGTAATAATAATAATAATAATAATAATAAATACAATATTTATATAGCGCAAAATCTTGATAAAATCAAATCTAAGCGCTGATGTTTACATACGAAACGATTGTAGGAAATACTTGAAGATTTATTGAAATCAGAGCGCATCACCTGTACAAATATTAGATTAACTGAAAACATTGAATTACTGGGTGTTGACGATACTATGCACAGATTCGATATTTGAACTGATTGTCCTTCTTGGAAAAATGTGTATAAATGGAAAATTGAAAAGACTGACAAACAACTTTGCCACAAAGTATCACCCGGAAGAATACGATGCAAAACTGACCTGCAACTTGCACGTCTTTCAAACGAAATGACTGCCATATTTACCAAAAACAGCAACAAAACTTGATAACAGTTTATAGGATTCATAATGCACATAGGTCAATGTACGTAATGAAATATGAAGTAAATCTAGCTGTGTATGCCGACAATTTTGTGTGTGTGTGTGTGTGTGTGTGTGTGTGTGTGTGTGTGTGTGTGTGTGTGTGTGTGTGTGTGTGTGTGTGTATGCGTGCGTGCGTGCGTGTTTGTTTGTCTGTGTGTGTGTGTGTGTGTGTGTGTGTGTGTGTGTGTGTGGTGCGTGTGTTTTTAATTATATGTATATGTATGTCTGTATATGTATGTATGTATGTTGTATTTCAAGAATATATGTAATTTGATGAACTCGACTTTTCATCTTTCGATGTGACTGCAATTACGCTTTGTTGTTTTTGTTTTGCATTTGTATGTACAACTTACTTAAAATGAACTTTAAAAAAAAGGTATGAAAGGAAAAGAAAAAACAAACAAACGAACGAACGAATGTCTATACATGGTGAGTACAGTAGTGTCTTCCTGTTCTTCTTCCTTCATGCAGATTACTCTGTGCTCATCAGTCCTCTCTATGGTCTCAGTTATAGATCTGGACATGGGCGTAATCAAAGGTAACCATGTCACTTTTAAAACTGGATGATTGACAACCAATTTAAGCCTGATGATGATAAGATCATTTCATCAGACGGCAGATGCACATCAGAAATAGCCAGCAGAATCGGCCAAGCCAAAACAGCATTCAAGAAGATAACAAGCATTCTTACCAACAAATGCCTATCAATTAACATCAGGAAGAGAGTTTTTGAATGTCATATAGAACCAATACTGTTGTACGGTTGTGAGGCGTGGACAGTCAACAAGCAAAACCAGAACAAGATTGAGGCAGCCGAGATGTGGTTTCTCAGAAGAATGTTGAGAGTTCCATGGACAGCAAAGAAAACAAACGAGACAGTATTGATGGAGGCAGACGCAGGTAGATGATTCATAAGGAAGATTAGGGAAAGGCAGGCAACATTTATAGGCCATTTTATGAGGAAGGGGGATTTGGAGCACCTGGTCACAATGGGAAAGCTGGAGGAAAAGAGAGCACCAGGTAGACCCAGGGAGAAAATACTGGACGGACTTGCAGAGTGGCTGAAGACAAGGAGGGTGGAAGAGATGCTTGAGGCAACAAGAGATAGAGACAGATGGAAGTCCATGATCGCCAACACCATGCGGCAGGGCACCTGATGATGATGTTGATGATGATAAGACTGAGGCTCTGTTATTTTCGCACGCCAACAAAGTTGTACCCCTTTGTAGTTCAGGCTCTCTCAACGCACGTAATATTCCCTTCTCTAATTATGAACGAAATTTATTATTCATCTTCGATTCTAACCCTTTCCTGCGACAACAGATAATCCAAATATGTCCAGTAGCTTACTTGGAACTTAAATGCATCAGCTCTGTTCCCCATCTCCTCACTGATTCTGCAGCCAAACCCTCGTACTTTCTTGTCTGGATTACTATAACAATCTTCTCATTGTCGCCCCCTTATCTGTTATTCAACCTCAACAGAAAGTTCAAATATTTGCTGCAAGACTCGTCCTTAAAGCTCTCGCTATGAGAGTTCAACATCCCTGCTTTGTCCGCTCCACTGGCTTCCTAGGAAATACTGAAATCACCAGAATGACTGAAGCTCTTAAGATGGGCAGCGAACAGGTCAGTTTTTATGTTATGGACTGGGACTGAACTCGAGACACAAGACCTCGAGTCCACGGCTCTGTCAAAAGAGCCAACAGACCCATGCAACTCTCTGGTCCGCCTGAGGACCGTTGGGGAAAGAAGACAGTACAGGTTCTGACGGGAGTTGAGGGTAGATAAGACCCTTTGACAATGTTCACGGAATTATGATCATTTACTCGTCAACTCAAAGTTAATTCACCGATCTTCTGTTGGCAAACCGTTATACACTTGTTCTTTGATATGATTTTATCAAAGTATGGTGCGTATTTATTTAAGTTTACGATTGTGAACAAACATTAAATAATAGAATCCTACCACATGAACAAGCACATCCGAGTCGTGCCATCACCCTGTGACCCTTGCAGTAGCTGAGCAGACAGCGGAACACGTCCTTCAGGACTGCCAGAACTATCGATCACTGAGGGAGGAGATCTGGCCCACGCTCTTGAATCTGCGGGAGAAGATATACCTGCTTGCCGATGTGCAACAAAAGATGGTCTATTTCTTCCTCATGATTTAACTGGAAGTGTGACAGCGGATGATAAGAAGAAGAAGAGAAGAAGATGATGATGATGAAGAAGAAGAAAAAGAAGAAGAAGAAGAAAAAGAAGAAGAAGAAGAAGAGAAAAGAAAAAGGAAGTTTCCTTTTCATCCGTCAACTCTTTCGCGTCGATTCTGAAAGAGTTGTGTCTGGAATTTTCTGTCTATATCCATATACCTGTCTGTCTGTTTGTCTGTCTGTTTGTCTGTCTGTCTGTAAATGTCTGTCTTCAGTACTGGGAACCAACTTTTTTGTATTTATTCAGCTGTGACACCACTTTTCGAACAACAAATTTCTACCACTGCCGTACCTCTTAATGAAATGCACAAACAAGGAAACTAGTGAAAAAGTGTCCAGGCTATGCAGACGAAACAACAACGACAAAAACAAAACAAAACAAAACAAAAAACAACAACAACAAAACAACCAAATTCAAAAACAAAACAAAGCAACAACAACAACAAAAACAAAAAGGTATCCTTCAGAATATGACATTTCAGCAGTCTCAAGGGCAAGTCTCCGTCTGAGAAGGGGTGGGGGTGGAGTTGGGGGGGGGGGGGGGTCTACCATAGGGTTTGAAAGGGAACATAAGGCAGCGAAGAAACTCTTACAAAGAAAAGATAAAAACTCAACTTCAAAACACTTGTACTACTTAAGGACAGTAGCATTAGGTCCCACTGTACCTGTCTTACGGCTAGTCCTTGCTGCTCTACAACACAAGCATATTAAAAACGGACGAATCATAACATGTACAATGTGAAAAAAGTTCTACAAATAAATCAAAAGAAATACAAATACTGACTTCTGTATGTCAACTGGTCAAGCCCTTTACAAAACTATGAGAGACAAAGGCAGATACATGTAAAGGGAATACATGATAAGCCTACCAATAAGAAAGACAACAACAATAACAACATCCACTGTTACGATAATATGCAAAGGCAGATACACGCAACAGCAACGAAAATTTAATAAATCGTAATCATAGATGCAGAATGAAAAGGGAAGAATAAGAAAGCATTAAGAACAAACTAAGGTTTTGATGAAAATAGATGGGCCATAACACATGCATCATCAAAGTTATAGAAATGAAGTATAGTAAACAGTCACTAGCAAATGTCAAGTAATCAAGTGCATTACAAAAGCATGAAAGATAAAGACAGATGCACGTAAAGCAAATGCATGTCAACCCTTTACAACAACAAACTACTACTACTACTACTACTACTACTATTACTCCTCGTCCTCCTACTACTACTATTACTACTACTATTACTACCACCACCACCACCACCACCACTACTACAACACTGCTACTACTACTATTACTACTACTACTACTACTGCTGCTGCTGCTGCTGCTGCTTCTTCTTCTTCATCGTTGTTCTTGTATCATCATTAGTACCTTACCACCGTCAACAACTGACCTAACTCAACAACAGTAATAACAACAGAACTGGGATAGTACAAACAGAAACAAAGGAAAAGAAGAAAACAGAGGAAGCATTAAAGACAAACAAAGGAAGGGAGGGGGTGAGGGAAGCGACATGTCAGTTCTAACGGTATGATGGAAACAGAAGAATTGTATTACGTACCATGTCAGGTCATGGAAATGAATTATAACGAAATATCAACTCCTATGTGTCCATCGGTCAAGCGCTTTACAAATATGTACGAGAGACAAAGGGAGACACCTGTAATGCAAATACGTATAAGTAAGTAAACAATAAACGGACAAATGCTATCAAATTAGATCAGCAGGAATGGAGTAAAGAGAGAAGTGGGAGGTTTAGTATTTAAATGCAGCGAGATACTAGCTTAGAACTGAGACAAAAATGGAAGAATCGTATGTAGTACTGTGGCTGAACTCTAGAAAAGTGGTTTCGATAAGAATAACTGTTTACGTTATTTTGTGCAGATATTTGTAAAGGTTTTGTTTAAAGCTGTTTAGTGATGTATAGCCTATGACTTGATGCTGGTTGGCAACGTATTCCAGAAATACATATTAGCTACTACAAAGGACAAGCTTGCTTTAAAAAATTCTGATCTTGGTCTCGGAAGATAAAGATAGTTTCTTGAATCTGTGTAGTGTGTTTAACATGGGATGTTTATTTTCTTAAGTATTTGAGGTCGGAGCTGTGTACAATTCTGTACGTTTGACTGCTTTAGTTGTACTGAAATTAGTTTTTCGACCTTTTTTTTTTTTTTACTTTTGGTCTGTGATTAGGAAACTGTCATGTCAGTTATTACCCGTTTTCCTGCTTTTCTATGAGTTTTTTTTTAACAGAATTTTTCTGCATCTATTCTATATTGTTGATGCATAGTCAATATAGGATTTGATACGGGCGCTTATTAAAAGAAATACATTCTGAAGGACATTTTTATCAAGATGATTAACTGGATATCTCTTGTAAATATTTCGTCTGCTGCGTAAGCATTAATTACACGGTGTTTAGACACGAGTTCTGTATTCACACCATCTAAAGCTAGCTGAAGATACATATTTGATAGCTAGTGTTGTTTTTTAGCGAATTGTTATTAGTCTAATGCTCCCAGTTGGCTGTCTACAAAAGAGTTGAAATCTATTTGTACTATATGGATCATCTGTGGAACCGACTGAATAAGTACAGAACAGATAAAAGTAGAGGTATTCAAGATCGCTGGCGGTCCTACCTATGTTTCATATTCTATGTCTCTTCACAAAGTCAGACTAGATTCCCGAAAATGATGAAGTGTTCAGCTACATTAAAAAAAAGCACTTCCTTTTTCCTTCTATCCCGCCCTCCGTCCTTTTTTTCTTACATCCTTTCTGTCTTCTTTTCGTTCTATCCTTCGTTCCTTCCTTCCTGTCTTTGTTCCTTGTCTATTCTCTGCATTGTTCCATCGTCCAAGAGAGGTGAAGCGTGTGGCCTCGTCAGTGGTAAGAGCACCTGCCTTGGACGCCAGAAACACGGGTTCGAATTACGGATCACACTCTAATTCTACCGCTCTTCCCCCCTCCCACCACACTTCTCCAATAGATTTTAAGTAGTGGTCTTGGTGCTAGCATTTGGGATGAGATGACAAACCGAGGTTCCCTATGTGATGCAAATTTCTGCGCACGTTCAAGATCTCACGGGCAACACAGAAGATGTCCCTGGCAAAAGTCTGTAGCAAAATCCACTTTCGTTGATAAACAGAAAATACAAAGTACATCACAGAAAAAAAAAAACACAGAAAGAAACAGGTGGTACAGCACCACGTCGATGTGCTCTCCTCGGAGAAAGTAGCTCGAAATTCGCATATCAACTCCATAACAACACAACCACCACAACATCAACTACAACAACAACAAAAAAAGAAAGAAAGAAATACAAATACAAATTATTGATGTGTTCATTCGTTTCACTGATCGAAGCTATCTCACTATGAAGTCAAGAACCGGTAGGATGATTGACATAAACATCTGTCTGGTTTCGGTTTCAACAGAAGCACGCCTGTCAACCACCCGGAAACACCAAGGTCACAGACAACTTGAAGAATTGTAGATTGCAATGAATGTCCTTGGAATCCCTGAAGTGTTTCGCCGCCAGTATTCACACTAAGCATGTGACCTAAAATGATGCCGTTTTCTTACAAGACAGAAAAAAGCAACAACACCAAAACAGAAAAAAAAACCTGCAAGAAGCAAACAACCAACAATCAAACGAACAAACAAACTAACCAACCAAACAAACAAACGAGCCAACACACAAACGACATCAACATTAGCAACAATGACAACACTTTCTCTGAAAACACGGCTCTTCTTACATCATTAAGGCGTTTTATTCACAACGCTTATTCTTAACGTGACCAGCTTCGATTTCACTTAATTAGCTGTTTGTTTGTTTTTTCTGTTTGGTTGGTTGGTTTTTGTTTGCTCGCTTTTTTATGTGTTCGTTTATTTTGTTTGTTTGTTTTTTCTTTCACCAATTTCTAAAGTATTATCAGATAAACAGTTTTAATTTTCTTAAAAAAATCAATGAATGAACTTGACTCTTCCCGTAGCATTTGTGTTTCTAGACTGCAATCTACGGGTGATTCAGCCCTATGTCGGTTTGACAGGAACACTGGTTTATCTCATTACAAGGTCTATACAGCTTACAGGAACACTGGTTTAATCTCATTACAAGGTCTGTACAGGTTCACAGGAACACTGATTTGATCTCATTACAAGGTCTATACAGGTTCACAGGAACACTGATTTGATCTCATTATAAGGCCTATACAGGTTCACAGGAACACTGATTTGATCTCATTACAAGGTCTATACAGGTTCACAGGAACACTGATTTGATCTCATTACAAGGTCTATACAGCTTACAGGAACACTGATTTGATCTCATTACAAGGTCTATACAGGTTCACAGGAACACTGATTTGATCTCATTACAAGGTCTATACAGGTTCACAGGAACACTGATTTGATCTCATTACAAGGTCTATACAGGTTCACAGGAACACTGATTAGATCTCACTACAAGGTCTATACAGGTTCACAGGAACACTGATCTGATCTCACTACAAGGTCTATACAGGTTCACAGGAACACTGATTTGATCTCATTACAAGGTCTATACAGGTTCACAGGAACACTGATTTGATCTCACTACAAGGTCTATATAGGCTTTCAGGAACATTACTTTGATCTTAATACATGTGTCTACGTAGGTCCATACGAACACTGATTTGATCTCAACGTGTGTTTATAAAGGCTCACAGGAATATTGATTTCATTAAAAGTATCTACACAGGCTCACATGAATAATGACTTCATCATGTGCCCTGCCGCAGGGCGTTGGCGATCATGGCCCTTCTTGTCGCCGCCGCAAGCACATTTTCCATACTGACTTCATTTCATTAAAAGTATCTACAAAGGCTGACAGGAATATTGACTTAATTTCGTTACAGATATCTACATAGGCTCGCAGGAATATTGACTTGACTTCATTACAGGTAGCTCAGTACAAAATATATTCAGAAATACACACACCATTTTTCTAAGATCCTAACGGATAAAACCATGCGCGCAAAAGACAAATAGTACCGCTAATCTCGGTTTCCCTTTTTCAATAACTATACACAATTTCGTGGTGACTGGATTTGTGTTAAAAACTATTTCCGTGATGGGAGGCGTCAACGACGACGCGCAGACCACAAGCGGCTACAGACTGGTTTGACTGTGCACAAACACGTATATTCTTGGACAAAACGACGAGTCATCAAAATGATCCTCAAACTCTATGTTCTAAGATAATAATAATAATAATAATAATGTTTATTTGTATAGCGCATATTCCATATAAAAACATGCTCACCAGCGCTTTACATTTCGCAAGAAAGGCAAAAGGTGATAAAAAATGTTCACAATTACATACACAATAAGATAACAACAAACATTAAAGCTATACAAGTAAGAAGACACATAAGAAACCACAGAATATTAAAATTTAAACACTGACTTATGTAATGAAGAAAGATTAACAGATTTTTCATATGAATAGAGGCATACTGTGTTTATATATTGCTGCGTGTGTGTGCTTGCGTACGTGTGTGTGTGCGTGTACGTGTATGTGTGCGTGCGTGTGCGTTGCTGTGCGCGTGTGTGTTTGTAAGATTGTGTGTGTGAGTGGTGTGTGTGTGTGTGTGTGTGTGTGTGTGTGTGTGTGTGTGTGTGTGTGTGTGTGTGTGTGTGTGTGTGCGTGTGCTATGTTTGCATGCGTGTGTGTGTGTTTATGCATGCAATAGTTGTAGGCCTACATAAGATTATAATCAATATTTTGAATGAAGATAAAAACAGAAAAATTCTAATCCATATACAGGAAAAACATTATAACTTCAGTATTACAGCATTAACACCTTGACAATCAAAATTACCTCACAAATTATAAACTATTCGCATATCATACATCACAATTTACATACAAACAAAGATTTTAAGATACTGACCATAGATTGTTCTCAGCAGTTGCCTAGCATATGTAGCAATTATTGTGGCCGTCAATAATAGTCCCACCCACCCCCATCCCCACTCTTTATTCACCTTTTCAACTGCGTGATGTATTTTGTGTATGCTTTGTTCTTTAAAACCTGATGTATTTTGTGTATGCTTTGTTCTTTAAAACCTGATGTATTTTGTGTATGCTTTGTTCTTTAAAACCTGATGTATTTTGTGTATGCTTTTTTTCTTGAAAACCTGGTGGTCGCTCTGACCTCGACAATTAGTCTCTTGACACATCTTGTCTTTCGATATTTGATACTCCTACTCTTTCAATTGCAACATGGAATGTTAGAACAATGCTCCACAAGGGAAAACTAGAAAATGTCAATACAGAAATGAAAGATTGAACGTCAATATTTTAGTAATAGGAGAGGTGAGATGGAAGGAAGCAGACATGAAATCATATATTCTAAAGCAGGCACACATGAAATAGGCCAAGTATCATAATGGACAATAACAAGTCAAAATTTATCAAAAAATACTGTACCAAAAGAAACCACGTTTTACTAGTTAGATTGGAGGGCAAACCATTGGATGCCAACATCGTCCAAATATATGTACCAACATTCGCAAGTACTGGGAAGAAATTAACAACTTCGTAGAATTAGAGATAGCCAAGAGTCACTGCAATCCACAGGACGTTACAATCATAACGGGAGATTGTAATGTTAAAGTGGGACAGGAAAAAAGTAGCTGTTCTAGTTGGACCTCATGGCCTTTGCACGCGAAATGAAAGGTAAGATAAGCATGTTGAGTAGGAACAATGAAACGAATTCATAATAGGAAACACTTGATTTGAGCAATCCAACAGACAAAATGGACATGGATGAGTCCAGGAGACAAGAAATCAGACTGATTACATCCTGATAAATGAGAGATTTATTAATTCTTTACTGATTACTGATAACACAAAACATCGCCAGGCGCAGACTGCAACAATGACCATAATCCTGGAATGGAAACATTTAGGTTGAAACTGAAGAGAAGAAATCAAGCCACAAATAGCATCAAACTAAATCTCGGACTCTTAGAGACAGAATAATAATCAGCTCGTGCAAAATTTAGCGTATCTGTTCAAAATGAATTCAATCCCTTGGAAAATCTTGGGGACAATGAGGACCAATGGACGAATTAAAAAAAACCTTAGTATATGAAGCTTGTGAGGAAATCCCTAGAGCTAAAAGAAAAGCAAAGAAGAACTGGATGACAAAACATATTTTAGATTTGATGAAAGTCAAAAGGTAAAGAGAAAAAAGAAGAATATAAAAGATAGAAAAGGAAATCAGGAATAAGTGCAATGAAGCTGAAAAGAAAGCTGGTTAAAAAAAAGTGCAAAGATATAAGAGACCGACACAAAACAGACCCCAAACTTATGAATAGAAATATGAAAAAGACAGCACATCAACCGGTTACTTAAAATGAAAAGATGGTACAATTAGTATGGAAAGACAAAATATCAGGTAGATAGGAACAGTACCTCGAAGAACATTTGACCATGATAGAAGGGAGGAACACATTCATTAGAAAAGAAAAACTTTGAAGGACCACCAATAACGAAAGATAACGTTAGAGTAGCGATAAAAAAGATAAACAAGGAAAGGTTCCAGAATCAGACAATACTACTACAAAAATAATTGAGGCTCAGGATGAATTTGGTATTGAAAAAGGAACAATCTTCCTAAATGAAATTTCCGACCCCGGAAAAATCCCTACAGATATGTCAACGTCAATTTTCTGTACACTTCCAAAGAAAGCAGGGGTATATAGAATGCGAACTCCAGCCTTCAATCACCATCATCTGTCACGTGAGAAATATTGTATTAAAACAAACATCATGATAAGGACAAGGGATAGAATCAAATCAGGAATAGCAGAAAAACAATGTAGATTTGCTGAAGGGAAAGAAACTGTTAATGCCACATATATCATAAGAATTCACATGGAAAGATCAGTTGAGTTGACTAAGGATTTATACTTAGTTTAGGTTTTGTTGATTATACCAAGGCCTTTGATCGGGTAAGACACAAAGAATCGATCAACCAACTGTACAAAGCTCAATTCTGAAAGAAAAGATTTAAGAATAACAAAGAATGTATATGGGAACATCATGAGAAACCTAGGAGAATGTCCTGGGAATAAGAGTTGGAGGAAAAATGATAAACATTCTTCGTTATGCAGATGATATCGTTCTAACTGCAGAAAATGAAAAAGATCTCAAAATCTTGTGAACATAAACGAAAACAGAAAAAAAGCCAGAGCTGAGAAAGACTGAAGTATTTGTAATCACTGAAAAAACAACAAACTAAAAAACAAACAAAGAAACAAACAAACACACAAAAACAAAAACAAAAAAAAAAAAAAATCAAGAAACGTCCTGATGTAAAACAACATTGAACAATACAGCACTGAAGTAAGTTGATATGTTCAAATATCTAGGAACAGTCATCTCACCAGACGGCAGATGAACATTTGAAATATCCAGCAGAACTGGCCAAGTTAAAACAGTATTCAAGAAAATGAAAAGCGTTCTTAACAACAAATGCCTATCAACTGACATCAGGAAGAGAGTTTTTCAATGTTATGAACAACAAATACTGGTGTACGGATGCGAAGCGTGGACAATCAACAAGCAAAGTCAGAACAAGACTGAAGCAGCTGAAATGTGGTTTCTAAGAATAATCTTAAAAATTCCGTGGACAGCAAAGAAAACACACGAGACAGTCTTGAAAAAAGCAAGCACAAAAAGAAAATTAATGAAGATGATTAGGAAAAGACAAGCACCAGTTATAAGACATTTAATGAGGCAAGAAAAGTTAGAGCACCTAGTCATATCAAGAAAGCTAGAGGCGAAAAGAGAGCTCCTACCTGGAAGAAAATATCAGTTTAGGAGAGTGGGTGAGGACCAAAAGGTAAGAAATATACTTGCAGTGACAAAAGGTAGATTCGTATGGAGACCATGATCGCCAACGCCATGCGGCAAAGCACATGACGATGATGATGATGACTCTTTCAAAATGAACATTCTTTTAAGCCAGTCTCAATACATGAACTCCGAACGATAGTTTTGAAATCGAGTCAAAACAATACTTGTTCCTTTGATCCCATCCCTCGTCTTTGATACCTGAACGTTTGTTTGGATGAGATCCTCCCATCGCTGTTTTAAAAATCGCAGTTTGTTCTTAATTCAACACAATTTACCCTCAACTGTCGCTGGAGGGAATAATGATGACAACCAAGGTTTGATGAAGGCTCTTATCTTCGTTTGTCTGTTCGTTTAAAACAGCCAAAGATTACAATATTCACTTGTTTTAAACAATTTACGGATACTATCAACGAGATCGGAATAAGATGTGCTACATCTTCGAGTCGTTTCATTTATTTAACAATGTCTAGAGATGAGGCTAACATTGTGTTAGAAAAGTCACTTGACATTATCTTGCCGCTTATTAAAAATACCATCTGCTGACTAAATCACACGTTTGTTACGCTTGTCTGCATTCAAAACATCATCCACACTAAAACAGTAAATAAACTTCCCGCGCTGTCTCTTCCAGTTTTTCAATCAATGTTTTTTCTCTGAACTTGTGTTGGATTATTACAGAACAGAGGAGCAAAGAAGCGTTATAGATTTCTGCATAAAGTCTGAAAACCCCTATCATTGATTTGCCAATACTTTCTTGCATGTCACAGACGGCCTTTTCTTTCTCTTTTTCCGTTTTGATTTTTCTTTCACCCCCCTTCTTTTTCTTTTCTTTTTCTTTATTTTGGTGGCACGATGGCGGCCTCGTTACGTTGCAAAAAAAATGTCTTTGTCAATGTCATCAGTGCCCGTTTCAGAACTGAAAATAGTTTATAATAGCCTGTGAAATGCTTGAACTGGTTTTTTTTCCTGAGAACTAGTGTATGCATATGAAGCAAAGTAATGGCCACTTAATTTATTATCAATCGCAAGGACAACTGATTCCTGAGTAGCGGAGCTTAACTACGACCTACATCATATATGAAAGTGGACCAGACCAAAACAGCAAATAAACACAGACACGGACAAACAAAGAAACAAACAGCGAAAGAGGCATAATGTTACATGCAGCTTCTAGTTAATGAACACATTTTTTCTTACCTCCAACAGACTGAATGCAGATAAAATCAATTTTCTACCCTTTCTACTGAAAGTTAAGAAGTGATCTGGACAAGCATAAAGTCTTCTGGATGAAACAATATCCCCTTCCTTTCCGTCTTATCTTTCGTTTTTCTTCTTCTTCTTAGCATTAGTAGTAGTAATAGATTGTAGTTGTAGAAGTAGTAGTAGTAGTAGTAGTAGCAGTAGTAGCAGTAGTAGTAGTGGTAGCAGTGGTGGTGGTAGTAGTAGCAGCAGTAGTATCATTATTACCACCAGCGTCATCATCATTATCACCATTCTATGAAATACTTGATGTAACTGCGTTGTGTGGTATTAATTTAAGTGGCATGAGTCACATAGTTCTTTCCATTGTATCTACTGCATCATTTCTGTCCTCTGCGGTCGAATGACACGAAACTTAGGGATTTTTTTTATGGTATGCATTAGGGATCTTTTTATGGTATGCATTAGGGATCTTTTTATGGTATGCATTAGGGATCGTTTTATGGTATGCAGTAGGGATCCTTTTATGGTATGCAGTAGGGATCTTTTTATGGTATGCAGTAGGGATCCTTTTATGGTATGCATTAGGGATCTTTTTATGGTATGCATTAGGGATCTTTTTATGATATGCATTAGGGATCGTTTTATGTATGCAGTAGGGATCCTTTTATGGTATGCATTAGGGATCTTTTTATGGTATGCATTAGGGATCTTTTTATGGTATGCATTAGGGATCTTTTTATGGTATGCATTAGGGATCGTTTTATGGTATGCAGTAGGATCCTTTTATGGTATGCATTAGGGATCTTTTGTGGTATGCATTAGGATCTTTTATGATATGCATTAGAGATCTTTTTATGGTATGCATTAGGGATCTTTTTATGGTATGCATTAGAGATCTTTTTATGGTATATATTTTACTGTTTCCGACTATATGATTATTAGAGGATACAAGTAGACATGCCCTTACCAGTTGGGACTAAAATGAACTTTAAAGGGGAAAAAAAGCCTAAACAATCACCCAACCGACCAAACATCGCTGCTTTCAAGACAAAGCTGGCATGATCTCTGTGTACTAACCACCACCCCGTTTTTTTTTATACGATCTCTTTGTGTTGATGCGCTAGTCCATACCTGTATGTATGACGGATTGTCCCATCGATCCGACGGATGAGTAAGCATACTGGTCCTTTATCGTGGAACACAAGACCAAACAACAGCCATACGTTCTTCCATATGTGCCATACGGGGAAAGGTCTTCCGGTCTTGGGTTCTGCTTCCGCCTGTTCCTTTTCTGTTGAATAGCAGCTGTTCTATGCTATCAGATGTGATTGTGCCCCTGTGTGCGTTGCTGTCATCAGCTCAGTCTGCTGCGGCATTGTCTTCCCAGCTGGTAGTGATGATGTTGATGCCACAACTGATGAGGCTGGCCTTCAGATCATCCTTATATCAGTTTAGTTCTCTTCTCAGGTCAGGTATCCTGGCTTCATCTCTCTGTATAAAGCATCTTTGGGACGCGGTTGTCTTTCATACTGACAACGCGTCCTGTCCAAGGAAGCTGGTATTTGATGAGTAGACGCTCTATACTTGGCAAGTCTCAAGTTTTTCAGTGTGTGTATGTGTGTGTGTGTGTGTGTGTGTGTGTGTGTGTGGCGCGCGCGCGCGCACGTGTGTGTATGTGTGCGTGTATGTATGTGTGTGTGTGCGTGTATGTGTGTGTATGAGTGTGTGTGTATGTGTGTGTGTGCGTGTATGTGTGTGTGTGTATGTGTGTGTGTGCGTGTATGTGTGTGTATGAGTGTGTGTGTATGTGTGTGTGTGCGTGTATGTGTGTGTATGAGTGTGTGTGTATGTGTGTGTGTGTGCGCGCGCGCATGTGTATATGCGTGTGAGTGAAAAAAAAGGAATGTTTAACAGCATGACAATAATACTGTTTCATATTTATCTTCATTTCTTTTGTCAAAGTGGATTTACCATGTGAAATTCGGGCTGCTCCCCCACCTTGAGAGCGCGTCGCCGCAGTGCAACGCCACCAAATTTTGTTTTCGACCAAGATTTTAGAAAGGCAAGAAGGTTAAACTGCCTTCAACTGCAGGGACCTGGGAAATCAATCAGTTCACTCACTTCAAATATGAGATTAGTTATGCACGTTATGATAACATCAAAAAAGATATATTACAACATGCATTAAACCATTCATTTACGAAATTACAAATATCCCATACTCCCGAAACATACTTTATTTTAGACATGATATGGGCATGCAAAAACATATGACAAGCCTCGGGACTTGTAACATATCGCAGGCGAAATACGAGTACACGTTTTTGGCAATAGAATTAGAAAGATGGTTAATGTGATCTTCCCATTTTAGTTGGCAATCAGTCATAACTCCAAGATGTCGACGTTTTGAAACCAGTTTAATTATGTGAAAAGCTAGTGGAAGCAGTTTGTGTTGATGTTTTTGCCTGGTAGTTACAAGTATACTTTTTGTTTTTATCAGGAGTTAGTTACACAGTATTGTCTTAGCATCAATTGGAAACTTCGAACAGACTTTTCCGCATTTTTGGATTGATGTGATTTACACTTGCTCTAAAGAACGGAATTATCAGCAAACAAGTCACATTTTATATCAGGAGATGAGATACACAGTGGGAGATCATTGATAGAAACGTTAGACTAGGGGACCTAATACAGATCTTTGTGAGACACCTATTTTGACACCTCTTTTTGATGAAACAGAAGTATTCACTAAAACGTTTTGCTTTCTTTATTCCAAGTAAGAATAGAAGAACATAACAGTATTTGGATTCATTTGATACATATGGAGTTTCAAGAAGTATTTCATGGTCAGAAAGATCAAAAGCTTTTCTTGAGGTCTAAGAAGCACACATGTAAGCTCTGAATTGTTAAAAAAGATAACTATCAGTGAAATAAATGAGTGCTGTCTGACTCGAACGTTTAGGACGAAATCCTGATCGATTGAAATACAGCAAATGCTGCTGCTTTAGGTACTCTAATAGATATTTATTCACATGTTTTCTGATCGCTCAGAATGTGATAACAATATTGAAACTGGTGTGTGCTCATTCATATTTGATGCATTTCTAGCTTTAGGAAGTGGTATGACTTTTGCTGTTTTTAGCAATAAAGGAAAACATTTCTTCTGCTGCTGAGATTGTAAATATAGGTAAGATAAGACACAATGTATGGTAAAGACAATTTTATCACTTTGTTGCTAAGTCTGTCGCATTCAAAGAAAAGTTTGTTTCCAAAATTAGATGTTTATTTATTTAACTTCATATACTGTCATTTCAGTAGTGTTAAATGTGTTTTGAGGTCTTCGCTTGTCAAAGCAAAAGGATTTTAACTTCTCAAAACATTATAATGAGTGGTGTTGTTTTGTATCGTGTCTTTTAAGTTATCTGTTATGGATAAGACGTGATCAATGCATATTTTTGCTGTGAATTTATTTTTAGAAATGCTGATGCCTAGGAAATGACTAATTTGTGTAAGTATAGCTTTCCGTATGTTTAAAGTACTATGGTTTTGAGTTGTCACAATATCATAAAAAAACGTCTTTTCTTGCCTGCCGGAATAAGTAATTAACGTGCTTTTTGTTATTCAAATGCAGGATATATGTTTTGGCTCATGTTTGTAATAAACATTTGAAAGTATTTTGAGAAAGTAGTGCATGTTTGTTACAAATATTTGAAAGTATTTTGAAAAAGTAGTGCATGTTTGTTATAAATATTTGAAAGTATTTTGAGAAAGTATTGCATGTTTGTTATAAATATTTTGAAGTATTTTGAGAAAGTGTGTCATTCTAGATCTGGATCATCAAAGATGTAGATCTCATCAAACAAGCAGTGACTAAGCCCCATGGAGGAACTGATTCACGTTAAAGTACTTACATGAGACATCTGCTCAAGGTATTCCAGATTTGGTAATTGGTACTTTATATACAAGTGTGCATTTATAGCATCATGGTCACTCACCGATATGACACAAGACATATCATCAACTCTCTGTCCAACCACAATATGACTCAACACATTTCTGAACCAACCCATCAAAAAGGTCACATTCTTGACTGGATCATTTCTCGTGATCACCACAATTCAGCTACTGACAACTGCTTAGTTCTTTCTACCCGTCTAACTTCAGCCCTTCCATCTGACCACTCTGCAATTCTCTGTTCTCTCGACATTTCTCCTCCTTCCCGTACCATGCGCACAGTGACTCGACGCAATCTCAAATCTATCGACCTCTCCACATTTTCATCTGATGCCTCCCGTCTCCTTTCTGAAAAGTCACATAACCTTGCCGATGAATTCTATACTACTCTCCACCATCTTCTGGACACTCATGCTCCAGCCACAACCCGTCTTTTACCTGACCGCCCCCCTACCCCCTGGCTCACTCATGAGATCGCCTGTGCAAAACGTGCCCACTGCAGAGCAGAGCGCCGCTGGCGCAAATCCAAACTCACTGTACACAGGCAACTTTTTCAAGCCTCTAAAACAAAAGTATCCACCCTCATTGCATCAGCAAAAACAAGCTATTTCCAAACCAAAATCCTGAATGCCTCTTCTTCAAAAGAACTCTTTACAACCATGAATCATCTCCTTGGCACACGAAAAGATTTACCTCTCCCAACAAAACATACAAATGAAGAACTCCCATCTGTATTCTTCAATTATTTCACCACAAAATACAAACTCTTCGTGACAGGCTTGACAGGACACCCTGTCAACCATGCCCACCTGACCCTTCCTTCTCTGGCACACCTCTTACTACTTTTACCCCAGTCTCACAAGAAGAAATTCTCAACACAATCAGATCCATGTCGTTCAAAACCTGCGAACTGGATCCTCTTCCAGGTTCTCTCTACGCCGACTGTCTCCCTACTCTCCTCCCATTCATCACTGACATCATCAACACTTCTCTTCAAACTGGAACTGTCCCAGATTCTTTCAAGTCTGCTATTGTTCACCCTCTCCTCAAGAAACACAATTTAGACCCAAATGAACTGAAAAATTACCGGCCTATCTCTAATCTCTCTTTCTTGTCAAAACTCCTTGAAAAAGTCGTCCTCAACCAGCTGAACTCTCACCTGTCTGCCAACAATCTCCTCAATCCTTTCCAGTCAGCCTACCGCCAGTGCCATAGCACTGAAACTGCCCTACTACACATTCACAACAATCTCCTCCTTGCAACTGATGCTGGCAAAGTCTCTCTCCTCACACTCCTTGATCTGTCTGCAGCCTTTGATACCATTGATCATGGTATTCTCCTTTCTAGACTTCATCATACTTTTGGCATCTCTGACATTGCTCTGTCTTGGTTCACTTCATACCTATCAAACAGAAAACAAACCGTTCTCATCAATGGCACTTACTCTCAACCTGCATACCTGACCTGTGGTGTTCCACAAGGATCTGTCCTTGGCCCTGTTCTTTTCACTCTTTACACCTCCCCCCCCTGTCCACCATCATCAACTCCCACTCTATAAAACACCACTTCTATGCTGATGACACCCAACTTCAAGACAGTGACTCACCTGATAATATACAGCGCCTGTTGACTCGCACCACTGAGTGTTACTCAGACATTAAGAACTGGATGACGTTCAACAAACTTCAGCTTAATGACGACAAGACAGAAGCTATCCTCATTGGCACCCGTCAGAAACTTTCTCAGCTGCCTCCTCTTTCTCTCCCATTATGTAACACATCAGTCCCAATTTCTGATTCAGCTAAAAACCTTGGTATCTGCATTGACTCTACCCTCTCCATGAACAATTTTGTTTCTCAAACTGCCAGATCCTGCTACTATCACCTCCATCGTATAAGGCTGATCAGGAAGTATCTCTCTGTCGAAACAACTGCAAAACTCGTTCTCTCCTTCATAATGTATCGCATTGATTATTGCAATTCACTCCTGTCTGGTCTTCCTGCCTCCACCATTCACATCCTACAGCGCATTCAAAACAATGCTGTACGCCTTGTACTCAAAAAGAAAAAAGCTGACCACATATCTCCTCTCCTGGCACAACTTCACTGGCTCCCTGTATCAAAGCGCATACAGTACAAACTAGACACCATGTGCTACAAAAGCCTCAATAACGCAGCCCCCGATTACCTGTCAAGCCTACTTGAGATCTATCTTCCATCATGTACCCTCCGCTCTGCCTCCGATCCTCTGACTTTTCGCTTTCCACGCACTTAGCTCAATACCTATGGTCCACGAGCCTTCTCTGTTTCTGGTCCACTCTCCTGGAACAAACTTCCTCTCTCAGTCCGTCAGCTACCTACTTTTGTCTCCTTCAAGTCCGCTCTCAAAACTCACCTTTTCTCCTCCGCATAAAATCCTAACCTCACTCACCCCCCCCCCCCCTCTGCAGCCTGTCTCCGCTCGGAGGAGAATCACATGGTTATAATATATAATTGTATATGCTATGCTCTCTATAATTTTCCATTGCTTTTATTCTTGCTTTTATTGCTTTTATTCTTTCTCCCCATTTATAGCCATGCGTGTGTGTGTGTGTGTGTGTGTGTGTGTGTGTGTGTGTGTGTGTGTGTGTGCGTGCGTGCGTGCGTGTGTGTGTGCGTGCGTGCGTGCGTGCGTGCGTGCTTGCGTGTGTGTCTGCTTCAGCGCTTACATTTGATTTTATCAAGATTTTGCGCTATATATAAATATTGTAATTATTATTATTATTATTATTACTCATACTTGTCTGTAAAACATTACTACTAAAACTCTGGTCAGTATTGTTGACATAAATAAGGTCTAGGAGTGTCTAACACGTAGGCGTGACTCTGGATGAGGAATTTATGAGTTGAAGCAAGCTAAAGGGAGAATCTGCAGAGGCCCATGGTAAATGAGGATGGAATAAATCAATATTAAAATCACATAAAGTTGCAATGTCTTGACCACGTGTATATGTTGTATTTTGTCCATCATACGTACAAAACCATCATACCAACATAGAGTACTTGTTGGATTACGATATATGAAACCAACAAAGAGTGGACATTTCCTATTTCGTTTCAAGTAAAACATTTTCTGCGAGGTCTGACTCTTGGACATACCGTCTTACCGTGTGATGTATTATACTCTTATCGTACGATGGTAGAAAGAAACTCTAGGGAGAGCTAGACAACAGAAGGTCTTCAGAGAAGTAACCCCCTTTAGACAAGTGTTTCGGCCCTGAATTCCTTACTATCGTGTACATCGTTGTTATTCCTGTCTATCCTGGACATGTTAAATCTTTTCGAAGTATCGGCTAGTATGGAATAGCAAGTGCATCATCACTAACGCAGCAGAAAAGTCTTGATTCAGTTATCCCAAACATGTGACATATGACAGAGTTGTTGTACACGCCGAAATCAGTGACTTTACTTCTGAGATGACAAACATTTAAATAGTGAAGTTGATGACAATTGAAGTAGACATTATCAATATTAATCAAATAATCAAGTAATGCTATGCCAAGAAATGCTATGACAGGGAAAGACATTTTAACTTGAAATTCTTGCACAAAAGGGGAGAAAAAAATGGCCACAAATAAAATTCAAAACGGAGATTATTTTGAAGTGATTAAATAAATGACAGGAAGTACCACCAAAATGCTGAATACACAAACACACACAAAAAAAAAACAAGAAAAAAAACTGTCTCAATTCATATATAGTGAAATACAGAACAAGCAAACTATGAAAACAAACAAACAAACAAATAGCTGTTGTTTACAATTCTTGAATAGACTGAGGACTATTCACGCTTCGTCAACAACTGTAGTATTATGATAGTCAAAGGTTTTGATAACATTGATTGCCAAATTCATGAAGATTAACAAATAGGTGATAGTCCTCAGATATTCTCTGAATTCTTTTTATCTTATTTTATTTTATATATATATATATATATATTTTTTTTTTTTTTTTTTTTTTTTTTTTTGCACAAGTCAGCAAAGTTTAATCTGTGAAAAGTTACTTTAGTCTATAAATGTAGATACATGCACAGATTTTCATGATCAGAACTGATTTTGCATGAAAGTGGAAATGTCTCCGGAACACAGGTCTATTAAACAGACCGTGTGTCACTGTCATTGTCAGATCAACGACGCTTGAGATGTCAATCCAAATGAAGCTTAACGACTGTCTATTAGCGAGCTGAGCTTGAAAACCAGAGACAGAGAGAAGGGAGGGAAGGAGGAGAGAGAAGGTGTCTAGGTGGATCGAATCCAAGACCTTCCAAGAAGAAGTCTGAAGTCTTATCCACTTGACTATTGCACATGTCAAGGTATGCAAGGTTTACAATTCTTTCTTTTTTTTTCTTGTTGTAACAAGTAGAGGTAAAGCAGTTTATAGCAAGTGGGTCAGCATAGCAGGATGTGCATGCTTCTTGTTGAAATACATCATCATACGACGTGTATTAAATGTATAAAGATAATAACAAACAAACCTAACAAACAATCTGAAACATGCGAACACATAATATATATATACGTGCATACCTTTTTTTCATTTTTCAAACTTTTTTTATATTTGTGATAATATGAGCAACATATACATAAATATTTTTTTTCTTTTTAATGAACTGCAGGTGCATGGAACACACACTCCGTGTTGTTCATTTCGACTGGTGTACATGTCCAGTTCTGCATTGCTATACATTTTTCTTTTATATTTGTATACTTGTCCTTCTTCACTGCTGCACATGACCTTTTTCATTGCTCCTTTTCTATTTGCTGTTTCTTCCTATTTTTTAAACACTTGAATAAAAACAATATCACTATAAATGTAATCCATTTTATAAAACATCTTTGTAATTTTTGTTTAATATACAATTTTAGTGCATTTAAAAATCTCTCTCCCAGACATGAATGGTGGCCCTTTGCTAATCTATACCGCTGAAAAAATAAAATAAAGTTTCAAAGGTTCATTTCATCTAATTTCGTTTCATTCCACCTCTCTCTCTCTCTCCTCTCTCTCTCTCTCTCTCTCTCTCCCTCGCCTCCCCTCTCTCTCTCTCTTAACGTTTTGCTCTACTTTCTTGCAATCTGCTTTGTTCAGTTTTTTTTTTTATTCTGCAGTTTCCTACTTTTTTTTTTATAGTTTTAATACAAGAAAATTAGCAACGACGGATACCTAAGTTGGCCCACATGCCAACATCCATACCGCTAGAACATTTTTATGTACTCTCTCTGTGTCTCTGTCTATCTCTGTCTCTGTCTGTGTCTCTGTCTGTCTGTCTGTCTGTCTGTCTGTCTCTCTCTCTCTCTCTCTGTCATCCTCTCGTAACAAAACGCAGGTGTTGAGAACTGGAAACTCATCTGGATGGTCCATCAAAAAAAAAAAAAAAAAAAAAAAAGTAAAAGGGAGAGAACCGGTGACAAATCTTCTGCCCAAATTAAACCACTTGATTTAGCTTCAGTGACATCCCACAAGAGGTCACAATTCAGAGCGCTACGTTAACAGATAGCTATATCCTTTTGATCGGAATTAATTTGGAACACAAGGAACGTGAAATATAACAAGAGGCTGCAAAAGGAAAATGCCAGGCTAGTCTAGCTATGTAGTAGTGTTCCTTTCTCTGTCTTTCTCTACGTCTTGTTTGTTTGTTTGTTGTTTGTTTACTGACTTATTTACTTGCCTGTCTGTTTGTATGCCTGTTTGTTTGTATGGCTTCTTCTAAAAACTACTTAGGGATCTAAACTTGTAACTATCTTTCAGTCAAAACACGGTAGTCTACGCTTTTGTTATATTTATATCGAGTCGACACATTCAGACAGGTTCATGATTTCATTATTTTCAAATAACATCCTGGATTCAAACACTCCATGTTATAGGCATTAAATGATATTGTTATACAGCTGATAATGTGGGGTATCATGGTTTGTTGGAGTCTGCTGTGCAGGACAGGTCGTCTGCACTGAAGACAACCGCATCCCGGAGATGTTCCTGTACGGAAAGCTTATTGTTATTCTTATTTTGTTTTAAGCCCAGCCGACTGCACAGAGCCATATCAGGGCTACAACCATTTCAAAACATACACAGTACGTCAACAGGAAAAAGAAAAGGAAAAGAAAATTAAGTACACATATCAATGCATTCGCACACATAATCTAAGGAGATGTCTCTGGCGTTGACCATTCCATCCAATTTATCGCACAGGGGATTTAAAAAACACACCCGAGTACAAATCTGAACATAACTATAAAACATATGTAAGAAACAGCCTAAATTACCTAAAATTGCTTCCGCATATCTCACTTTCCTAGAGCCAAAAATGCACTTAAAACATGTACCCAATTATCACTCCTACGAGAAAGTAGTTAAGACTTTATCGAACACATACAGGTGAATGGACCAGCGAGGCAGAAAATGATAGGAAGAAATGACAGAAAGCAAAGGAGAAAGAAAGAAACAAAGAGAGTGACAGAAAAGAGGAAATTTCCAGCACACAGTTTCCAGAAGGTGGTGTTACTATTCATACCGAAAGAGCCCTCAGCATCCCACAGGGGTGTACGGAAAGCTGACACAAAGACTCCACAACCAGGGAAGACAACGAAAGAAATACACGGATACTCTAAGGGCTAGCCTCATCAGCTGTTGCATCAACATTACCGACTGGGAAGACGATGTCGGCAACAAAATATGCTGGTGATGGCGTAAAGCACAATCACATTTGAACAAACACACAAGAACATCTGTTCAACTGAAGAGGGACCAGAGGAAGCAGAACCCTGGAACATGCATCTCCAGGATCGGTTTTGTATCCTACATGGAGACCCATACCTGGAATAAGGATCAGAATGCATATCCATCCGTCGTATCGTGCGGAGAGTGCATCATCTCACTGTGCATCCCGTTGTCTCTGCAGTACGTGAATTTCCTATCAGTACTGTTACCCTTGCCTTACGATTCAAAATGCTGGAAGATGACAGAAAACGACCTTTCCAAGCTATGTCTTCAACACACACACACACACACACAGACACAAACTCCGAAAGATCATACTAATCTTCTGTCCAAACATTATTTCTAGTCAACTAATACTTGCCCATTGAAATCAAGACAGTAACGGACAACTATCATAATCAAATAAGGATACGGCACATCATCCGAAGAGGCAGGACAGCATCACACGAACTGCCTGCCCCTTCACCGGACAGCAGAATGAAGACGTAAGGGAGAAAGGCCCAATAGCACCTCATCATCATCATCATGTGACCTGCCGCATGGCGTCGGCGATCATGGCCCTCCATATGCATCTATCCCTTGTCGCCGCAAGCACATCTTCCACCCTGTCTGTCCTCAGCCACACTGCAAGTCCGTCCAATATTTTCTCCCTGGGTCTACCTGGTGTTCTCTTTCTCTCCAGCTTTCCTGTTTGTGACCAGCTGCTCTAATTCCCCTTTCCTCATAAAATGGCCTATAAACGTTGCTTGTCTTTTCCTAATCTTCCTTATCAATGATCGACTTGTGTCTGCCTCCATGAAGACTGTCTCGTTTGTTTTCTTAGTTGTCCATGTAACTCCAACATTCTTCTTAGAAACCACATTTCGGCTGCCTCAATCTCAAGAGCACCTAGCGCCCAAAAATAGACCTCGAGACTCTGAAACAAACCTAGGGTTATACAGACAGGTTTGTCCAGAATAGACAGTAGTGGAGAATGTCCGTTGCTGCCTGCCATGCCACTGGAATATTGGGCAGTCAGTAAGTGAGTCTCAGCCCATAATCCGCAGAGGGGCAAGATGGCATAGTGTTTATGGAGCGCACTCGCTCTTGAAAACTGAGCTTAATAATGCCCGCTCGAACGAGGTTGCCAAATAGATGGTTGACCAGATTCATGCCCTGTCTTGAGCCTAACGTAGTCCAACCAGCTGGAAATGGACACCTGTCCCTCTTTAGGGACACGAAGGTAACGCAACGAAGGAGATTACATGAGCACCATCCTCATAATGTTGGCCTTCAAAGACGTTCAAGATCTAATGCATCGTTCTATTATTACTATTAAATGAATTGAAAGATAAACAAACTTGAGTTTGACTGGGAATCACACACACAAACACACACACACGCACACGCACGCACGCATGCATGCACGCACACACACACGCACGCGCGCGCGCGCGCGCACACACACCACACACACACACACACACATGGGTTAAGCAGGAATACGTTCTGTCACGAGATTTGTTTTCACTTTACAGAGGGACCATCATGAGAAATCTAGAAAAATGCCCTGGGATAAAGACTGGAGGAAACATTATAAACAATTTTCGTTATACAGATGACTGTTCTAATTGCAGGAAATGAAAAATCTTATGAATATAAAAGAAACAGAGAGCAGAAACAAAGGGTTATAGCAAAATAGTAAGAAGACTGAAGGCTTGGTAATCATTAAAAAAAAAAAACAACACAAAAATCCCCTTATATAAAATAAAAACAAATGTCACAACAATGAGACAAGCTGATGTATGAAAGTATCTGGGAACGTTAACAGCCATCTCATCAGACAGCAGATGTACATTAAAAATATCTAGCAGAATTTGCAAGCTAAAACAACATTCAAGAAAATGAAAAGCGCTCTCAACAAAAATGCCTACCAATTAACGTAAGAGAGTAGTACTTAAGTGTTATCTAGAAATGGTATTGTTGTAAAGACGCCAAGCCTGGACAATCAACACGCAAAGTCAGAGCAAGATTGACGCAGCTGAAATGTGGTTTCTAAGAAGAATGTTATGAGTTCAAAGCACAATAAAGAAAACAACGATACAGTCTTGGAAGAGGCAAACACTACAATAACATTAATGAAAAGATTAGGAAAACACAACCAACATTTATGGGATATTTAATGCGGCAAGCGAAATTTGAGCTCTTTGTCACAACAGGAAACCTAGGGGAAAAAAAGTACCAGGTAGACCCAGGGAGAAAACAACAGACAATTTCGCAGCGTGGATGAGGAGAGAAAGGGTAGGAGATATACTTTGCAGCAGCAAAAGATAGATTTGTATGAAGGAACATGATCGCCAACACCATGCGGCAAGGCACAAAATGATGATGATGATGATAATGATATACACTCACATTGTGTGTATGTATGTATGTATGTATGTATGTATGTATGTATGTCTGTATATATGTATGTATGTATGTATGTGTGCATGTATGTATGTATGTATGGATATACATGTATACATATATGTATATATATATGCACATACATATGCACATACATATGTATATAAATATATATATATATATATATATATATATATAGAGAGAGAGAGAGAGAGAGAGAGAGACAGACAGACAGACAGACAAAGACAGACAGACAGAGACAGAGAGAGAATAACGCAACGAGGACAGAAAAAGAAATGTCAGTAACGCTGCCAAAATTGTAACAAAAAATAATAAATGATACATAAATTCAAAAGTTTGTGGTGAAAATAACCGAACGAAATGAAAACAACAGCAACATCCCCGTGTTTCGACGTGATATTTCAAGACCCATTCCTTATAACAAAACAGAAGAAGCGAACGCAACGGCCGACACCTTACAAATGAACTTAGTGCAGTGTAGCAATCATTACCTGCAAGCTGAAATAGGAGATACGCTAACATAGGCATTTGGTATCAAGTTCCTAATCTCCGAAAACTGAAACAGCTTTTGTTTGCAATGGGTAATGAACTTCATTTCATGTGACATTTTCAAGAGCTGTTTATGTTGCTCGAAAGTTCACTTTCCTATTTTTTTTAATTAAAAAAATTGGTTAAAATCGAATGCTGTGTTGAGCGATGTTATGAAAGGTGATAGTATACAATTAGTCGCTTTTTGTTTATCTGTGTGTGTGTGTGTGTGTGTGTGTGTGTGTGTGTTTGTTTGTGTGTGTATGCACTCGCGTACGCGCGCGCCGTTCACACACACACACACGCACATACACACACAAACACACACACGCGCGCGAGCACACACACACACACTCTAGCGCGCGTGCACGCACGCACATACACACACGCACACACTCACAAGCACACACACACACACACACACACACACACACACACACACAC
>CM060313.1:74969115-74991615 GCA_030674185.1 Monoplex corrugatus
CTTCGATGTGCGCCACAGGGCCTGTGAGCCCAGTTTAACTTCAAATTTATAGGAAATTGCTATTATTTAAACCAACAAAGAAAGAAATTAAGGAAGAGAGGACCGACGAGATTTGAACCTAAAACTTTCCAGTCGGTAATCCGTTGCGCTAACCATTGCACCACAGCAAATGGTCATCAACTTACAATTTATTCTGAACGAAGACATGCAGGACCCAAAACACTCAAAGCTGCCACTTATTAATGGAAACAAAATACGAAAAAGACACGACACAAAATTCCCAACTTTTTCAGTAGCACATAGCAAAAGCAAAGTATCGTCAGACAAATACATTATTTTTTTTTTTTTTTAAAAACGAAAACAAGAATCTTTAACTTGTTTCAACACTGCTTCGAGATTTACAAGTGTTAATCCTACAAAGAAAGTAGGAATCAGTGCTACAGAATAGTCCACATGTTCATGAAGTAGCCAGTGTGTATTACTGTTATTAATACTCTATATCATTTAACATTTACGTCTATTGTTTGAGAATGATCCATCATCATCATCATGTGCCCTGCCGCATGGCGTTGGCGATCATGGCTCTACATATGTATCTATCCCTTGTTGCCACAAGCACATCTTCCACCCTCTCTGTCCTCAGCCACCCTTCAAGTCCGTCCAATATTTTCTCCCTGGGTCTACCTGGCGTTCTCTTTCCCTCTAGCTGTCCTTAAGCAACCTGGTGCTCTTATTCCCCTTTCCTCATAAAATGGCCTATAAATGTTAGAGTGATCAATACTAAAGAAATATCCACTGCGATAATAATGCATGAAAGGAAATCGATAAATCTCTCCTGACGCGTTCTGTCCACACATGCACACAATCAGACAAATAGTTACTACAAAATGTTTTTGTATAGCGCTATTCTTCAAACTCATTTGGACTCACTGCGCACTACACATAATCAGACTTTCTGGTGAAGCACGGACAGCTCAAACTGCAGGGCCGGCTGACCACATTCAGCTGTGTTGTTGCACAGTCTGTATTTTTTGTTGGGCGTGCATGTTGGACGTTTCCTTGTTTACGTGTCAGTTCCGGCTTGACTTAACCTTTTGACTCCCGCACCCTGTCCACCAGCATCCTGCATTGTCAACCACGCAAACAAAGCAAAAACTTAAAACCCTTTGACTCCGTCACCCTATACCTATCCACCAGCGTCTCGCATAAAGCTGGGGGATAGGGTGAGGAAGTCAAAGGGTTAAGTTTTTGCACTTGGTGGATAGGATGCGGGAGTCAAAAGGTTAAAGGATGTTTAAGGTGCATGGGGATGGAAGTGGGGAGGGGGGCGTAGGCGCAGGGAGGCCTGCACGTACGTTGACCTGGAACATTGAGAAACAATCTCCACACTTTACTCACCAGGCTGAGGTGTCTATGCGATGTCTATGTGTCTATCCAGGACCTTCGGACTGGAAGTACGACGTTTACCTACTTGTCCACCCGTGCCGTCAAGTCAGGAGTATACGTGAATACTTGTTACAGTCAGTATAAACCAGTTGTCTAGTTGGGAATGCTTATAAGTCGATGTATTGAAAATGGAGGGGGTGGAATGATTAGGGAAGAAGTGGAGGTGTTGGAAGAAGAGAGGAGGGAGGGAGGGAGGGAGAAAGAGAGGCAAAGACAGAGAGATGAGACAGGGAGAAAAAAAGAAAAAGAAGAAGAAAAGGCAGGCGCCATGTAATGGTGCTACTAAGAGTTGAAGATGAGCCAGTAAGCGGCTTAGAACTAAGGCGTCGTTCCACGGGCTCCAGATCTGACCAAAGCCCTGAGACAGCCGGCAACTATTGATTGCACTCTCTCTCTCTCTCTCTCTCTCTCTCTCTCTCTCTCTCTCTCTCTCTCTCTCTCTCTCTCTCTCTCGCTCTCTGCACCTTTCGACCATCCGTCCTTTTTTTCACTCACGGGTCTGCTCGAGAATATATATTTCATGCACGAGATAAAAAGGAAAATTCACTATGACTAGGCCACTGTAGGAATCTGCATTTCAGAGCGCCTACAATTAATATATCTTTCGCATAATTGTGACCTTGATAACAAGGCATCACCAGTTCAGATTGCACAGCTGTGAATCTTCATTCTTACTCAACATTTGATGCGAGTTTGGTAAATATCATTAACATCAAATGGATGATCATTTGTCCTAACTAATATAAACTTTTTACTTTTAATGTAAACATTGAAGCTTGGCAATTTAACTTTACTACTACTACTATTACCACTACTACTACTTCCACCACCACCACCACCACAACTACTACTACTACTACTACTACTAACCATTACCACCACTACTACTACTACTGTCATTATCATCATATTATAACCATTACCATCATCATCATCATAATCTCCATTATCATTATATGAACAAACACCTTTCATGCCCAGCTTTGGTGTCCAGTATACGTCCACAATCCGTGGAAAATAGCAAAGAAAATCATGATAGCAGCAATTCACACTTTAGGCTACCTTGACCGCAAAATTAGGGCCATGCCAATTTAAACAATGTGTCAGCGCACCATGGGCGTTTAGCGCATCGTTTCTCCTAAAAGTGTGCGACATATGAGCACACAACATGGAAAACAACAAAAAACAGCAACACACAACAACAAAATTTAAAATAGAATGTACTTGGACACAAAAATTATGGGGGGTTTTTTCCCGAACAATAACATTCCTTGTCTTGTTGAGCGAAAGGATTGAATGAAAGAAAAGTCGTTTCTAAAGCTCAATGCACTCATTGCTCTCTTCTGCTTTTCTTCTGTCTGAAGTCTTGGGCGTGTTGAAGTCTGCGAGTAATGTATGGGAGTGCGGCAGCTACTTTTTTCATCCCTCCCCACCCTCAACCCCTCTCGCCCTCTCTCTCTCTCTCTCCCCTACCTGGTCATTGAACCTATTATCAAACTCATGAATCAATCAGCGGGCGCGGTAGTCAAATGGGTAAGACGTCAGACTTTCAGCCGGAAGGTGTGGGGTTCGATCCTGCCTGGGTACCTCACGCCTGCTGGGTAAAGGGTTGAGATTTTTTTACGATCTCTCAGATCAACATGTGTGCAGATCTCTTGGTGCTTTAACCCCCTTCGTGTGTATACGTACATAAAACATCAACTACCTACGTTAAAGATACTGAAAGTTATGTATCTTATGAAAACATGAAAACGCCCAACACACACGCTCAATGCACGCTGTGCATCTGTCTCTGTAATGTCTGTCTGTCTGTCTGTCTGTCTTTGTCTGTCTGTCTGTCCCTCTCTCTCTCTCTCTCTCTCGTTGTCTAAAGGCATTGCACGAATAGTCGTGAAAAGAGGTAAGGAAATCACAAAACGTAAACACACACATACACGCGCGTGCACACACAGACTCACGAATGCATGTATGCACGCCTGCAGACACGCACGCACGCAGAACACACACACACACACACACACACACACACACATGCACGCACAGAGTGGCAAAAGACAGACATAGACCTACAGTGGTGTGCTTAACAGTCAAGAACATAAAATGTTGGACGGTGAGGAAGTCAAAGTGTTAATTTTTTGCCATTTGTGGATAGAGTGCGTGAGTCAAAGGGTTAATGTGCATACTTGATGTTAGATGTACGTATACACTCAGAGGTGGTATAGGCACTAATTGGTCTGCGCACATGTTGACCTGGGAGAACAGGAAAATGTTCATCCTTTAAATTCCCTCCTGGTGAGTAAAGGATGAACATTTTCCTGTTCTCCCAGGTCAACATGTGCGCAGACCAATTAGTGCCTATACCACCTCTGAGTGTATACGTACATCTAACATCAAGTATGCACATTAACCCTTTGACTCACGCACTCTATCCAATATGGCAAAAAATTAACACTTTGACTTCCTCACCATATCTACCAGCTTGCTGCAGGAAAGCAGAAAGCTGGTGGATAGGGTGAGTGAATCACAGGATTAAGTTTTTGCTTCGAATTGTAAATGGGATGAAAAATAAAATGTGAGCACAAAGGAACCTCCTTCAGTGCATTGATCCTAAAAACATTTTTTTATAAAGTCTGCTTCGCTAGCATAGCTGACAATGCAGGATGCTGATGGACAGAGTGCAGGAGTCAAAGGGTTAAAGATCGTGTAAGTGAAGTTAGTGAACACTGGCTTATGGAAACACGAAAATACCTACAGCATACACGCCCTGGAAAGACAGACGAGGCAGGCTGTGCAGATGGCAACATACTGCCTGCACAGTGTGGGCAAAACAATGTGCGTACATGCAGCCCACGAGACATCAAATTACTAAAAAAAATATTTAAAAAAAATTAAAAATTTTTTTTTAAAAAGTCACACAACACCTACAGAGACAAGAGCGAAAAGAACAAGAGCAGGAAAGACAACAAACAAGTCCATCGGTCCATCCACCCCGAGCCAGGCACGACCGGCAGTCAGGTCTATTCATCAAGGTCTGGAGTGTCCAGTTGACGGAGCGGCGATGAAAGCTTTTTATCCTCCAAGCTTGCCTTGGACATGCCAACAAATCTCCCGCTAATCACTCACTCCGCCGGCCGTCCGTCACGTTGTCCTTGTTGTCTATGAAGACAATGTCCCTCGCACAGAACCATCAGCTTTTTACTTGATGGTGGGGGACTGACTGAAAGACAGGAAAGAGAAGGACAGAAAGAATGGAGGGTACTCCCTACCATGCATGCCGTGATGGCTTTGTTATAGTAGCGGGTACGTGTTGGTGCTGACAGCAGAAACTGCCGCTAGTTGCTGTGCAGACTGAACAAAAACAGGGAAGCCACGAGGATGGGCGGTGGAGGGAGGGTCAGAACAAAAATCGAAAGCTACCTGCCAGCAATTGTGCATCAGAGAAAGAAGGTATGATTTCCGATGTTTGCCCATTTGATACTGCACGTCCTTCGTGGGGGGTGGGGTGGGGGTGGGGGTGGGGGACAGCAGAATAAAGATCGAAAGTTACCTGCCGCAATGCAATGGTGGATCAGAAAACGAAGGTATGATTTCCGAAGTTTTCCCACTTGATACCGCGCGCCCTCGTATGGTGGTATGTATTGGTGCTGACAGCAAAACCATCGTTGGTGAAGCACAGATTAAAGAGCATAACAGGGAAGGGAAACAGAGAAGACAAGGAGGTGGGGGCAAGGGTGATTGAACGGAAAAGAACAACCAGACAAACTGCAAAAGTTAACAACGCCATTTGCAAAGATGTACGGTACATAAGCGAATAATACTAGAACATTTGTCGCAACACAATGCCACCAAACAAAAATTAGCCAAGTCAATGTTGCAGTTATAGAGATTTCATTCTGTTTCACGTAATCATTTTGAAAGTCATCCAGAGACTCTAACACTATCCTGGGTAAAATCAAATAAAACAGTAAAAAAGAAAGAGAGAAACAAACAAAGGAAGAAAGAAACAAACATAAAAAGAAACAAACAATGGAAGAAAGAAACAAAGAAAGAAACAAAAAAGGAAACAAAGAAAGAAAGCATGAAAAAAAAGAAAGAAGTAGCAACAAAAATAAACAAAAAGCATTGGTAAAGAAAAAGGAAGAAACAGAAAACCACTGTTACCATTACCATCAAAGGTACCCTTCCCCATTCCTCCTAAAGAGCGAAAAATGACATATAAAAAGATAGTCAAGCCATTCTACCCCTCCTTTATGCATAAAAATTGTCACAGAAAATCCAGATTGTATATTTCTTAAGGTCACCAGATGAAATGAAAGTTAATGTGAATGAAGACAATGGTAGACTGCTACAACAGTTAAAACTGATTTACAATATCATCCAAATTTTCCACACACACACACACAAAAGTGCTGTTCACAGTTCTTCCTAAAAAATTGCTGATTTTATGGTCTGCGTGAACTTGACCTTTGTGCCATAACCTCCAAACTTACGCACTTTTCACTCCTCAATCGGCCACACCTTTGGTCTAAAGTTGGTGCAGATGCATCCAAAAACAGCTGATGAAATCTTGCTAACACTTTTTGTCACAGACAGACAGACAGACAGACAGACAGACAGACAGACAGATACCTCATTGGAAAAAAATTCTTGGAGAAAAAAACTGCGTACACGTATCAATGCAGTCACGCACATAATGTAAGGATACGCCTTTGGCATTGATCACTCCGTCCAATTTATCACCACAGGAATAAAAAAAAAAAAAACACCTGAATATAAATGTGAACATAACTAAGCATAAGGACACTAAACACACACGAAAACGGGCCCAAATTATCTGAAGTTGCTTTTGTACATCCCATTTCCATAGAGTCTAATACACGTACCCAATTATCAATCCTTAGAAACAGCGCGTAAGCTTTCATAGAACACATACGTATGGAACACGTACAGGTGAATGATTGATTGATTGATTGATTGATTGATTAATTTATCTATTTGTTATTATCATTATCATTGTTGTTATCGTCATTGTTATTATTGCTATTATCATCATCATTATTGTTATTATTTATCATCATCATTACTATTACTATTATCATATTGTTATTATCATCATTAGTATTATTACTATTATTATATTATTATTATTATTATTATTATTATTATCATAATCTCATCTCCTGCACTGCCTCGGTGACGTTGATCTCTCGCCGTTCATTTAGCTCCTCTACACATCACTGACCCCAAGTTTACTCAGCTGTAATCCCAGTACGAAGAAGCCCATAAAAATCAGAGGTATCAAATCGCCATAAGACTACTCACCAGACGAGACCCTGCACCGTTGCTGTAGGCAATATGTCCGGCTAAGCCCCCAAATAACTATCTTTTTATGTAGCAGGTCATGTCTTGCAAATGTGGCCGCCTGCGTTAAAGCAAACAGGAACCAGAAACACACACACACACACACACACACACACACACACACACACACACACACACACACACACACACACACACACACACACACACACACACACACACACACACAAAATATTATTCCAAAATATAATTACAAGCGTTCTGACTGGTCCTTATTTCGAACTGCTCTAGCTAATCAAGATTACAGACATTATGAAAGTGAAAATGTAGACATTATGTTTTCTAAATTCCAAGAGTCAATTTTAGCCGCTGCAGACCTATCGATTCCGAAACTCAAATCTTCTAGATCAAATAATCGATTGGGTAATGTTTGGTGGACAGAGGCATGTGAGAAAGCAGTTCAATATAAAAGGGAGAAATTCAAAATCTACATCAAAAGCCGGAAACCTGAGGATCATGTCGAAATGAAAAAAGCTAACATCCAATGTAACAAAATCATTGCTGAAGCAAAGAAAGATTATTGGGCATCATTCTGCACAAAAGAAATTTCAGATTTCAAAGATTTCCATAAAGTCTGGACGAAAATGAAACAAATGAAGGATGGAACCAACTTACCTAGGTGTCCGATAATGATTGAAACATGTAACACATTTCCTTCAGACATGGACAAAGCAGAAACTTTTGTGGATCTGTTCGCCAAAAACAGTAAAGTTGAAGGTTTATCTCCTGACTGCAAACATCACAGAGAAATGGAAGATTACAACCCAATCTACACTGATCCAGTACCACAGAATGATCTCTGGTTTAATTCTCCAATCACCTTAGAAGAGCTAAAAAACACAGTACTGTCTCTACACAACAAAAAGAGTTCGGTAGGTGTTGATGCAGTTTCGACTGAAATGATTAAACATCTCCCTGAAAACTACCTTATTTTCCTACACAAAATTTTGCAGAAATGCTGGGTTACTGGAACTGTGCCACAAATCTGGCAAAAATCTATAGTTATACCAATCTTAAAAACAGGAAAATCGAAAACCGATAAAAACAGTTACAGACCTATTGCTTTAACGTCCCACACAAGCAAACTAATGGAAAGATTGGTCTTAAACAGACTTTCACACTACTGTGATAAAAATAACGTTATTCCGGTAAACCAGGCAGGTTTTAGAAAAGGAAGATCCGCAGTTGAGCACCTAGTTAAACTTACAACTCAGATCAAACAACAGTTTGCCCGCAGAAAAAGTGTTTTAGCTACTTTCTTTGATGTGAAAAAAGCTTACGATCAAGTTTGGCATAAACGTTTATTGTTCAAGCTAAAATCTGTTGGTTTATCGGGCAATATGTTCAATTACATTAAATCTTTTTTAGCTAATAGAACAATTCAGGCAAGAGTGGGAGCTAGTTATTCTTCTTCACGATGCCTCGACATGGGGATTCCACAAGGTTCAGTGATAGCACCTATTTTATTTAATATCCTTATACAGGATCTTCCTAAAGCTCTTTCAAATCGTGTTGTTTTAGTACAGTACGCTGATGATATATGCACTTGGATGAATATCACTTTAAAAAAGACAACTCCACAGAGAACGCGAAATTACATCAGGAAGTTGTATCAAATTGATCTTGATAATCTTGGAAACTATATGTTAGAAAATGGGCTGTCGTTGTCAGCAGAAAAAACTAACATGATGCTGTTTGATCCTGGTGGTAACTCAAATAACTTGCCTATTTTCAAATTGCTTGGTGAAGTGTTAAATTACAAACAGGTCGTAAAATTCCTGGGAGTTTACATCACGTCCAAATTAAGCTGGAATGTCCATTTTGATTATATTTTAACAAAAGCGCGAAAAACCTTAAATTTTCTAAAGATAATAAGCAAATTACCCTGGGGAATGGATACAAATGTACTGATTCATCTGTCAACAGCGCTGGTCAGGTCTAAATTATCCTACGCGCAAGAAGTTTTCTTCAATGCACCCAAATATTTACTAAAAAAGATTCAGAGCTTGGACTGCAAAAGTCTTAAAATTGCATTAGGTGTACCAACTCATGCTTCTACTCTGGAAACGTACAAAGTTGCTGGAATTCTACCTTTAAACAACCATCGTGAGTTAGCTACAGCAAAGTTTGCAATTAGAACTACTTCACAAGTGGATAATTTTGTGAGCAAAGAAATTAAGATCAGGTCTGATACTGACTTTCCAAAACGAGCAAAAAACATTTCATCACAAATTACAGCCGCAACTTACATATCTGGCCTGATCAAACAGTCCAACATAACAATGGATGAAATTGCTGAGAAACCAACGATAACGCCTATCCCTACATGGGAAATGCTAAATGCCACATTTGATCTCGATTATGCAAAAGTTAAAAAAGATGATAATGTCAACATTACGCTATCCACAGCTTGTGAACACATCGATGAAAAGTACAGTACCCACCTCCACATTTTTACCGATGGGTCAGTCTTAGCAAACCAGAGCGCTGGAGCAGCCTTTTATGTTCCAAAATTTAACATTAAAAAGTCTTTTTTCATTGGGGCAAATGTATCTATATATACAGCAGAAATGGTCGCTGTTGTTCAAGCGTTGCATTATTTAATAAGCCTTCGGCCTGTGTCATTCAAAGTAGTTCTCTTTGTTGATTCAAAATCTGTATTATATGCCTTACAGTCTTTTGATACAGACACAAGACCTGACTTAATAATTGAGGCAAATCATCTAATACATTGTTTAAAGATAAATGGTTCGGAAATCAATTTATGCTGGGTGCCTTCTCATGTTGGTCTTCATGGCAACAACGTAGTTGACAGAGCAGCTAAATCCGGTGCCCTCCATTCTGAAAATTCCATAGAATTACATGTTAACACCTCGGTAAAAGAAGCTTACAACTCGCTAGAATTAGCATCATGGATTCGATTTCATGAACATTTAAATGAAAAATTTGTGTCTCAAAAAAGAATCAAACTTTCAGTTCAAAATATCTGTAAAAATTTGCAGTATTCCTCGTTATATCATTTGAGATTAATTGTTATGACATATTTTCGCATTCAACTGAACGCTTTGAAAACAAAATATTGTAACAACGTTTTATGTATTTGTGGCGAACAATTCACATTGTATCACTGTTTGTTTTACTGCAGAAAGCTTCGTTCCTTTTTACCAAAGACGTTTACACAAGGAAACTATCTTGAAACGCATTTTAAAGAAGTAGTATCGGATCAAGTTTTGTTAGTTAAAATTTCAGAATCATTGGTTCACAGTCCTGTTAATGCGTTACTTTAAGATTATTATTATAATTATGATTATTTTTGTTTTGTTTTGTTTTTATGACGATTTTTCTTTTACATTATTGATGTTAGCGTTGTTCTAGTTTCATTTCTCTGTTCATCCATATCCTTTTTCTTAAGACCTTGCCGCTTCCTTTTAATTTTTTTTTTTACGTCCCTTACTCTGTTCCCCTCTCTCCTCCACACCCCCCCCCCCCCCCTTATTTCATCCTCCATGCCATTTTTCCCCGTCTAATATCACTTATAGTGAAAAGACGTTAAATCAAGCAACGAACACACACACACACACACAAGAATCAGAACGCGTATTTAACGTAACAAGAACAGACAGGCGCAAATTTTCGGCCAACTGGCCTTTTTCACGCATAAATGTAAGAAAACAAATAGTAAACAAGAAAGAAACAGCCTCGGACTAATAAAACTCTAGAGTCAGCACTGAAATGAATTAAAAGAGTACAGATAAAAACAGATATTTTTTAAACTGTATTTGCTCCCAATTGTTTAATCAATTTGGTGGATGTAAAGCACAAAGTCTTAATCTTTTTTCCCTTAAGAAGGTATTAGAATCATATCGTACACTATTTTTATCACACCTGGACACCATCAAACTCATAATTACTTCATTTATACCCAAACCTACAGGCACTATATTAAGAACGACATATCACCAATTCATGTTTAGACAAAAGAAACAAAACAAATGATGTAGGGCATATGAAACAACTGAACGATCAAACAAACAAACATACAAACAAACAAACAAACATACAAACAAACAAACAAACAAACAAACAAATCCGGCGCTCCAAGTACCTTCACCACCACCACCACCATCACCACCTCAAAACTCTCCCAATAACAAAACGTAACCCTACTGCCGTTATGTTGTTGGGGTACGGTGGGAAGGAAATCATATAGATTCGTGGATGAAATCATCTTTTGAGAATAATGTAATTGGATTCGTTTTATAGCTTTATGTAACGGCACAGAAGTCTGGTATCAGAGAGAGAGAGAGAGAGAGTGAGAGAGAGAGAGACAGAGACAGAGAGACAGAGAGACAGAGAGAATGACAGAGACAGACAGACAGACAGAGACAGAGACAAAGAGAGAGAGAGAGCGCGAAAGAGACAGACAGACAGACAGAGAAGGTATTTTTTATTTAAGAAGGTAGTAGATGAGCAGTTCTTTTACATCTAGTTCCACAGAGAGAGAGAGAGAGAGAGAGAGAGAGAGAGAGAGAGAGAGAGAGAGAATGAGAGAGAGAAAATGAAAGAGAGAAAATGAGAGAGAGAATGAGAGAAAGACAGAGAATGAGGGGAGAGAGAGAGAGAGAGAGAGAGAGAGAGAGAGAGAGAGAGAGAGAGAGAGAGAGAGAGAGAGGGCGCAACAAGAGAATGTTAGTCGTGCGTGTGTATGTGAACTGATTAGTGTTCTTTGTAAATCGGATCAGTTGTGTGAATCAGAAAGCAATCAGACCTGCCCTGGCCACACAATGCTTGTGATATATTTGAGAACAATAGCAAAAAGTAGGCCTACCTTGTCACTGTTGAACACTGTTCAGATTTCTTTGAGACTGATTGTCTGCAAACAAGAGAACCCAGAGAGGTGATGAGATACTTGAAAGAAACACACGGCAAGACACGAGATCTCAGAACGTGTGACAACGGATACTGGAACCCAATTCTCGTCGGCCCAGTTTGAAAAGTTCAGCAAAACACAGATTTCAGCACGTGACAAGTTCTCCGTATTACCCACACTTCAACGGGAAAACAGAGAGCGTGGTAACGAGAAAAGCAGAACAATTATCAAGACCCTTTCCTAGCCTTAACTCGAGTTAAACATCTCGACAGAGACTGTGAACAGTTTGCCTGCCTAAAGACTGTTCGACAGAAAAATAACAACCCAAATGCAGACTTCAAAGACATTGCTCAAACCGGCAGTCGTCTCAGCCAATAAGGAGTTGGACAAAAGAAAAACAAAGCAAACGCACTACTACAAGAAAAGTGCCATGGAGCTGACAGAACTGATTCCGGGACAGATTGTGAAGTTCTAACCGCCAGGATCTACAAACAGATTGTGAAGTTCTAACCACCAGGATCTACAAACAGATTGTGAAGTTCTAACCACCAAGATCTACAAACAGATTGTGAAGTTCTAACCACCAGGATCTACAAACAGATTGTGAAGTTCTAACCACCAGGATCTACAAACAGATTGTGAAGTTCTAACCGCCAAGATCTACAAACAGATTGTGAAGTTCTAACCGCCAGGATCTACAAACAGATTGTGAAGTTCTAACCACCAGGATCCAAAGACAGATTGTGAAGTTCTAACCGCCAAGATCCAAAGACAGATTGTGAAGTTCTAACCGCCAGGATAAATGCCAAAATGGATCGACAGGTGAACATCTGGTCATACAACATTCGAACGGAGGATGGACGTCTTTTCAGAATAAATTATCGACATCTACGAGACACACCACAGAACTTCAGCCAACAACCAATCCTGATGGACACAGGTCCCACTGATAAAGTATTCGGGAAAGCAGCAGCAACGGGACTTACAAGCAAAGCACACGTCGGAAGGGATAACAGCAAAGCACCCTGAACAAGTTACGTGAAACTTACCCAAGCCAAGAGGAGCAAGAACAGAAAGAAGAGCGAGGAGGACGGATCACAGGCAGATACCGACGACAGCTACCGATAAAACAGCAGCAAAGAGCCATACGGCAACAGTGCATCAGACTATCAACCACTAACCAGACTGAGGCAGTCCACGTCAAGGAACCAGGGACAATCAGCAAGCCTACGTGGTCAAGTCAACCTGAACCAGTCAGATCATACAGAACAAGGTCTGGCAGACAGCGTAAAAACAAAACAAAACAAAACGAAACAAAACAAACAAACAAAACAAAACAAAAAACAACAACAGATTTTATGAATTATGAATGAGACTAAAGACTTTGCCTTATCAGATATACGGAAACACTGGAAACAGACATGATGTTGATAATGAGGGACAGTGCAACGGTGGAAAAACAGAAAACAAATTTAAAAAGATTGGGTTGATATTTTGTAATGATGTGGAAGTGTGGCATTCGTATATTTGTAGTGACAAAACATAATCAATCAATCAATCAATCAATAAGGAGAACAACAAAAGAATATTTACCAAGACAGCTGCAACAACAATGTAAAGATTTATTATTGATTCCTGACGAACTGTGAATAACAATTAACATGGATATCCAATATTTTATATGCTCAAGCTTCGTGTAGCGAAGAGAAAAAAAAAAATCTGATATGGCCTTATTATCTTACGTGTGTCACATACTGCACGAGTGTTCCATTTTGTGTGTTTTTTTCCATTCTCTTTTCAAAAAGGACGCCTTCTTTTACTTTTAAGCTTGCTGCTGCTCTGTCGCATAAAAATGTTCTTTGATATCCATTTACTCTTGTCCACACAGAAGTTTAAAAAGTGATGCGCATCTTTCTAAAGAAGATACTACGTTCAGATTTTTTACATCAAGAAACGAAATCGTCATTTTGCTTTTACGTCAAAGTAGCACACATCAAACACTTTGATTTTCTTGGAGAAAATCATCTAGTACATTACACAAAAACCAAACGAACTATGATGTGATCTCTCTCTCTCTCTCTCTCTCTCTCTCTCTCTCTCTCTCTCTCTCTCTCTCTCTCTCTCTCTCTCTCTCTCTCTGTCTGTCTGTCTGTCTGTCTGAATATGTATACATGTATACATATATATACCATATGACTTTTCAAGAAAGCTGTTTGAACAACCCAAATCAGGGACTCTCACAGTGGGCAAGGAAACCCTAGAGCAGCATCTCAGGGAAACATATTCCGATTCTCAGCGCGAGGCACCACTTGAAATCCAGAATCTGGTTTGGCCTGCAGCGCCAGAAGGAAAATTCAATAACAAACCACCAACACTGGATGAAGTGAAGAACGTAGTAAAGAAAGCCAGAGCCAAGTCAGCACCTGGACCAAACGGAATACCATACCTGCTCTACAAGAAATGCCCAAAAGTGCTCGAGTGGCTCCACAAGATGATTCGATCAGCATGGAGGAACCAGAAGATCAGCGACCAATGGATGAGAGCTGAAGGAGTGTACATTCCGAAGGAGCAGAACTCCAGCAGCATCAATCAGTTCAGGCCAATATCACTTCTGAACGTCGAGGGGAAAATCTTCTTCTCTGTTATGGCAGCAAGATTGACAAAATACCTGACTGAAAACAAGTATCTGGATATGTCAGTCCAAAAGGGAGGCATACCAGGAATGCCTGGATGCTTGGAACATGCCACGTTGATTTGGGATGCCATCCAAAAAGCAAGAACAGAGAAGAGAAACATTGACGTAGTTTGGCTTGATCTGGCGAATGCATATGGATCAGTTCCACACGATATGATCCAGCTGGCTCTTGAAATGTATCACATCCCAGAAAACATCCGAACAATGCTGAGGAAGTATTTCCAAGGGTTCTCAATGCGGTTCTCTACCAAAGAATACACCACGGACTGGATAGACCTAGAGGTGGGCATTGCAATGGGCTGTGCAATCTCTCCCATACTGTTCGTGTTGGCAATGGAAGTCATCTTGAAAGCTGCAATGAAGAGTTCAGGTCCAGTGAATCTGGGAGATGGATACCAGATGCCTCCTCTGAAAGCTTTCATGGATGACACAACAGTCTTGTCCACGGATGAGGAAGAGACACACCAAATCTTAAAGCAGCTGGATGAGCTGGTGGCCTCTTCAAGAATGAGGTTCAAACCTAAGAAATCCCGAAGTCTCTCACTGCGAAAAGGAAAAGTGGCAGATTCAGTCAAATTCATGGTAGCCAACCAAGCCATCCCCACTGTCACAGAAGAGCCAGTAAAAAGTCTCGGAAGATGGTATGATGACTCCCTGAAAGACACACAAAGGGGATGTGAAACCAAGCAAACAGCAGAAGAAGGCCTGAAGAAAATAGATAACTGCGGACTGCCAGGCAAATACAAAGTCTGGTGTCTACAGTTCATGCTGATACCAAAGCTGCTGTGGCCACTGCTAATCTATGACATTTGCACCAGCACAGTCGAAGCAATGGAAGCCAAAATCAACAAATACACAAGAAAATGGCTCGGTGTCCCACCTGGTCTCACTGATGTTGCATTCTACTGTCGTCAAGCAATGCTGAAGCTACCTCTCAAATCCATAGTGGAGGAATACAAAGTTGGAAAAGCAAGACTGTTGAGCATGCTGGAGGAATCGGAAGACAATATCGTGAGATCAGTTCATCCAAAGCTGAGAACTGGCAGAAAGTGGAAAGTCCAAGAGGCTGTAAACGATGCCAAGAGAAACCTCAGCATCAAAGAAATAATTGGACACACGCAAACCAACAGACAGGGACTGGGAGCAACAAAAATGCAGTGGTGGTCCAAAGCCAAAGGGAAGGAAAAAAGAGACATGATCATACAGGAGTTGAAGGAAGAAGAAGATGTCAAAAGAGTGCAGAAGGCAGTCCAGCAAGGTCAACAGGGGCAATGGGCAACATGGGACAGTGCACTCCAAAGAAGTCTCAGCTGGAACGATATGTGGCACATGGCTCCTCTAAGGATAAGCTTCCTCCTCAGATCTGTATATGACCTGCTCCCCTCGAATGCAAACTTAGTGAAATGGGGGAAAGCAGACGACCCAGCATGTCCGCTCTGTCAGAAGAAACAAACAGTGGAACATGTCCTAAGGAACAGCAGCAAATAATATCATCAATCAGGCACAACGAGCACTCATGAACGAACGCATCAAGCAAATCAACACCCGCATCACTTGTCTGGAAGGGAAAATCCAAGACCTCGAGGAAAGACTGAGCTCTAGCACACTACCAGATGCTATGCTCTCCGAAATCAAAGAGTGGCTAAACAACACACGACGAATAGAATGGGACAAAGTACGCCAACGCCATCGAAAGAAATTCGAACTTCTAGCATCAAAAAACAACAGGAGACAACAGAATGACAAAAGCGAGATTACACCTGTACCGGAAGAAACAAAAAGAAAGACCAAAGAGAGGTGGGTGATCAATCTATCAGATCGCCAACTCACTAAACCTGAACAGGAAGTACTAGAGAAAGGACTAAATTTCGCCGTAGCCCCTAACAAGCTTCCAGTGGTAGACCTCATCACAAGCATTGAAACAGCTTGCAGGTATATTGGCCCTAATTCAGAAGAAGCCACACACTTAAGATCAGACTGTCAGAATCATGAAACAGGCCAAACTACCGAAATCCAACTTAACACCGGACCAAAGACGGGCTCTGGCGGATTTAAAGAACGAACACGCCACGATGATCCTACCAGCTGACAAAGGTCGTGCCACAGTCATCATGCCTAGACCCATGTACTATGAGAAGGCAAGCAAACTTCTGGAAGATACTACAACATATGAACGCCTCAAGAAAGATCCTACTTCCAAGTTTTCCAACAAACTGAAAGACACACTGAAACGCCTGAAAGAGACGGACCGCCTGTCATTAGAACAGTACAGGAAATTATACCCAACTGTGTCCGACGTCCCCAAGTTCTATGGTCTACCCAAAGTCCACAAGAAAGAAGTCCCCCTCCGTCCCATAGTCGCATCCAGAGGTTCCATCATGTATGAGACGGCTAGATTTGTGGCGGACATCCTATCACCTCTCGTAGGACACACAGATCATCACATCCACAACAGTGCTGACCTAGTGGAAAAACTGAGTAACTACACCCTCGCTCATGATGAACTCCTTGTGTCATATGATGTCTCTGCCCTATTTACCAGCGTACCAGTGAAAGAAAGCATAGAGATCATACGCCGAAGGTTACAAAACGACCAAACCCTCCACCAACGTACATCTCTCACAGTGGACGACGTATGTGAACTCTTGTCCTGCTGCCTCACCACCACCTACTTCACCTTCCAAGGTGAATTCTACCAACAAAAAGAAGGAGCAGCCATGGGCTCCCCAGTAAGCCCAATAGTAGCCAACCTGTTCATGGAGGATTTTGAAGAGAAAGCATTGGCTTCTTTCCACTCCCCACCACGATACTGGGGGCGCTACGTAGACGACACCATGACTATCCTCCCCCAGCAACTGGTCGAACAGTTCACAGAACATCTGAACAACCAACACCCAGCCATCAAATTCACGAGGGAAGTGGAACAGAACAACTCCATAGCCATGCTGGACACCCTCATCACCAGAACTGATGGCATTCTATCCTTCTCGGTCTACCGTAAACCAACTCATACGGACCAATATTTACAGTTCGACAGCCACCAGCCCCTTGAACACAAACTGGGAGTGATTCGAACCCTTACCCACAGAGCTAACACCATATGCAGTACCCAAGAGGCAAAAGACAAGGAGACAAACCACCTGAAAAAAGTGCTCACCATCTCGGGCTACAAAAAGTGGGCCTGGAACAGCCCGGGAGGCAGGAAATCCAACACCGCATCCCAACAGCCAGTGAAACAACACCAGCGCAAGGGACACATCACCATCCCATACGTAGGAGGTGTGAGTGACGCTCTGTCCAGAAAGATCAGAAAACTGGGGGTGGCTGTACATTCCAAACCTTCCAACACCATACGCAGCCAGCTGGTCACCCCCAAGGACAAAACCAGCAAACTCGACAAAGCTGGCATTATATACAGAATAGACTGCCAGGACTGTAACCAACATTATGTCGGTGAAACTGAACGCCCCCTTCAGAAGAGACTAACAGAACACAAGAGGGACTCTTCTCCAGTAGGAGCTCACCTACACGCCGAAAAACATCAATTCAGTGCGGACAATGTCAACATCCTGGACAGAGAAAATATGTGGTTCCAGCGAGGAGTCAAGGAGGCCATCTACATCGCAGCCACCAACCCCCCGCTCAACAGGGACCGGGGCCGTTACACCCTGCCCCCGGTGTACCATTCTCTGATTCGATCTCGTGAACTGGGTTCATCCCATGTTCGCGAGATCTGAGTAGAGATTCACGCAGACAGCATTAGAGCGCTGACGAAGATGGCGAGAACGCCATCGAAAGCTACGGAACTGTGAGTAGCGATTTTTACACTGTTGGGAGACCTTGTTCTTCAAAATTGGTAGCATTATGTCCTAAGCTCTTGCAAAGTAGCGCTAGCCCAAGGAAGGTATACATGGAGGCACAACCAAGTTCTGAAAGTGATCACAGATGTGGTTAGCGAAAAAACCATGACCCCAAACGCACCAATTGCTATGACAAACGTTCTACAAAGCAGGAGGGAAACAGGTCTGGCCCGAAAGTGCTATGACAACCAGCACATTGCCAAAGGGTCTTCTGGATGGAGCAGTCGACTGGGAGTGTACAGCAGACCTCCCAGAGTGGAGAAATTACCCAGATGTCATCAGCAAGACAGGCATGAGACCAGACATCGCTCTCCACTCTGACTCCTCGAAACAAGTGATTCTGATAGAACTCACTGTGCCATACGAAAGCAGAATGGAAGAAGCACATATCTACAAGACCGAAAAATACGCCGGTCTTGCCAGCACCTGAAGAAAGCAGGTCTGCGGGTCAAAATCTTCGCCATAGAGGTCGGGGCAAGAGGGTTTGTGGGCACCTCCGCTTATGATCTCATGAAACAACTCGCCATTTCTGGGAAGAAGAGGACTAGAGCCCTTAAAGCGATGGCAGAGGCAGCAGAAAGGAGCTCAAGCTGGATCTGGGCAAGGAGGAGCGAAAAAAGTGAACTTCATAAGGATTAAATTCCCTACAGATGATGTGTGCCCCGTTAGCACATTGGTAAAACCGCGTACCGCAGTTCTGAAGCGCAGAATCGCCCAGGTTCGATCCCCGGCGTGGGAAAAAAAAAAAAAAAAAAGACAACAGCAGAAGGGCATGCAGGAGTCATGACCTGGATGTGGCCCGGCCCCCCGAGAGTGTAAGGAATTCAGGGCCGAAACACTTGTCTAAAGGGGGTTACTTCTCTGAAGACCTTCTGTTGTCTAGCTCTCCCTAGAGTTTCTTTCTACCTATATATATATATATATATTATACATACATACATATGTATATATATATTGTTTGATGCTTTAATGCACTGATTAAACTTGTTGATAGTCAAGCACTGATTACTATGTTTCTTCATTTTATGCTAGATCGGATCAGCAAACGAAGGATCTGTTGACTGTTATATCGATAAAGTATAAACCGAGGAAAGCATGGAAAGTTACAATTTTCTATGACAATGACAATGACATTTTATTTTCCAACGGTAAAAGCTATTGGCTAGTAGCCATTTTTCAAACTTGCTGTTGCTGTTCTATATACATGACATTTGCAACGAGCACAGCTCAAGGAAAGATACATGTTGAATACTAAAATTAAGATAACATTACACTGACATCAAGAAAGCGTACACAGTCAGCACTTAAAAGTAGAACGATAGACAGACAGACAGACAGACAGATAGATAGATAGATAGATAAATTAGATAGATAGATGAGCAAGTAGATAAATTAATGAATAAGTAAATAAATAAATAAAGATAATGTTGATAACATCAATAATGATGCTGATGATAATTATGATGATGTTAATGATGATAATGATAATGATAATAATAAGAATGATGATGAAGATAGTGATAATGATAAAAATAATAATAAACAAAGGCTAACAGATAGATGAGCAAGCAAGCAAACAAACAAAAAACAAACAAACAAAAATTATGTAATTAGATGCATTGTGAAATTTATATCAATCACAAAAGCGCTATTTCCTTCCTCCCCACCCGATTGATTATTGTATTGTGGCCTGAGTTCTGAGTTCGGATCTCTCTCTCTCTCTCTCTCTCTCTCATTCATTCATTTACTTAACCCAAGAATGTGTTGCTACGAGCTCAATATGATCTGGGACTGGCCATAACTACCTTGACAAATTCACCTTTATGGGGACAAACTAGAAGTCAACAAATCTGGCAATTACAGTTTACATATACAACTCTTCTTTTTACAATCGGAATAACAACAACACCGCAATATATCATTAGTAATGATACAATTATTGACTGGAGTTTTGTTGTCATGTCTGTCTGCTCACACATCCCGTCCTGCTCCTTTTCTTTTCATATCTTTTATTATTATTATTATTATTCTATTGCAACACATGGACAGCACCACCCCTACCCTCCACTTCGCTTGATGAAATGACTATCGAGAGGCGTCGGGAGCTTGGGAGGTGATTGCCCGGAGAGTGGCAGGGCATTGGGGCTCTGGGTCCCATCCGCACCTTCGTGGTGTTTCTTGTTAATTTAAATCTTGTTTTTTCGTGAGGGGTGGATGGGTGTGGGGTGGGGTTGGTAGTAGGGAGTTTGGGTTAGTAAGGAGTGGTACAAATACACGAAAAAGTGTCAGAAGTTTAAGTATGAGCACATCTCTAGAAAAATAAAAATATTGATGACTTTCATATGTATTGAAGTTTAAATCTTATGATGTGATTGTAATCGTGTTTTGCCAATAATACATGTATATGATCTTTCTTTAAAATGAATAAAAACGAGAAAGAGAGAGGGAGGAGAGAGAGAGAGAGAGAGAGAGAGAGAGAGAGAGGAGAGAGAGAGAGAGAGAGAGAGAGAGAGAGAGAACGCAAAGTTCAAAAAAGAAACATAAGTAATTTTAGTATAGCTTGGTAATCTCGTCGCTCTTGCTTTCGTCCTGTCGTGTTTTTTTTTCTTTCCCTTCTCCATCTTGGACGTGGGACTTTACAAACATTTTTAAAAGTTTTAAAAAAGAAAAAAAAAGCTACCCCAAAACCCCACACATTTTCCATTTCTTCTCCTTTCTTAAAACTTAAAAAAAAAACTGACGTGAGTTTTTTTTAAAAAAAAAAAAAAGCATGGTTATTTCTTTCTTTCTTTCTTTCTTTCTTCTTTTAGTGTATTAATGGTGTCGTGTTTCTAATACACGTGAAACATCCGGGCTCAGAGGCTTTTCGTTTCTTTTCGGGGGAGGTAGGAACGGGGGGAGGGGGCCAGGGGCCAGGGGCCGGGGGGCGGGGTGACGAATTCAAAGAGTGGGATGCTAATGTATTGCGCTCTGAAGAGTTCACCGTGTCTCTCCGGCGTTGAAAGTGTGAAACAGGGGGCGCTCTCTTCGTGAGTGACGTGGCTGATGTTTTTCCCAGCAATGTCAGAAAGCGAAATATCCAAAGCAGGAAAAGACTGCAAGGCAGATGGAAGAAGGAAGAAAGAAAGAAAGAAAAAAATTAAATAAAGAGAATAGAAAAAATAAACAGATGATCGAAGAAATAGAAAATGAAATAATGAAGATCAGTGAAATAATATATGAAGAAGAATAATAGAAGTAAAAGGAGAAAGAAATGAAGGAGAGGGAAAAATAGAAGATTAAGAAGAAAGGGTTTATGACAACAACAACGACAACAATAAACAACAACAAAACAGCAGCGCAACAAATCTAATCATTCTAACGTTTAGATCCAGCAAAATGCAGGCATATACTGGTTGTACAACAACAACACACCACCACCACACCCCACACAACAACAACAACAACAAACACAACAACATTCGTAATCATTCTTAACGTTTAAATCCCAGCCAACAACGCAGAGCAATATCACGGTATAACCACACACCACCACCACCACCACCACTCAACAACAACAACAAAACATTCTAATCATTCTTAACGTTTAGATCCCAGCCACCAACGTAGAGCAATATCACGGCTATAATCACCACCATCACCACCAACAACAACAACAACAGCAACAATTTTTTTAATCATTCTTAACGTTTAGATCCCAGCCAACAATGCAGAGCAATATCACGGTTGTAACCACCACCACCACCACCAACAACAACAACAACAACAGCAACAACATTTTTTAATCATTCTTAACGTTTAGATCCCAGCCAACAATGCAGAGCAATATCACGGTTGTAACCACCACCCCACCACCACCACCAACAACAACAACATCAACAACAGCAACAACATTTTTAATCATTCTTAACGTTTAGATCCCAGCCAACAATGCAGAGCAATATCACGGTTGTAACCACCACCACCACCACCACCACCAACAACAACAACAACACAGCAAAACATTCTTAATCATTCTTAACGTTTAAATCCCAGCCAACAACGCAGAGCAATATCACGGCTATAACCACCACCACCACCACCACCACCAACAACAACAACAGCAACAACAACAACATTCTTAATCATTCTTAACGTTTAGATCCCAGCCAACAACACAGAGCAATACCACGGCCATAACCCTACACAACACTTACACTAACCCTGAAAAATAAAACACTCATCATCATCATCATCATCATGTGCCCTGC
>CM060313.1:74996615-75006615 GCA_030674185.1 Monoplex corrugatus
TATCTTCTAAAATTTATCTGACATATTATTTGACAGGGGAAGAGAAAAAGACTGGGGCATTTTTCATGCGGCAGCAGCTCCACCCTGTCACAATGTGAACCACAGTAGTGGAATTCCCAGAAGACATGGCAGTGGCTCCATGCTTTCTACACATCATGCAGATTAGGACTGCCATGTCATGAATTCTGGTGGTGGCACATTATTCAAGACAAGACAAGATAATAGAACTAAAGAGGGCTGAAGAGAATATCAAAAAATTGGAAAGAAAAAACAAACAAACAAACAAACGAAACGGATGAAGACAAAGAGGAGATAATAATGTTAGAAAAAAGGAATAAAGGAAAAGTAGGGTAGGGTAGAAGAGAGACAGACAGACAGACAGACAGACACAGAGAGAGAGAGAGAGAGGAGAAAAGGAAACGAGAAAGAATGGAAGGATTGTTTGATGGAAAAAATAAAATAAAAAACCCAAAAATAAACCAAAAAACAAAAAAACAAAAAACAAAAACAACAAAAATTGAGAACGGGATGTAAAGAAAGAAGGAACGCAATACAAAGAAAAAAAAATATTCTGACAAGGAAATGGACCATCATCTGTCCAGAGAGGAGCACGTGGTCCTGACAAGGTTCTGCATCGGCCACAATAGGCTCAACGCTCATTTGAACCGAAGTTCAAACTGACGCCTTCATCAACATGTCCCCGAGGTCAAGAATTATTGTTATTTTGTTTTGTTTTGTTTTTGTTTGTTTAAAGCCCAGCCGACTGCGTGGAGCCATATCAGACCTAAAAAAGCGTTTCAAAACATACAAAATACTTCAACAGGAAAAAAAGAAAAGGAAAAGAAAATTAAGTACACTTATCAATGCATTCCCGCATATAATCTAAGTAGATGCCCCCGGCGTTGACCACTCCAATTCATCGCACAGGGGATTTAAGAAACATACCTGAATACAAATTTAGGCTTACCTAAGGACACCAAAACATATATAAAAACGGGCCTAAGTTTTCTAAAATTGCTTCCGCATATCTCACTTCCCTAGAGCACTTAATACGTGTAACTAATTATTCCCTAGAGCACTAAATACATGCAACCAATTATCTGTCCTAAGAGACTTTATCGAACACATACAGGTGAATGGACCAGCAAAGGCAGAAACTCATAGGAAGAAATAGCAGAAAGCGAAAGGAGGAAGAAAGAAACCAAGAGAGTGACAGAAAAGAGGACAGAATAACCAGAAGGTGGCGATACTATTTATACTGAAAGAGCGCCCGGCACCCCCACAGGGGAGCGGTCAAGAGAATCAAACACCTGGATACATCACTGTTCAGTTCAGTTCTGTAAGTTTTAAAGTCCTACCACTCTCAGAGTATACGAGGACTAGCGAAAAAAAAAATCTTTCAAAGAAGCCTTAAATTTTTTTTGTGCATTGTGAGAAACCGATACTTTTTTTTCGGTTCTCCTGATCCACCTGTGAATTTGAAGAGTGTAATATCACAGTTCAGTTCAGTTCTGTAAGTTTTAAAGTCCTGCCACTCTCAGAGTATACGAGGACTCGCGAAGAAATTGTTTATAGAAGCCTTAAATAATTTTAGTGCATTGTGAGAAACCGATGCTTTATTCGGTTCTCCTGATCCATCGTGGATTGATGGATTGGACAGGATGATATATGATATATCACTGTAGCGACGTCGACTCCATAACGTGAGGCGACAGGAGACATGGCCGACAACAACACCTCTGTCCACCAACCAAAGGCAGACAGCAGGAACTGGAAAAAACCCCAAACCAAAACAAAACAAAACAAAAACCGGTCACGTTCATCGCCAACTGTGACCTGGCCTTGTAGGCGGTAAACGAAAGAAGAAAAAGAAAAAGAAAAAGAAAAAGAAAAGGAAATGGGAAAGAAGAGCACATATAATTTTAAATGGACAAGGGGGATGATTGACTCTTATACAATAGAGCCGTGAACTTCCAGATCTGACATGTCCAATTCAATCCCAGTCCACAACACAAAAACTGGCCAGTTTGTTGCCCACCTTCATGCGTAAATCAGTCTGATAGTGTCAGCTTAGTGTTTAACCCTTTGACTCCCGCACCCTATCTACCAACTTCAAAAACTTCACCCTTTGATTCCCTCACCCTATCCACCAGCTTCCCGCAGGAAGCTGGTGGATAGGGTGAGGGAATCAAAGGGTTAAGTTTTTGCTGTGCTAACATGGTTGACACTGCAGGATGCTGGAGTGGGCAGGCTGCGGGAGTCAAAGGGTTAATGGGTCAGCGTCCCCCCACCCTACCCTTTTTCCCGCGCCCATTTCAAAATCTTACCGGCGCAGAAGATTCTGCGTAAACTCACAGAGTCTTTCACATAAAGAACGGCAAGAATTAGCTGGAGCACATATGGAACAGTCCGAGCGCAATAAATAAACTCTAAACTGCATAAAAGGAATTAACGACAGCACGGAAGGTTTAGGTTGGTTGATTGATTGATTTGGCCAGTTGGTTCAGTTTTTATGTCGACACCACCTCAGGTGATATGGCCGACGGGGATAACCATCCTAGGGAAGTGGGGGAAGGGGGACTTATCTAATCCTATACCGACACCACCAGAATAACAATGATGTTAAGATGGGACAGTGAGAAGGCCAGTTTTAATGTAGCGCACACCGGAAGTCGAATCCACAAGGTTTAGGAGTAACTGGAATACATTTAAAGATGCCTGAGGTCAATCCACACTGGGGTCTTCGGCACACGTGGCACACGTGAACTGTCGTGTGAGAGCCGTGGTGGTGGTCTCCTTACCGGGGATCTTTCTCGCTTTGTCTGGCTCCGTGACTGAGTGATGACTGTCGCCAATTGGTGGCTTAATAGGCAGCGTCCTTAGGTGCTGGATCAGAACATGCACCGTTGAACTCAACCGAAGTGACCCAGCGGCAGTGCAGGGTCTCTTCTGGACAGTGGCCCTATACTCGTAGCGGCATGACGTTTCATTTCAGGCTTCCGTTATTTCTTGGCACTGAGATTTTGACTAAATGAATGGTGCTGGAATGACCGGCGTTGTTATTGTTGTTTAAAGCCCAGCCGACTGCGTAGAGTCATATCAGGGCTATAACCATTTCAAAATAAATATAATACTTCAACAAGAAAAAGGAAAAGAAACAAAAAAGTACACACATCAATGTATTCGCGCACATAATCTCAGGAGATGCCCCTGGTGTTGACCACTCCGTCCAATTTATCGCACTTGGAGATATAAAAAAAACAAACCTGAATACAAATTTAAACATAGCTAAGGACACCAAAACATATATAAAAAAGGTCATAAATTACCTAAAATTGCTTCCGCACATCTCACCTCCCTATAGCCAAAAATGTACTTAATACATGTACCAAATTATCAATCCTAGGAAAAAGTACGTAAGAATTTATCGAAAACATACAGGTAAATGGACCAGAAAAGCAGGAAATGATAGAAAGAAATGACAGAAAGCAAAGGAACAAGGCAGAAACCAAGAGAGTGACAGAAAAGAGGAAATTTCTAGCACACAATTTCCAGAAGGTGAGGATACTATTTATACAGAAAGAGCTCCCGGCATCCCCACCGGGGAAAATGAGCGGCGTGGGATCAAAGCCACTGAATGGGCGCAAAAGTTGGACGGTTAAGAAATACCAAACACATAAAAATTACAAATGGATGAAATAAAATAAAACAAAACAAAATAAAATAACATACAATAAACCGCACCACAATATTCATTACAGGAAAATATAGGAAACAGCAAAGCTGTAACAAAAGACAGGATGAAATAAGACAAATGGAAAAGGCTGGTTATCTAATGATATTAACAGAAATTACGAGTAAAATAATTTCGCGGGAAGAAGACTAGATTATTCGTTGAATGTAACGAGCATAAGAAGTATCGTAGTACGGTCTTGCTGTTTGTTGTTTTGTTAGTACAACAGAAGCGATGCGTGTAGACACAACATAATAAAGACAAATGGGAAAACTCTTACCTTACAGAGATCTGAGGCTAAAATCCATTTGATCTGTTTGTACATGTTCTATGCAGGTCCGTTGTAGATCAAATCAGAATTCAAAGAGCGAGCGAGAGAGAGAGAGAGGGGGAGGGAGGGAGGGAGGGAGGGAGGGAGAGAGAGGGAGGGAGGTGGAGAGAAAAAAAAGAGAGAAAGAGAGAGACAGATAGAGAGGAGAGAGAGACAGAGGAGAGAGAGAGAGGGGGGGAGGGAGGGAGGGAGGGGGAGAGAGGGAGGGAGAGAGGGAGAGAGAGACACACACACAGACATAGGGAGATGCAGAGAGACACACAGAGAGTGAGAGTGAGTAAGTGTGAGAGAGAGAGACAGACAGGCAGACAGACAGAGAGAGAAAGAGACAGACAGACAGAGAAAGAGGCAGACAGAGAGAGAGAGACAGACAGACAGACAGAGAGACATGGTATTTAATTTCCCCACGGCAACAGCTAAAATGTGCTTTTTTCAAACTTGTCGATGGGTGTTTTCCTGTTTCCATAAGCCAGCCACTGACATGACTTACAACAATTTTAATGTGTAAATCTGTTATCCTGCATGCGTACACACACACAGGGGGTTTAGGCACTGGCAGGTCTGCACACATGGAGGTGTCTGAACGGATTGAACCCAACTCGGAGTCTGTTATTTACCTATTTGACTACAGCACCCTGCACCCCAGAGAGAGAGAGAGAGACAGAGAGAGAGAGAGAGAGAGAGAGAGAGAGAGAGAGTGAGAGACAGACAGACAGTGAGAGAGACAGACAGACAGACAGACGGTCAGACAGACAGAGAGACTGACTGACAGACACGCAGACAGAGAGAGAGAGAGAGAGAGAGAGAGAGAGACTGACAGACACACACACAGACAGAGAGAGAGAAAGACTGACTGACAGACACACAGACAGACAGACAGACAGAGGACAAAAGAAAAAAGTCACCAACAAAATAATAAATCAGCATTAGTCTGATGTTAAAAAAAGGACAGAAATTATGTATGTGTGTGTGTGTGTGTGCGCGCGCGCATGCGTGTGTGTGCGAGTATGTGCTTGTGTTTGTGTTTGTGCGTAAGTGTGTGTGTGTGTGAGCGTGTGTGTGAGTGAGTGTGTTCGTGTGTGTATATGTGTGTATGTGTGCGTGCATGCGTGCGTGCGTGCGTGTCTGTGTGTGTGTGTGTGTGTGTGTGTGTGTGTGTGTGTGTGTGTGTGTGTGTGTGTTGTGCGCGTGTTTCGGTTTTCGTGGAGAGGAGGATGGGTTGAAGGAACTAAGGTGAAGGTGATGATCAACTGTAATGGAGAGAGGAAAGACACTGTGTGTTGACTTTTCATGTTTAGTGTGTGGTGTTGATACGGTTCTCTCATACATGGAATTATTTTTTGTATTTGTTTTCGTTTGTTTGTGTTGTTATTTCTTCATACGACATCACAGATTCTTCTTCTTCTTATTCTTAAGGTTTAAAGCCCAGCCGACAACGTACAGCCATATGAGGATTATAACCATTTTGAAACGTACGCAATATCTCGTTTAAAAAAGAAAAACCTGGAAAAGAAAATCAAATACACGTATCAATGCATTCGCTTACATAATCTAAGAAATGCCCCTGGATATGGCCATTCCGCTCAGTCCATCACCAGAAGGTTAAAAAACATGACTATAAATGTAAACAAACCTAAAGATACTAAAACATATAAAAACACTGCCCTGAATTATCTGAAATTGCTTCGGGACATCACAAAAATACTAAAAGTGCAGTCAATACATACAGTAAATAAATAGTCAATTACCAACCCCAAGAGACTGTATTTAAGCCTTTATAGAACACAATGGACAATCAGGGCAGAAATTGACGAGAAAAGAACAAAAAGCAATGGAGCGAGACAGAAACAAGTAGAGTAACAGAAAAGAGGAAATTTCTGGCACAAGATTTCCAGAAGAGGGGGGGGGGGGGGGGGTAATAGTATTTATACTGAAAGAGCCTACGGCATCCCCTTGGAGGAGACATCGCAGATGAAGGGATGTAATTCAGTACAATGGAACTTTATGTTGTTTCAGTAACATTTTGACACACGGATAGACACAGAACCCATACGCTAAATTGAACCTCAAGACCTTGCCAGCAAGCAGAGTTTATGCGCAGGCTTACGGCTTATGTCATTATCATTTTGGATCTTATCCATCACATCTGTGGCGTCAGTACATATAGAATTTACACCGAGCGCGGAGATGCCATCCTGAGAAACTGAAACTGGAACTGGGGGTCCTTCACCTCATAATCATTACCACATACATCTCATATAAGATGTCTGTGATCACTACCACTCCATTCACCCTGCCCTAAAACGATCATCCCTTTCAACGTGAAATACTTCTGTCAGGTTCATTCCCTCTCTCTGTCTCTGTCTCTCTCTGTCTCTCTCTGTCTCCCCCCCCCCCTCTCTCTCTCTCTTTCTCTCAGTTGACCCCTGGTTGATTCTTTTGATAACGCTGTCGACTCAAAATCCACTATCTCGAGTTTAATCCCAGACGGCAATATTAAAAACTGGCCTGTTAGCTGCCCATTGTTATGCCTCAATCATTCTGGTGGTGTTAGCTTAGTGTTTTATTGGGTTCCTTTTCCACTTCCGTCCTCCGTATTTCAAAACCTTGCCTGTGCATAGGGTTTTGCACAGGCTCAAAGAACCTGCTAAATAACTGCTGGCAGATTTCGATGGAGCGCAAATGTAACTGCCCGACTGAGATGAATTCTTTGAACAAACTCCAAACTACAATAAAACACGTGCTATTCTAAAATTCCATCCAAAACAGAGCAACGTCCAAGAGAGACCTTCCGCTACATTTCACAAAATACGCTGACAACATAACGCTCTGTGTCTATACAATGTGACATTTTAAGTAAGAACCTGTCATGTATATGTATGCTTGTGTGCGTGAGAGACAGACAGACGACAGAGACAATAAGACAGGCAGGCAGACAGACAGACAGACAAACAGACAGAGACAACGAAGTGGAAGATGGGAAAGACAAACATGCAGACACAGACAGACTGCATCATGTGGGGTAGACAAAAAATCCCACCACAAGCACTAGCACTGTTTCCGATTCATACACAGTCTCAACCACTAACACGGGTCCTTTGTATCTTCCATAATACCTCTGTTTTATAAAGGGAATGACGAGAAGATGAGAAGTGAGGGGGACGAACAGGAAAGCGATGATGACGCGGATGATGGCCAAGCGTGAGAAAATATAATAAGAAGAAAAAATCACGAAGAAGAGCGAACGAACGAACAAATGAATGACTGAATGGAGGCAGGAACAAAACAAGCAGACAAACAAACAAACAAAACAGAAAAGTAAGATGTACGGAACGAAGAAAGGAAGAAAGGAACGAACGAATAAATGAATGTTTAAATGAATGAAGATCGAAAGGAAGGAAAGAGTGAATGAATGAATGAAGGAAGGAAGGAAGGAAGGAACAAATGAATGAACGATCAAACGAACAAATTTACGAACGAATGAATGAGAGAATCAATACAAGAATGAATAAACGAATGAATGAATGAATAACCATTAATTCCAGTGATTAACTAATGACTCAGTGCAACAATGCTTAGTCGTTTCTACATATTAGAGGAAGAGAAAACTCAGTTTTGAGTGAATAAATGAATGAATGAATGAACGAATGAACGACTGACCGAATCGAACGAGTGAGTGAATGATCATTGTTTCCAGTGATTAACACAACGACACAATACAGTAATAGTGCTTAGTCGGCTTTTCATGTCAGCTGAAGGGAAACAACATTCAATTGTTACTTTTCATCATGTATTGACAACTGGCCCATTCAACAGACAAAGCGAGTGTGCACACACATGCACAGAGAGAAAGAGAGAGAGACGGAGAGGGAGAGAGAGAGAGAAAGAGAGAGAGAGAGAGAAACAGACAGACAGACAGAAGGGTGAGAACAAGGGAAAAGGAAAGAAAGCAAAGAATCAGAAAAAGAAAACAAGAAACTCAAAGAAAAGCGTTGCAAGGGAATGAAGGGAAAAATCCTTTCTTGAAAGAATTACGAGGTGACAAGTCACTGGTTTGGCTTCTCGTGATCTTACAGCCAGGCTTTCCCTGAACTCCAAATGGATGTCCGGATATGGAGTTATGTCTCAAATCACCAGATCAAGACAGACGGATGGCTCTCTAAGATCTTGGAGCCACGCAGAGAAAAGAAAAGAAAAGAAAAAGGGGCAGTGGTGGTGGTGTGAGGAGAAGAATGAAACACAGTGAAATAAACTCCTACACGTGTGACAGAAAGTCTACTCTAGAAAAAAACTTACTTTTCTTTGCTGGGACCGTCACACACGTTCCACGTTACTGTGACGTTGAAGAAGAATTCATTCGATCTAAAACAAACAAACAAACAAACTCAAATAAACATTAATTTGAAAGATCATCATCACCACCACCACCACCATCATCAGCAGCAGCAACAACAACAGCAGCAGCAGCAGCAACATCGTCGTCGTCATCATCATCATCATCATGTGTCTTCTCTATATGAATCTAGCTTTTGTCACTGCAAATATATCTCCTACTCTTTTTAGTCCTGCCCACTTTGCAAAACTAACATTTCTCCCTAGTCTACCACATGTTCTTTTTCCTTCGAGCTTTCTTGTTGTGACTAGGTTCTCAAAGTTTTCTTGCCTCATAAAATGTCCCATGAATATTGTTCGTCTCTCCCTGACCTTCATTAATATTCTTTTTGCGATTGGTTCTTTAACAATCTCTTTTCTGTCTTTTTATTTTGTTTTGTTTTGTTTTTCTGTCCATGGAACTTTTAAGATTCCTCTCAGAAACCACATTTCGGGTGCCTCAGTTTTGTTCTGACTTTGCTTGTTAATTGTCCAGATTTTGCATCCATACATCAGTATTGGCTCTATGTAACACTGAAAACTCTCTTCCTTCTGTCAAATGATAGGTATTTGTCGGTAAGAACGCTTATCATTTTCTTAAGTGCCGTTTTAGCTTGGCTTATTCTGCTGGATTTTTCCAATGTGTACATCAACCGTCTGACGAGATGACTGTTCCAAGATATTTGAACTGATCATCGTCTCAATGTTGTGCCATTTGTCGTTAATTTACATGAGAGTATTTCTTGTTTTAACTGATTACTAGGACTTCAGTCTTCTTACTATTTAGCTCTAGTCCATTATTTCCCCTTTCTATTTCTATTAGTCTTCAATCATCTTACTCTTTAGCTCTAGCCTATTATTTCCGCTTTCTGTTTCTATTATATTCAAACGATTTTGTCGGTCTGTTTCAGTTTCTGCAATTAGAATGGAGTTATCTACAAAACGAAGATTGTTTATCATTTCCCTCCAACCTGCATCCCAGAGCATTATTCTCATTATTCTAGGTTTCTCGTGATGGTTTCGCTGTAAAGTAAAATCAAACCTGGTGACAGAACATATCCCTGTCTAACCCCTCTTTTGATATATTGAAACGGACTTACGTCATTTTCTACTCTTAATGCTGTTGCTTGCTCCCATTACATATTCTTTATTATTCTTAGAACTTTTCCATCACTTTTCCAGTTGGTTTATCAATTTTTTGTGTGTCTTACCCGATCTGTCTACGCCGACTGTCTCCCTACTCTCCTCCCATTCATCACTGACATCATCAACACTTCTCTTCAAACTGGAACTGTCCCAGATTCTTTCAAGTCTGCTATTGTTCACCCTCTCCTCAAGAAACACAATTTAGATCCAAATGAACTGAAAAATTACCGGCCTATCTCTAATCTCTCTTTCTTGTCAAAACTCCTTGAAAAAGTCGTCCTCAACCAGCTGAACTCTCACCTGTCTGCCAACAATCTCCTCAATCCTTTCCAGTCAGCCTACCGCCAGTGCCATAGCACTGAAACTGCCCTACTACACATTCTCAACAATCTCCTCCTTGCAACTGATACTGGCAAAGT
>CM060313.1:75014115-75024115 GCA_030674185.1 Monoplex corrugatus
CAGCTGCACAGTTTAAGCATACATGTGACCTAAACGATGGGACATCATCCTCTGTCCGATTTGCTTAGATTTGAATCCTTACTCCCACCCAACGTATGACTTGACTTGGCAAAGATCTATTCACGGTAGCCAAGAAATCCTCCGTTTATTTAATAGTTCTTTAACAATTCAAAGTGACTGTATTTTGTTGTTTTGTTTGTTTGTTGTTGGTTTTTTGTTAACGTTAGCATGTGCCCTTAGTGCCCCCGCTTTAGTTCTGAGCTTGGCCACAATCCATTTAGAAACCCCCCCCCCCCCCCCCGAGATATTATGATGATAACATTACAGTTTAATTACTATCATCCGAATTTTGAGCCATACCTGTCCAAGCGTATGTCTTAGCGCAGCGTACCCTGGTCGCTTGTTGTTATGTTCTTTTGATGCACACTGTGTAAAAGAAACACTATCAAGCAGCGCAATGGACCAAATGAAGATCTGCTGACTTCAATGGACCATTCTTTTTTTTTTAATGAAGATCTGCTGACTTCAATGGACCATACGACGATCTGCTGACTTCAGTGAAGAAAAGAAACTTACGTTGGTGTGACCATGTAACAAGATCCGATGGCGTCGCTCAATCAGTTCTTCACGGAACTGTTGAGGGAGTAAGACAGAGGGGAAGACAGAACTCGAAAAACAATAGACCGACAACACTGTAGAATGGATAGATAAACCGTTTGCAGAGACCCAGGCTTTGGCACACAACCGACAGAGCTTGAAGAATCTGGTGAACAATTCTTTGGTGCGGCGTCACAGTGACTCTTCAGGGAGTGAAGGGAGAAGAAAAGGAAAAGAAGAAGAAGAAGAAGAAGAAGAAGCAAAAGAAGAAGCAAAAGAAACAAATGGAATATATGTGGAGATACACTTGTTTCACTGCCCATCTTCTGCACTATTTTATTGGCGTTGATCCCATTCTGGCAACTCAACACACCACCATCCGCAGCTTCATTTAGTCGAAGTCCCAGTGCTAGGCAGCCCATGGGAACCAGTGATGTCAAGCCACAACTGGGCTACCCATCAAAGAAGACTCAGCACAGCTGCTGGGTCACTTCAGTGGTTCAACAGTGCCTGTTCTGATCAAACTTACCAAGGACACTGCCTGCTAACCCGCCCACTAACGACAGCAACTGTGTTCAGTCGAAGGGACAGGCCAAGTGAGACAGATACTCCCCCACGCCAAGTTTCGAAAGTTTCGTTTTCGAAGTCATTTGTAAACCTCACTACTTTCACTGCTTTACTTTTGCTTCTAACAGAAGTCGTTAGCGTGTTCACCTTCACACAAAAGCTATATATAGGAGAGAGAAAATAACGTTCCCCTGTCCCCAAATTTTCGTCAACTTATTCCTCCTTCTTCTTTCTCATCAGTTATTGGTCTTCCTACTGCCCATTATGTTACTGGCGTGTAAGGCAGCAACTGAGATCCTCCACTCTTGTTTGTTCTGGGCCAGTCTCTGTAAAGTACCCCCGGTATATTTCAGGGCCTTCCTGGTCAATGATCGTATCATGAAATCGTGAATCATCTTTTTTCTCTGTTTCTCTGCCTCTGCTTGTCTTTGTATCTCCTCCACCTCAACCCTCTTCTGTATCCATCGTTGTCTGTCTTTCTCAGTTACGCACTTGGTAGACAGAAGAGAACAGCCAGCAAGATAGACATACAGAGAGACTCACTGAAGTCAGACAGGCGATTTACAGTTTATAGCAATCCTTTCAGAGATGTTAAGTTGTTTGTGTTTAGTATGATGTAGGTAAGTTGTTTGATTAGCCTTGTTTATTCATTGGCGCTCTCCGCCTCGTTGCGGCAACTCCTGTGAAATCGCTATGTCAAGCCGTACTGGCTCTTGCCTTTCCTTCGGATTTCAGGAGAGGTATGAAGAGAGATGATCTGCTTTGTGGGCAAGAGCTGGTCATCCATATGCCCCGTTCAGGGTTGCGTACTGGAGAACCCACCCAAGCACGTAATTCCACGATCTCTCAAGATCGATGGATAGCATATGCTGTTAGTTGGTCGACTGCTTTGCTATCTGATGGGTTACTTGGATGATTCTCGGTAAAAGTCGCTAAGCTGTAATAGGCAGTGTGTTTCGATGTATCACAAAGAACAATGTTTCGACATATGACAAACAAATAATGTAAAAACACGCTTTTTAATTACACAAAGCATAATACCGTTCAGCTTATAATTATAAAAATTCGAAATTAGACTGAAGGAATTATTCACACAAACTAACACAGTAATGGACAAACTGAAACAAGCATGCAAACAAGCTACTGAACACATAAAACACCACAAATAAACAACAACAAAAAAGAAAGAAAAACGAAAAACTAAAAAGAGAATAATCAACGGGATACAAAAATGAACGGAACGATAATGAGAGGCATAGAATAATTATTCCTAGGAGATCACCATCGAGCTGTATGAATCACACCAAAAGCATACTATGAGAGATTAGGAAAACGTTGAGGCCTCTACCATTTCATTCCCATACCAGTTCAGGATCATTGGAAATCTCTACTTGACAAAATTATTATTATTGTCGTAAATATCATTACCCTGCCCTCTAAAACAAATCATGCATGTCTTAAAGACATTGATGATACTGGGGAAGAAAGGAAACACACATATCACTACATTTATGCAAATGATCTAAGGATATAGCCCTGGCCATTCCACCCAGTTTATCAGCAGGGGATTAAAAAAAAAAAGAATATACATACATTAATATATATATATATATATATATATATATATTATATATATATATATATATATATAATATATATATATATATATATATAGACATAAACATAAATAGGCGCATGAAAGCATGCATTAAAAACAGGCCTACAGTGCCTAGAAATGCCAATTACGTACACAAAAACATGCATGTGAACAGACCTGTTGTATCTAAAATTGCCGCTGTGCAGTTCACATTTGCCAAGAGCTAAAAACGCCATTAACACATGTACTCATTTATCAATCCTATTAGACAGAAAGTATGGAAAACATAAAGATAAGTAGACTAGCAAAGCGAAAATGAGATGGGAAGAGACGACAGAAAGGAAAAGAACAAGTCAGAAACAGAGTGACAGAAAAAAAAGTTCTAGCACTGACGGAAGTTCCAGAAGGTGGGGATACTATTTATACTGAAAGAGCCCTCCCCCTCTTTCCCCTTAGTATCCCAATGGGAGAACCTTACCACTTAGCAAGACGCAAGACAAACACCAAGAATAGTGGCATAACAATCATTAACAGCTCATCGACCAATGGACCAAGCACCTAACAATTAACATCCCCATTACAATTCCCAGCCAATCTTGTCCCCAGTACAGATTTTCCTCCCTAACAAAACGATCATTAGTGTCCACAGGAAACAGACTTCAGCTCAACCAGGCAGTGCTCACAATGAGACACAGAGAGAGTGAAAGAGAGAGAGCAGAGATAGAGAGAGAGAGAGCAGAGAGCAGAGAGAGACAGGGAAAGAGAGGGAAGACAGACAGAGAGACAGACAGAGAGAGACAGAGGGAGAGAAAGAGAGAGAGAGAGAGAGACAGAGAGAGAGAGAGTTAATGTCTTTTAAGGCATTCAGCTCGTACACTACAGTGGTCTCATTTCGAAACAGCAAGTAAAGAAAGAAAAGAAAAAAAATAGAAAAAAAAAGACGAAATTCAGTTTCAGACGAGTACACCATAAAATGACTAGTAACACCATAAGTCAAAAAAATGATCACACTACTTCTTTAGCTGATCAAATCTGTTAACTATTCTACCTCAACAGGTATGGGCAGGCACAGACAGACAGATAGACAGGCAGGCAGACAGAGACTCAAAGAGAGAGGGAAAGAGAGAGAGAGAGAGAGGAGAACATAGAAAGGCAGACAGAGACAGAGAGACAAAGAGGGAATAAATAAAGAATGAATAAATGCAGGAACACAACAGCAAAGTATTGCTTCAGATAAAGAGACATAAAAACAACGAAGGACATAAAGCCACAGAGAGACGAAAGACAGTGTTTCGCTTTCAGTTTCAGCTTCTTGAAACAGCGTCTCTGTGCTCGGAATAGAGAAAGAGGCAAAGAGATACAGACAGAAACAGAGGCAACTGACTGAGACAGACAGAAACACAAAAGAACAAAAGTAAGCCAAGACAACAGTCCATCAAGTCCATCTACCCCGAGCCAAACACGGCAGTCAGGTCTATTCATCAAGGTCTGGGTGTCCAGTTGACGAGCGGCGATGAAAGCTTTTATCCTCCAAGCTTGCCTCGGACATGCTAACAAATCTCCCGCTAATCACTCCGCCGGCCGTCATGTTGTCATTGTCGTCCCATAAAGACCTTGCCTTACACAGTCTATCAGCTGTAGCGGGGACTGATTGGGGAAAAAGGAAAGGAAGGAAGAAATATGGTCCTGTGTCACAGCAGTGTATGATGGTATATTAGTGTCATCAGCGGTAAAAGCATCAAGCGTTGGGGTGTGAGACAGATTAATGGAAAAAAGCAAACATTAAATGGCACACGCTGTAAATGAGACCAAAAACTGCAAAAATAAAAAGCAATCAAAATGTGGTATATTTGCCATAAATGCAATATCACACTAGAGTGCCAAAAACTGCAAAAATGACAAGCAAGCAAAATGTAGCATCATCATCATCATCATCATCTCATCATCACTATCAGTGCTGCCGCATGGCGTTGGCGATTACGGACTTCCATCTGTCTCTATCTCTTGTTGCCTCAAGCATGTCTTCCACCCTCCTTGTCCCCAGCCACTCTGCAAGTCCGTCTAGCATATTCTCCCTGGGTCTACCCGGTGCTCTCTTTCCCTCCAGCTTTCCCGTTGTGACCAGGTGTTCCAATTCCCCTTTCCTCATAAAATGGCCTATAAATGTTGCCTAATCTTCTTATGAATGATCTACTTGTGTCTGCCTCCATCAAGACTGTCTCGTTTGTTTTCTTTGCCGTCCATGGAACTCTCAACATCCTTCTTAGAAACCACATCTCGAGTGTCTCAATCTTGTTCTGGCTTTGCTTGTTGACTGTCCACGCCTCGCAACCATACAACAGTATTGGTTCTATATAACATTCAAGAAATCTCTTCCTGATGTTAATTGATAGACATTTGTTGGTAGAATGCTTTTCATCTTCTTGAATGTTGTTTTGGCTTGGTCGATTCTGCTGGCTATTTCTGATGTGCATCTGCCGTCTAGTGAAATGATCGTTCCCAGGTATTTAAACGTATCACCATGACTTCAGTCTTCCTGCTGTTTAGTCCAAACCCCTTACCTTTGTTCTATTTTAGCATTTCAGTCTATTTCTAGCATATTCACAAGGTTTTGTAGGTCCCTTTCACTTTCTGCAATTAGCACAGTGTCATCTGCGTATCGAATGGTGTTTATCATTTTTCCTCCAACCTTTAATCTAGGGTCTTCCTCTAGGTTTCTCAAGATGTTTTCGCAGTAAAGTGAAAACAGATCTGGTGACAAAACACAAACCTGTCTGACTCCTCTTTTGATGTTTTGGAAAGAGCTTATGTCTTTTTTTTTATTCACATTGCAGCTGTTTGTTCCCAATACATATTTCTGATTATTCGTAGATCTTTTCCATCAATATTGAGTCTTTCTAGTTGGTTGATCAATTCTTCATGTCTTACCCGATCGAAAGCCTTGGTAAAATCAACAAAGCATAAATGTAACTCCTTGTTCATCTCGATTGACCTCTCTATGATAGTTCTTAGGATGTATATGGCATTAATAGTTCATTTCCCTTCCACAAATCCACACTATCCATCTGCTATTTCTCTTTTGATTCTATTCCTTGTCCTCATCATGGTTATTCTTAATAGGATCTTGGTTACATGACTCATCAAACTGATTGTGCGATGGAGTTCGCATTCAATAGCCCCCGTCTTCTTTGGAAGTACAATGAAAATTGATTTTGACATATCTTTGGGGATTTTTCCAGTGTCGTAAATTTCATTTAGGAGGACTCATTTTTTCTACACCGAATTCCTCCAGGGCTTCAATCATCTCTGTAGCAATGTTGTCTGGTCCTGGGGCTTTTCTTGGTTTCATCTTTTTCAATGCTGCTCTAACTTCATCTTTCATTATGGGTGGTCCTTCAAAGTTCTTTCTTATAATGTGTTCTACATTTCTGTCATCTTCAAAAAGGTCTTTAATGTACTCTCTCCATCTGTCTAATATTTTGTCTTTTTCCCTGAGAAGCGTACCATCTTTCGATTTTAAGCAACCAGTTGATGTACATGTATTTTTCCTGCGGACAATTTCTTCAATTCGTCTGTACATACCCTGAGGATCCCTTTTGTGTTGGTCTTCTATTTCTTTGCATTTTGTTTTCAGCCAAGCTTCCTTAGCTTCATTGCACCTATTCCTGATTTCTTTGTTTATCTTCCTGTATATCTCCTCGTTTCTCTTTGCTTTCCTCCATTCCTCAATCAAGCCTAAAATTTCTTTTGTCATCCAGTTCTTTTTTGATTTTCTTTCTACTACAGGGATTTCTTCACAAGCTTCATTTATCGAATTTCTCAACTTTGTTCATTGTTCTTCACTGTCACCAACGTCTTCCAGAGCACTGAATTTGTTTTGAACATGTACATTACATTTTTGACGTATCACTTCATCTGTCTTTAAGAGTCCAAGATCTAGTTTGATGTTGCTTTTGGTCTGTTTCCTTTTCTATAATTTCAGCCTAAATCTTCCCACTACAGGATTGTTGTCACTGTTGCAGTCAGCGCCTGGTAGTGTTTTTGCTGAGAGTAAACAATTTCTAAATCTTTTATTAATCAGGATGTAGTCAATCCGATTTTTGGTATTATCTCCTGGACTCATCCAAGTCCATTTTCTTCTATTGGGCTGCTCAAACCAGGTGTTTCCTACTATGAACTCATTCATCTGTGCCCATTCTACAAGTTTCCCTCCCCTTTCATTTTGTGTACCAAGGCCGTGAGGTCCAACTATATCCTCTACCCTATCCTTTCCCACTTTAGCATTAAAATCTCCCATTATTACTGTAACTTCTTGTGATTTACATTGGGCCTTGGCCATCTCTAATACTTCGTAGAAGTTGTCGATGTCTTCCTGAGTACTTGTGGATGTTGGTGCATACACCTGAATGATGTTGATATCAAATGGTCTGCCTCCCAATTTGACCAGCAAGGCTGTCGGACACAGCCCAGTATCCCTTAACTGCTTTTGATTTGTCCCTGTCCATTACAATGCCTATTCCTCTTTCATGTGAGTTTCCACCAGAGTATATCACTGTATACTCTCCGATGTTATCATGCCTGCCCCCTTCCATCTCACTTCTCCTAGTCCTAAAATGCTAATGTTAAGCCTTTCCATCTCCATTTTGACATTGTCTAATCTGCCTTTTTGGTATTTTTTAGTTTGAGTTTGGTTGCAGTAGCTTGCTGACGGTCTGGTGTCACCTGCGCTGCATGACGGTCCCTACCGGACGAAGATGCTCCATCGGAGCACCTATTTACGTCGTTATCTTCATTTTTATTCTCACTGTCCATAATTTTTCAGGTAGCATATTTACCATAAATGCAATATCACACTATCGCCAATGAAAACTACACACAAGTCCTTGCTTCTATTAAAGGTACGCCATCATATCTAATCACCTTAAGTTGACATAGTGCTTTAACACCATATTTGCAACAAAAATTAAAGGAAAGAAATAACAAACAAAAAACAATAAAGCGTTAGCGTGCATCCTCGATCTAGGCCACCAAATTGACTAGCTGAGGCACAACCATGCTCAACGCAAAAACAACAACAAAATAGATCATCCCCAAAACAGAATTAGACATGGTGTAAAATCAACAACAACAAAGAAATGAAGAGAAAATTGCTGTCACCACTACCATCTTCCTCCCTTAAATAGTAAACAGAATAAAATGAATAAATAACTAAATGATTAGATAAACATATAAGATAACAAAATCTATAAATAGATAAATAAAAGGGCAACCAAAAGAGTCTCATATGACAGGGGGTGCTTGATACAGTCCCATCATTACAATTCCAGCAAGTTAATATCCTAATCAGGCAGCTTATGATCTTCTGTAAGGTCCTTATCTATTGTGACAGGTGGCTGGATATAGACAGTTTCTGCCAGGTACACACACACACACACACACACACACACACACACACACACACACACACACACACACGCACCACACACACACACACACACACACACACACACACAAGAGCCAGAGACATTGACCACATTTTTAGTGCAAGCCTGTATGTACACACTACATCACTGTCCATCCCACTGAGCTGATGTAAATCCGGCCTTTGTCATTACTGGATGTGGTGAAGGTAAGGGATTAGAGATTGGTTGTTTGCATAGGAAGGTGGCCGGGTGAAAAAGTATTTATGTAGATGACTATTTGGTCACTTGGTTATAAGGTTTATCGACTGAGTGGATGTTTGCGTATTTATTGAATGGACACATAACTGATCTTCAGTTTAGTTCATGCTGACTTCAGGCCACCCAATCACAAAGTCCATCGTACGTTAGAATAAACGACGTAAAGAAAACTGAACAGATTTACATTTCGAATCTTACACAATACACACTACTGGGGCCTTGATTTCTTGTTTGATAGGAAGGGGGCGTTTCATAGCTTGTTGGTATATTTGGATGTAATCGTGTAGTTTCAAAAATTGCTTTTATCGCTTCATTGATACAAATAGTGATTCTGAGTCCGTTATGGTAAACGTGCACGAAAAAGAGGCGAGATGTTGATTTGTTTTCAACATACTGTCCCAGTCTAAATACGACCAAACGACGCCACTCTCTTATTAAGATTCCACTCCAAGCTGGAGTAGATAATCTCAGTGATAGCCTTTAAAAATTTGTATCACAGATCAGATAGTATACATAAATGCATACATTACAAATGCTAAAACAAAAGTCCCAAATGATCATGACATCCGCCATGCTTCTGCGCATGAACCAACTAGTGATGGAATGTAGCCAAACCTAAACGTTACAACCACGTTCCATATTTTCCCATTGATATCAATACGAAAAATACACTGGACTCGTTTGATCTCTGTTTTAAATTACTTGTATAAACATTACTTAGCACTTGATTGAGCTTGTTCAAATCATTCCAGCCAACCGTATAGAAATGCTGCTGCTTCAGACAGCAGAAAAACAGAGATTATGACTATACTCCACCATTTCCCCTGCCAAATCCGAGTCTACATTTATATAACATTAATCTCCTTTTCGTGGCTCGAGTATCACTACCGTGTCTATCTATATATACCAGCATTGCACCAGAACTCACCTAAAGGCACTGAAGCCAGTTCTCAACCCAGCAGTTGCGCTGAAGAAGTCGGCCGGATCGCCGATGAAAGCTATGCAGTAAGTAGCTCTTTTTGTCACTGAGAGACAGGTTCAGCCAGGTAGCCTTACACCTAAAGGCAGTTGCTTTCTTTCTTGCTAACGCAATTTGAAAAAGACTTCTTGCATCACCGTGCATCATGTGACGTAAAGATTTTTAATAACATCAAGAACTATCTTTTAAAGCAAACATGTGTGTCTTTTCTAACTTATCACAAACAGTACAATCAATAGTTCATACCCTTGTTTCATAACAGAAAATAGGCTAGACTGTCGCATCCAAGAGTTTTTCGGTTAAAAAAAATACCAATCACATAAAAGGCATAAAACATTTCACATCTTTACTTAGGTCTTATCTTTCAAAGCAAGGTTTCAAAGGGCGGAGGAAAGACTTTGCACTAAAACGGACAGAGACATGGACAAAATGACAGTAAAACAGCTTCTTCTTCTTCTCCCTTAACTCAGCGAAGAGTCATTGGGGCGAAGCACTAGAGAACTGCTCACCAGCTCTGTCGGTTGTGTGCCAAATCTTGGTCTCTACAAATTATTTCACTGGCCATTCCGCAATATTATG
>CM060313.1:75029115-75044115 GCA_030674185.1 Monoplex corrugatus
GATGGTATGCTTATCATGGAAAAAGACATGCACATCAACTGGTTGCTTTAAATCGAAAGATGGTATGCTTATCATGGAAAAAGACATGCACATCAACTGGTTGCTTCAAATCGAAAGATGGTATGCTTATCATGGAAAAAGACATGCACATCAACTGGTTGCTTCAAATCGAAAGATGGTATGCTTATCATGGAAAAAGACAAAATATTAGATACATGGGGAGAGTACATCATCATCATCATCATCAGATGCCCTGCCGCATGGCGTTGGCGACCATGGACTTCCAACCATCTCTATCTCTCGTTGCCCCAGCATCTCCCCCACTCTCCTCATCCCCAGCCACTCTGCAATTCCGTCCAGCATTCTCTCCCTGGGTCTACCTGGTGCTCTCTTTCCCTCCAGCTTTCCCGTTGTGACCAGGAGCTCCAAATCCCCCTTCCTCATAAAATGGCCTATAAATGTTGCTTGTCTTTCTTAATCCTCCTTATGAGTGATCTACTTGTGTCTGCCTCCGTCAATACTGTCTCTTTTGTTTTCTTTGCTGTCCATGGAACTCTCAACATTCTTCTGAGAAACCACATCTCGGCTGCCTCAATCTTGCTCTGGCTTTGCTTGCTGACTGTCCACGCCTCGCATCCGTACAAGAGTATCGGTTCTATATAACATTCAAGGACTCTCTTTCTGATATTAATTGATAGGCATTTGTTGGTAAGAATGCTTGTCATCTTCTTCAATGCTGTTTTGGCTTGGCCGATTCTGCCAGCTATTTCCGATGTGCATCTGCCGTCTGATGAAATGACCGTTCCCAGGTATTTGAACTTATTAACCTGTGTCAAGGTGGGGAGAGTACATTAAAGACCTTTTTGAAGACGACAGAAACGAAGAACACATCATAAGAAAGAACGTTGAAGGACCACCCATAATGAAAGATGAAATCAGAGCAGCATTGAGAAAGATGAAACCAGGACCAGACAATATTACTACAGAGATGACTGAAGGCCTGGGGGAATTTAGTATTGAAAAAATAACAGTCCTCCTCAATGAAATTTATGACACTGGAAAAATCCCCAAAGGTATGTCAAATCAATTTTCATTGCTGTTCAAAAGAAAAAAGGTGCTATAGAATGCGAACTCCATCACACAATCAGCTTGATGAGTCATGCAACAACAATTCTATTAAGAATAATCATGATGAGGACAAGGAATAGAATCAAAAGAGAAATAGCAGATGGACAGTGTGAAATTGTCGAAGGGAAAGGAACTATTAATGCCATATACATCATAAGAACTATCATAGAGAGATCAATCGAATTGAATAAGGATTTGTATTTATGCTTTGTTGATTATACCAAGGCTTTCGATCGGGTAAGACATGAAGAATTGATCAACCAGCTAGAAAGACTCAATATTGATGGAAAAGATTTACGAATAATCAGAAATATGTATTGGGAACAAACAGCTGCAATTAGAATAGAAAACGATATAAGCTCTTTCCAAAATATCAAAAGAGGAGTCAGGCAAGGTTGTCTTATCACCCAATCTGTTCTCACTTTACAGCGAAAACATCATGAAAAACCTAGAAGAATACCCTGGATTAAAGGTTGGTGAAAAAATGAGAAACAACATTCAGTGCGCAGTTGACACCGTGCTAATTGCAGAAAATGAAAGGGACCCACAAAACCTTGCGAATATAATAGAAACAGAAAGAAAACGTACGGGGTTGGAGCTAAATAGCAAGAAGACTGAAGTCATGGTAATCAGTAAAAAACATGAAATCCCCTCATGCAGAATAACAAGCAAACACCAACCACCAACTAGAAAGACGATAGCCTCAACAGAGTATGCTGTTGACAACAGTGCTCGCAGGGCACAGTCACATCTGATCAGCACAGAACAGCCGATACTCAATAGAAGAGAGATCGGCGGTAGCAGAACCCAAGGCCGTAAGCTCTTTCCCACGCACTGTCTGCGGAAGACCATGTTCGTCCAGGATCGATTTTGTATCATTCATGATGATCCACACCGGGCGATGAAGACCAGTATTCCTATTCATCCGTCGGATGGACGAGAGAGTCCATCATCACCATCATATGATACGTAACTGGATGAACGTGGTGACTGCAAGCCAGATTATACGGAAGGCTGGGTCGGGAATGAGGGATATGATATAATGCCTGGTTAGGTGGATGGAAGAAGATAAGAGTGATAGGGTGGACGGGAAGGAATGTCGAGGGAGTGAGAATGATGTGACCGTTTTCGATGGAGTGGATATCGTAGGAAAGAGAACGAATGTCAATGATAATACTTTATTATTCCAACGATAGAATTTACCAGTTAAAAAACGTTTCTGAAAGTTGCCGCTGCCAATCTACATGTCTGTCCAGAATTTTATAAACCGAAACAAACACCTTTCTAAAACTAAAAACACACACGCAAAGAGAGAAAGAGAGAGAGAGAGAGAGAGAGAGAGAAGACAGACAGACAGACAGACAGACAGACATACAGACAGACAGACGAAGACAGACGGATAGACAGAGAGGCAAAGAGATAACGAGGAGTGAAATTTTTTTTTTTCCAACAGTATTGACGTTACCACATAGGCTTACTCACATGACTTGCATTTGCTAAATCTATTTGTACTAAAGCAACAAAAAGCAGGATCCGTAAAAGAACAAAAATTTAAACAAAATAGAATAAAAGTACACGAAGACAATTGATCATGAATATATACAAAAGTACAGAGTGAGAGACAAAGAGATACATAAACACAGAACGAGAAACATTAACTCTGAAAATGCTTCATTACTGATAATAAGTACCATCAGATCCCACTGATATCACAGATTTCGGTCTTACAGTTAGTCATTGCTGTTCTACATAATTATATAGTTATAAGCATACAAACATTACAATGAAATGCATTAATGAAAAACAGGCAGTAGATAATTGAAATGAAATAAATAAAAAAAACTTAGAAGGAGAACGAAAAAATGGGGGGGGGGGGGGGGGGGGGGGGGGGGGGGGGTCCGAGAGGGAGTAGACAGAGATTGTGTTAGTGTGATTGTGTATATCACTGTGCTGCATGTATAATTATGTGTAGATGTGACGGTGTGTGTGTGTGTGTGTGCGTGCATGTGTATGTGTGTGTGATTGTGTGTGTGTGTGTGCGCGCCCGTGCGTTCGTGCGTGTGTATCTGTGCGATTTGTTGTGTGTGTGTGTGTGTGTGTGTTGTGTTGTGTGTGTGTGTGTGTGTGTGTGTGTGTGTGTGTGTGTGTGTGTGTGTGTGTGTGTTGTGTGTGTGTTGTGTTGTGTTGTGTGTATTGTGTTGTGTGTTGTGTCTGTGTGTGTAATTGTGTGTGTGTGTGTGTGTGTTGTGTGTGGTGTGTGTGTGTGTGTGTGTGTGTGTGTGTGTGTGTGTGGTGTGATTGTGTGTGTGTGTGTGGTGTAAGGGGTGGGGTGTGGTGGCATTCATCTTACGATACACACCACTGCATAAACGACATTGACAAAAACTCAAAACTACTAATGTACTGCACGCCCTTTACTTAGGGAACCTGACGTGGGTCAATAATCTAGACATGTAACTAGGCATTTGCCAGGCAAAGATGATACTTCAACAGACAAGGGATACTATTCTTTGTTGATAATTAGTGCGTGTGTGGGCGAATGTGTGTGTGTGTGTGTGTGTGTGTGTGTGTGTGTGTGGTGTGTGTGTGTGTGTGTCTGTCTGTGTCGAGTGGAGTGTAATGGGGAGAGAGAGTGAAAGAGGAGGAGAGAGAGAGTGAGAAGAGAGAGAGAGAGAGAGAGAAACGAACGAACTGCATGAAATGTATGCATTACATTTGTCTGGCAAGAAGCATAAAACAAAGTCATTAAATTTTACGGCGACGTTTTCGCGAAATAAAGATTTATAAATATAGTCATGTCTGAATTACTTCCATTTAAATTTTTGTTCCTAATGATGAAGAAAAAATTGAAAGAGAAAAGTTGAACAAAAAGTTGAACGAAAAGTTGAAGAAACAGTTGAGCACCGACTAATTAGTAATATAAGTGAGAGGAAGACCCAAATCCGGCAAATAAACATAAAACAGTATAAAGTGATATCTTCACTGGAGATAAACTTACATTAATTTATTGCTATGTTGTTTTCTTTCTCCGACTTTCCCAAGCAAGGGCTATAAATTTAGCGAGGGATTTTGGATATTTTTCATCTTCAGTCATGAGTATTCTGGTAATGACCCTTTGACTTGAAATGTCCTCATCAAAGATTATGCATTCTTGTCGTATACTTTCATACGATTTGCAAACAAACAAAAAAAATGCATTTCATCTTCTGCCTCTGCATCACACATGGGACAAATAGAGTGTGCCGATGAATTTGAGTAAAACCATCTTGTTGTTGCATTTAGCCCTAGGGCTCTTAGTCTAAAACGAGCAAGATTGCTTCTGTGCCATTTATTTGTTACGGCCTTTATATATTTTTCGGTTTGAAATATACTTTTAAAGGAAAGGAACCAATCATATTTCTCAGATTCTTCCATTCGAGCTTGCCAGTTTTGTTTGTACGAATCAACTAGTCTATCCCTAAATTCTGAAATAAATCCTTGCACCATATAAGATGACGACGGGGTAGCTATGTTGATGTTTAGCTCTGCTGATTTTCCACCGTTGCTCCGCTATTCATCGTTGAAGAAACAAGTACTTTGTGAGGTGGGTGCATCGCACAGTGAAGAGTGACGAAATTGTGCACAATGTGTAATCTGGACACTTCGAGAGAGAGAGAGAGAGAGAGAGAGAGAGAGAGAGAGAAAGAAGACAGACAGACAGACAGACAGACAGACAGGCAGTTAGGTAGACAGACTGACTGACTGACTGACTGTTTGACGGACACACAGGCAAAGACAGAGAGAAAAGGAGCTTCTTTCCATTTTTCTTTCTGTGTTGTAGAATTATCTTGACCGCAACTGGAAGATCATTCATTCAAATATATTAGTTGCTCGTTGCGGTTGCTAATCCCTTTGAATGTATCTGCATGATGGTTGGTCTGTTTCCAGGTTTGTTTATTTCTTCCTTTCTTTCCTTGACTGATATTTTTCTTTTTTGTTTTATTTTCTGCTTACTTTAGTGGCATTAGCATTACATTCTTCTTGTCGTTGTTGTTGTCACTGTTGTTTTGTCGCTGTTGTTGTTATTGTTGTCGCCGTCGTCGTTGTTGTTGTTGTCGTTGCTGCTGCTGCTACTGTTGCTATTGCTGTCGATGATGTTCTCGTTTCTTTCTTTCTTTTTTTTTCCTTTTGGGGGGTGGGTGGTGGGGATGGGGGTTTGGTTTGGTTTCGTTTGTGTTTCTTTAGTCAATACACACCACCAAAAGGCAGTTGCTCTCTCTCAGCGTCGGACAGTTTACAAGAAACATGATTATAAACCCACTGAAAGCTACTCTCCAGAGTAGATTCTCTGCTCCCATTTGGCGACCGAGTGAGTTTTAAAAAAGTACATCCAGTTTCAAAGTATTTAGAATCAGCATTTTTCTCACTGGCTGTTTTGATAAAGAGATCCAAAATAAGTGCGACTGCCCGCGTCCAAGCAAACAGGAACCAGAAGAACAAGTAAACCAAAAAGAACGCGTATTCAATACAACAAGACAAGACAAGCGCAAATTTTCGGCCAACCGGCCTTTGTCAAGCGCGAATGCATGATCACAAACAGACACCAAACAATGGATAATAACAAAAAGACTAAAACTTCCCTGCTGCCTCGTCCAGTGGATAAAAAGGGAAAATTTGCGTTTGTCTTGTCTTGTTGTATTGAATACGCGTTCTTTTTGTTTTGATAAAGCTGTGGGCACGCAAGACCTGATGCCTCGAGTACAATCCTAACCTGCACCATAAAGACTGGCCTGTTTGCTCTCCGTCTGATTAATTAATGCTCCGGTCAATCTCGTGGTGTGTGATTCGTATTTCATGGGTATCATTCTCCACTACCACCCTTTTTCCATGTCAAGACTTGCCAGTACATAGGGTTTTCAGCAGGCTCAACCGGTCTGCCGGATAATTACTGGCAGATTCGAATGGAGTTCATAAAGAACTGTCCGAGGAGGATGCATCCATAGTGAACAAATCCCGAATTCCCTCCTCTTGTTTTTGTCAACTAATGATATTTTGGTTGCTTGCTGCTACGCTTGTTTGCTTTTGCAGCTAATCTTTGACAATGACGAGAATGACCTCAGTGACGTCATTTTTTTCCAGTGGCCCGGATATGCCTTACCAAACAAATACTAGTCTCTTCATGACCATGCTCACACGTGATTTTTCGGGGTTTCTTGTTTTTGTTTTGTTTTGTTTTGTTTTTGTTTTTGCTTGCTTTTTGTTGTTTTTGTTTGGTTTTCGTTTTCTTGTTGTTTTGTTTGTATGCATGATTTTGGGATAATGACACATTTTGCTGATCAAACGAAATTAAGTTTGTTTAGTAACACAAACAACATAGCCTACTCAGTTTACTGACTGACAACTACTCAAAAATGGCCTATCAATCAGTCAGTCAGTGAGTAAGCAGTCAATCAGTCAGCAGTTAGTCATACGGTCACTCATTCCAGCAGTCAGCCAGTCAATGACATTCAATCTATTTGCCAATAAATCAATCAAGAAATCAACAAACACCTATCACACAAAATCACGCATACATACATACATACAAACATACCTATATATGTACGTACATACATACATACATACATACATACAAACATACCTATATACGTACGTACATACATACATACATACATACATACACACATACATACATACACACATACATACATTCATACATATATACATACACACATACATACATACATGCATACGTACGTACGTACATACGCATACATACACACATACATACATTCATACATATATACATACATACATACATGCGTGCATACGTACGTACGTACATATGCACGTACATACATACATACATACATATATACATACATACATACATACATACATACATATATACATAGAAGGAAACACAGACAGGCAGACAGAAAGCAAAATAAAAAAAAAGAAATAAAATAGATAAATACTAAATAAATAAATGATAAACAAATAAATAAATAAATGAACAAACAAATAAATAAATAAATAAATAAATAAATAAATAAACAAATAAATAAATAAATGTTTGTGACATTCGACTTACTAGGATATTTTCTCTTTCATAAGAACACTCTATCCAGAACATTATTTCCAACGTGATTGCAAAAACGCCTGACTTCCAGTTTGGCAGGGGAAGTACCGTGGGGCATACTTTAAGTAGAAGCTCACATGCTTTATCACAAACTCGTTCACTAATGTAGAATTCCCAGAGGGCATGTCAGTGGCTCCATACTTTCTACACACCATACAGACTATGACTTCCTTGTCATGAATTCAGGTGGTGGCACTTTTTTTTTTCAAACAAGACAACAGAAATGAAGAAGGCTGACATCGAGATCGGAAATGAAGAGAGAGATTGAAATAAATTGTAGAAATTCAGAATAATGTGAGAAATCAGGGAAGAGAAATGGTATGAAAAAGACAGGGCATGCGATTAAAAACAGTAAAACAGATTCAAATGACAGACAGTGGACAAAGATAAAGAAAACAAATATTCAAATGATAAAGAAAAAATAAACAAAGAAAGCAAAGGTGGATGTAAAGAAGAAAGGCGAAAACAAATAAAAGGATAAAAGATGGTTGTTAAATAAAAAATAATGGCAAAATAAAACAGTCATAGCAAAGAATGAAATGATGTTGGAAAGAAAAAGAAAAAGCCGGTAAATCGTTTAAAAGGAACAAATGGAAAAATCTTTACTAAAAACAAAGACAGAGTGTGTGTGTGTGAGAAAGAGAGAGAAACTGAAACTGAAACTGTTTATTGTCATTACCCGAAAAGGTCTTTTGACAAGGGGGATAACAATTTTACAGTAGTGCGACACATAATCCACTCTTTGTATGTGCGCAAATTCTTCACACATAATCAAAAAAAATATCGAACATCCATTCCTTGAACAGTCGAACATATTCAAATCATATATAATGAACAATCATCCATTTTACCACTACTACATAATGCAAAGAAAACAAAAACAAAAAATATCAGAACAGTGTTCCCACATTCAGGCCAATAATTTGTCTAGGTTTAGACAAACCAAAATCTTTTTCACACACCCACACCACTCACACGCATCCATATACGCTCACACGCGGGCGCGCGCTCGTGCGCACACACACACACATCAAAACTGTAATATGATGAAACATCTGGGCTAGACCACCCAAACCTTACATTTAGTGATAATAATATAATCTTCACATAACTGCCCCAAAATACTCTGTTAACAAGGGACATCACTATGCCTTTTATTTATTTGTTTTTTGGTTTGTTTGTTTTTTTTGTTTTTGTTAACATGTATAGTAGACCCTTAAGTGTCTATATTACCCTTTCAATATCCACTTCTAATCTACAAATATACCATTATTTTCATATTATTAGCTACTCTTAAATTATCGGCAAACAAAGCAAAATAAAGCAAATGAAAACAGCTCTTTACAAAACAGAGTCTATAATAAAGCGGCTTCTTTTGGAGTTAACGTGATATAGCCCACATCAGTCAAAAGAGATTAAATTAATCCCAGTATGATATTGTCTAGCACTATTGTCGGGCTTGTAAGTGTTTATGTCTTATTTTTTGTGCTTCCGCAATGTATAGTGCCACTGATTTGATTATGACTTCGTCATCAGATGACAAAATAGATACAACATCTTGTCTTTTGGCCATGTCGGATTCAAAAACTTTGCATTTTCCACGTATTGTGTCAAAAATTTGGCATTGGAATAAAAAGTGTTTTTCATTATCGACATTGTTTCCACATAAGGGGCAAGGATATACTGTGGACGTCCCAGGTTGAAACCAATTTTTATTTGCATTGAAACCAAGTGTTCTTAATCTAAATCTTGCGTAATTAGTTCTTTGCCATTTATCCGTAACAACACTGAGATATTTTTCGGTTTGAAAAACATCTTTAAATGAGAAGAACCAACTATATTTTTCTTTGTTTTCCATATCTGAGTGCCAATTTTGTTTAAACGAACAAATAAGCCTGTCTTTAAATTCATTAATAAACTGACACTCATTTCCTACTCCCTGGGACAACCACACGATTCCAAACCCAAGTTCTGATAAAGCCTTTTTTACCTGATAGGCCCAGTTCTGTTTTCCTATTTCCATTTGAGTAACCATCATTTCATATGCCTGTTTACATAACCGAGATTGTGGAAGCCTTAACAATTTCAACCAGTATTTAATACTCTTCACAAAGGTTCTAATGTATAAAGGATATCTTCCAGTTTCTCCATATAAAACAGTATTAGAAGAGTGAATTGGTACAGCCAAAAAACGTTTTATAGCATATGTATGCACTTTTTCCATATGTGGATTTACAGTAAGACCCCATACTTCAGCTGCATATGTAAGTAAAGGTTCTATCTGTGTATCAAACATTTTCCAATATAAATTACAATCAATAGAATTGAGCTTCCGTAAGGATTTTAGAATTTCAATAACACCTTTTTTCCCTTTATTACAAGATTCTTCCCATGCATAATTTAAACTTAATTTTGTCGAAAATATTATTCCTAAGTATTTATAAGAATTAACAACTTTAACCTCGTTAATTCCATAGAACCATTTTTCGTGTTTTGATAAATGTCCACCCTTCCTGAAAATCATAATAATTAGTTTTATCCATGTTAACTGTTAAAGCTAGTCGATCCGATTCTTCCTTTAAGACATTTAACTGGTTTTGTAAGCCTTTGACTGTACCAGAGAGAAGAACAACATCGTCTGCAAACAGCAATAGGAATATCTCAATAACCCCAGGGATAATTTGAATGCCATGCCTGCCTTTTCTTGACAGTTCCACTGCTAATTCATTAATGAAAAATGAAAACAATTGAGGACTCAATTGACACCCCTGTTTCACTCCTTTAGGGCATTCAAAATAATCTGAATATACACACTTCTCACGCACGCATGCAAACACTGAGTTATAAACTCCTCTTAGGGCCATATATAATTTTCCATTCACACCACTTTTACGTAATATATTCCAAAGATTATTACGATTCACAGACTCGAATGCCTTCCTAAAATCCACAAATGCAACATAAAGTTTCTTATTTAAAAGTAAATGCTTCTGCACAAGGGAGTAAAGTGTGAAAATATGATCAATTGTACTGTATTTTGCTCTAAATCCAGCTTGTTCTTCAACTATTTTCTCTTCTTTTTCTGCCACTTTGTTAATCTCTTATTCAAAATATATGTATAAACTTTACTCACTATACTTGTTAGAGCGACTCCTCTATAATTATCTGGATTATTCACATCTCCTTTTTTATGAATTGGGATTATTATGGACGTTGCCCATTCTGACGGAAAAATGCCATTATCAAAAAGCTTGTTACATAAATGGACAAGGAAATCAATTACATTAGCATTTGCATGTTTTAACATTTCGCTGATTATTTGATCTGGTCCTGCGCTCTTTCCTGCTTTCAAATGCCTGATACTCGCAGTCACTTCTTCTTTAGTTATAGGCTCATTGAAAAGGGGCTCAAAATTATTTTCTTCCTCTACTATATTACTCTCTTGTGCAGTATTTCCCCCGATATCATTGAAAACACTGCAGAAATGATTGTACCATTGTTCAATAGAGATTTCATTGTACACAAAGGCCTTTCTATTAACAGATCTTATTATTGACCAGAATGTCCTGGAGTCATTGATGGAATCTTTGAGTGTTCTTATTTTCTTATCTTCGTATTCCCTTTCTTTCGTTTTCCTTAGTTTAACATACTCTTTTCGTGATATGACATATGCTTCTCTTTTTTCTTTTTTTTCTTTTTCTGTTTTGCATCTCTGGAATCTTTTCAGTAGCCTCTTAACTTCTTGTTTCTTTCTTTCACATTCCTTATCAAACCAATCATTCTGTTTCTTTTGTCCTTGTCTCACTGTTCGTACCATACACGCAGCTGCCCCGCATAAAGCCTTAGTAAACTGCTCCGAACTGTCATTCACATTATAATCTAACAAACCGAAAGCTGTCTGTAGACAATTGTTGAACTCAGAACCATCAAGCTCTTGTACAAATAAACTTGCTAATTCTTCAGACCATACAATGTTTTCTTCCCCTTGTTGTCTTGCACTTTCTACATATGTATGATTATTTCCCCTTTTCCATATTACCTCAACAGGTAGATGCCATGAATCAACACAGTTACCTACCCGTAAATCAAAGCATGAGACCAAATTATATGGAACAAGAAAATAGTCAATCACACTACACCCGTTTGGAGACACAAAAGTGTATTCACCCTCTGTATCTCCATCACAAAAACCATTCAAAATAACCATATCCAACATGAAACATAAGTTCAACAGTGTTTTGTCAAAACTATTCACAGTTTCATCTTTAGAACAACGTACATCACATTCATTATACATCCTGTCATACTCAATGTCTTCCAAATAAGTAGTCATGTCTTCAGGCGCAAACTGTTCGTGACCTGTTCTAGCATTGAGATCTCCCATAATTATAAAATGTGTTTTTTCTTTTTCAAACTGTTGTAGCATTAATTCTTCCAGCATCAAGATCCCATCTTTAATTAATGTTTCGTTATATCTAGGGCTTCCTTCTGGCGCAACATAGCATGCAATCAAAATCAGATCTTTGTCTAAATCAAATACATTTTTGTTTACTCTGATGGCAATGGTGTTATCATAATCTAACATTATTTCTTTCACACAATTTTCTAAAGTTTTTTTCACCAACAATAAAACTCCACCCGAATTCCTGCCATGGTGTGACAATTTCTTAGCTGGAGCGTAAAACTTCAAATAATCAGTGAACAAACAGCTGAAATCAAACGAAGTATCAAGAAAACATTCAGTAAGACAAACAAAATCAAATTTTGTTACATAATTTATGAAGGAAACGTTCTTCAATTTACTGTACAAATTTTCAACGTTGTAATTCAAAAAGGACCACTGGTTTGGATGGCCATGCCTGTCCTATGGCTTTCTGGAAGTACCGGAACGCAAGCTCCTGTTGCCAAGGTTACCGCCTGCTCCTCTGCCGCGGGCCGTGCTTGTTGACGTCCGTCGCGGTTGGCTGCCCATGCTCACCCTCTCACCCGTCTGTCGGTCTGCCGCAGGACTGCCGCGTGATGCACGTGCGTCCGTGTCTGTAAGACGCCCGGTGTCATGCCCCTGGGAACTCCTGTTGGCGTCACGCTGAAGCTCGGCCCGGTTTGCACGTGAGATGACAGGCGGGGAAGAGGAGGAGGAAGGGGAACCACCACTCGCGACTCTGCCCCGTTAGAGGTGACAACTCCTCTCGTCATCTCCCCATCTTGAGGGGGGTCCCCACCAGCGACTTCATCCCGCCGATTGGTGAAGGTGGGCGTGTCTCTCACGTCGGAAGAGGAGGTGTGTTTAGGTTGTAAGTCTGAAACTGTGTCACCACTCACAATCTGAGCATAAGATCGCTGTTCTGGTGGTCTTGGTCCAATCACCAATTGTCCCTTTTGGAAGTATGCTCTTTTGCCTTCACTACGTCACGTGCTCTTGCAACGATTTGTGCCTGTGTTCTTGTTAGGTCGTTTGCGACCCTGATACCTTTCACATCTAGTTTTCGTCGTATGTCTCTGTTTGTAATAATCAGCATTTTGTCTCTCCACCTGGTGAATTTGACTATCATTTGTTTGGGTTGCCCTTGTCTTGTCTGTCCAGTTCGATGTGCTCGTACGATGTCATCAGTAGTCCAGACTTTAGGGTCGTCAATACTATTGAGAACGTCAATAACTGCGGTAGCACATGAGTCAAACGTTTCCCTAGATTCTTGCTGAGAAATCCCGAAAAAACGTAAATTATCTCTTCGTGAAAAATCTTCTAACCTGTCTGTGTCTGACTTTAATTGGGCAACATCGTGTCTCATATCCCTGATTGTCTCTGTGAGTTGTATTTCCTCTTTCTCATCATTAGATTCCTGGAACAGTTGTTGTATGTCGCCACTCATATCTGTCACTGTCTCCGTCAGGTTTCTGTGATCTTTCTCCAGTCTGTTGCACCTGTTGTTGATTTCCTCACATCGTTCTTTCACTTGACGTAGCTCGTCTTTGATCTCTCCAAGATCATTCCTTATCAATTTGGTTTGTCAGAGAACTGTTGCTGCATCACTTGCATGAGTCTGTCAACCATGTTATCATTTCCGTCCTCTGTGTGTGTGGTACTGTCAGTGATAGGGCCGGGATTTGTCTCTATGTCACCGCAGAGGAGCAGCCTTCTCACGCAAAACACGATGTGCTGCACGCACACGGCCGAGAAAAGCAATGGCACGTGCATGGCTACCTGACATACACCGTCGGTGAACATATCTCTCTTCTGCCCCCAGTCTTGTTCCTTTTATTTTTTCTTGTTCAGCTTGTCTTGCCATTTTAAATGACAACATTTCATGTGCATTACAAAAGAAACTGTCAATGAATGTCACAAATGCAATAAATACCACAAAGGCGACAAGAATATCCAAAGATGACCAGACTGTGTTATTGACACTGGCCTTGCTCACCTGTACGCACCTCAAACTTTTTCGAGCACACCTTCTTGACCCAGATTTGAAATGTCCACAGAAAATGCCGATAGCAGCTCTCCACACTTCAATGCCCACCATTTTCCTGCACTGTCTCTCACATGGGACTATCACTGAAGCACTGCACAGGATAGCTGTTTGATACAGATCATCAAAACACTGTCATGGAGAAAAGTATACACAGCAGCTCAAAACAGCTGCTATTCGCCGCCATTACCCAGCATGCCCCCGAGAAAGAGAGAGAGAGAGAGAGAGGGAGAGAGGAGAGCGAAATAGAAAAAGAGAAAGAGCGAGAGACAGACAGACAGACAGGCAGGCAGGCAGGCAGGCAGGCAGGCAGACAGACAGAGACAGACAGACAGACAGACAGAGAGATAGAGAGACGGAAGAAGCATTAACAAAAACAAACAAAATGAGAAAGAGCAAAAGTATACGGGAAAACAAAATATAACAAACGATAAAATAGAATACGATGTATTAAACAACACGAACTCCCCTAATATACTGTGGTGGGGAGAGAGAGACAGAGAGAGAGAGGGGGGGGGGAGAAACAGACAGACAGACAGACAGACACAGATAGAGACAGAGAGAGAGAGAGGAGAGAGAGAGAGAAAGAGAGAGAGAAAAAAAGAGAGAGAGAGGAGAAAGAGAGAGAGAGGAGAAAGAGAGAGGGAGAGAGAGGGAGAGAGAGAAAGACAGAGACTTCATTTTTTTACAAACTTCAAAACACTTCATTACTCAAGGATAGTAGCATTATATCCCGCTGGACCTGTCTTACAGCTAGTCCTCTACACAAACAAGCGCACTAAAAACAGATAAATCATAAACAAGTCACATATCAAAGACGCTATAAAAATGAATTATATTAAAATGTTTATTCTACATGTCAGCATGTAAAGGGCCTTACAAAAGCATGAGACACAATGGTAGACTTATAAGAGAGAGAGAGAGAGACAGACAGACAGACAGACAGACAACCAGAGAGAGAGAGAAAGAGAGACAGACAGACAGACAGACGGACAGAGACTGGAAGAGAGACAGAGACGGTGAGAGAGGAAGGAGAACAAGAAGGACAAGAAGAACAAAAAGACAAAGAAACGGAAGAAGAAGCAGAAGAAAGAGAAGAAGAGACAAAAGAAGATAAAACAAAATACATACATAATTAAACAAAAACGAGAAAAAAAACGATAAAAGGTTACCAATGCGTAAAGGTAATTGGAAAGAAAATAAATTAAAATAATATTCATGATCTCACATTTACTAGAAGCAACAGTGCTGATACCTAAGCTGGTGTGGTTAAGAATGAAAGCA
>CM060313.1:75054115-75066615 GCA_030674185.1 Monoplex corrugatus
GTAGAGCTCTCCCACCTTCCAGTCAGTTTATAGCTATGATTGTCATATGCGTTTTGTATGTTGTAGGTTGTTCATATGTGAACATTTCTTGTCTTATATGCATAAACTGATATCATTTCTGTTACCGCACTGTTCGTTGATGGTTAATTATCGTACAGCAAAAAGATGCAATTTGAAAAAAAAAATATGCATAGCATAATATTGACATGTGCTTGGATCTTGATGTTCACTTTTAAACCTCTACTATACAAAATATCATTACGTATATTCCGAATATGATATGGTATATCATTATCTATATTCTGTACGTTATCTAGTGTTCACATGTCAACAATATTCTTTTCATCTGTATATAATTTGATATAATTTTTTCTTTACCACACTGTATGTTTGATGTCCGTTTGTTGTAAAACAAAACACACACACACAAAATTAAACAAGTTCGTTATATAAAAAAAAAAACACTAAAAAAAAACAACGGGGTTTGGCTAGCCACCAGTTCATGTTGCTATGAATGGGGGTACCCCAACCCTGTTTAGAGTTAGGGACGGAAAAACAAAGAGGGAAAGGAAATGGGAGATCACTCCCATACGACCTGTGTGTTACGGGGCAGCCTTCACTTCTATTTTTCAATGATCACTCCCATACGACATGTGTGTTACGGGGCACCCTTCACTTCTAGTTTTCAATGATCACTCCCATACGACTTGTGCGTTACAGGGCACCCTTCACTTCTAGTTTTCAATGATCACTCCCATACGACTTGTGTGTTACGGGGCAGCCTTCACTTCTATTTTTCAATGATCACTCCCATACGACCTGTGTGTTACAGGGCAGCCTTCACTTCTATTTTTCAATGATCACTCCCATACGACCTGTGTGTTACGGGGCAGCCTTCACTTCTATTTTTCAATGATCACTCCCATACGACCTGTGTGTTACGGGGCAGCCTTCACTTCTATTTTTCAATGTCCCTTACAAAAGATCATTTCATATCGATCAGAGAAGTATGTGTTTGCGTGTGCGTGCTCACATGTGTACGTGTGTGTGTGTGTGTGTGTGTGTGTGTGTGTGTGTGTGTGTGTGTGTGTGTGTGTGTGTGTGTGTGTGTGTGTGTGTGTGTTGTGATGTGTGTGTGTCTGCGAGCATGTGTCTGTGTATATGAGAGATAAAAAAGAGAGGAGAGGGAGGGAGATGAAGAAAGAGAGAGAGTAAGACAGAGGGAGATGAATAGAGAGAGAGGGAGATGGAGACACACACACACACAGAGTGAGAGAGAGGGAGGGAGAGAGAGAGAGACAGAGACAGAGACAGAGACAGAGAGACTGAAATGCCTGTACAGGATTGTCTTCGCTCTTCATGGGTGAATCAGTCCAAATTTTGATTATGACTGTGACGGCCGAGGACTCGAGAAATATGCAGAAGGCACCAGGGTCAAAGTCATAAGGATAAAATAATTGCCTGAAATCAGCACTCTTGAAGTAAAGTGTGTCAAATTCATTTTCTCAGGAGTTTCCTGACAATATTTCAAATCTGTTTTTACAGTTGTCGCAATGAACTAGCCTAGATGCATGTCAAATTTTATTTCAACCAAAGCTTCTTCAAGGTCAAAGGTAACAAGAGAAGTATAGAATCTGTATTTCCTGTAATGATTTTTGGATCAAAGGGGGACATTGTTAGAATGGGTTTTACTGTCTTGTTTACTTTTACCATGTCCTAAAACATACTTGACTTCAGTCTGGAATCTGCTTTCAACGTGAAGTAAAAAAGCCGAAAAAAATTAAATGATAGCATGAAAACATATACAGGGTCACTGTGACATCAAAAACTAAGCTATACCCATTGAAATGCATGCTTTTGTTATGTACCATTAGTGTTTGCTACTCTGAATTTTTTTTTCATCAACAAGAAAATGTACACAAATGACAATAACAATTAGCAGCAAAGCATAATAAATTGATTGAGAATAAAATTCAAAACACATGTCACTCTTAAGTGCTCTTAAAAGTTAACTATGTGTGAGTATGTCATGTAAATAAAACAAATTTAATAGATATACACGGACATACAAAACTACGTAAGTCGATCCGAATAAGCTTCCCTTCAGTTTGTAGAAAAAGAAAAAGCACATTTTTAAAAAATCTCTGTGCACTCATTGCACTGCTTCTAACAGAAGTCTTGGACGTGTTTATGTTTGCACAAAAGTAATGTGTAGAAGTGCACGCAGTTTTTCCTCCTTCCTTTCCCATAATCTCTCTCTCTCTCTCTCTCTCTCTCTCTCTCTCTCTCTCTCTCTCTCTCTCTCTCTCTCTCTCTCTCTCTATCTCTCTCTCTCTCTCTCTCAGAGCTGATCACAGGACCTATTATTAGATCATGATTAAATCCATTCTGCTTGTCTGTCTGTCTGTCTGTCTGTCTGTATCCGTTCTGCCTGTCTATCTCCTCCTTCACTCAGTCTGTTCACCTTATGAAATCTTCACGGAAGAATATAAACCTGACGTATTTACTAGATACAAACTATTCTTTAAACCTGATGACACAATTTATCAAAACAAAGGAGACGATCAGGGAGAGTAAAGTATTCAATAAAGAGTGGAATTAAAGAGGCGTATATCGCAAAGATTCTTTTGGCGTTCGCGGAAGTCACCTGAAAAACATCAATCAGCGTTCAGAAGATTGTACTTTATAAGTACACTGTGCATTACTTTAGGTTTGTGCATTTTCAACGGCATATGTAAAGGTGACGTTGAAGATCATTATGCATAGATTTTCTTAAAATTCCGGAAACATCGTCAATGACTACATCATATTTTTCAAAGTATTTTTTGAACACTTAGGCATAATTTCTGTGAAATATCTGTTAGAGAACCATAGAATTCAATCGCTTGTCTGTTACAATTTGTGTTGTTGTTGTTGCTGTTGTTTCCGGTTTTTTGTTTTGTTTTTGTTTTTGTTTTTGCTTTTGCTTTTTTTTTCCAAACAACATATTCGTGAACGATGGGCGCAGAAAGACAATGAGGAGTTTATTGAAACATTTGTTCAAAATGACAGATATTCACATGAATTGCATTCAATGACACTTCAGTTTAAAACGATAACTAGAAAACTTGATACTGCTAATTTTTTTTACATGTTGATGGAAATAAAACACTGATCTTTTTCGTGAATGCGTAACAGAAAGTGCAGAACGCATAAAAATGGACATTTTAAGTAATAAGAGGGCACGGTTGTGAGGCGTGGACAGTTAACACGCAAAGCCAGAACATTTTTGAAGCAGCCGAGATGTGGTTTCTAAGAAGAATATTAAGAGTTCCATGGATAGCAAAGAAAACAAACGAGACAGTCTTGATGGAGGCAGACACAAGAAGATCATTGATAAGGAAGATTAAGAAAAGACAAGCAACATTTAGAGGCCATTTTATGAGGAAAGGAGAATTAGAGCACCTGGTCACAACAGGAATGCTACAGGGAAAGAGAACACCAGGTAGACCCAAGGAGAAAAGCAACATTTAGAGGCCATTTTATGAGGAAAGGAGAATTAGAACACCTGGTCACAACAGGAATGCTAGAGGGAAAGAGAACACCAGGTAACCCAAGGAGAAAATATTGGACGGACTTGCAGGGTGGCTGAGGACAGAGAGGGTGGAAGATGTGCTTGCGGTGACAAAAGACAGAAGCATATGGAGGGCCATGATCGCCAATGCCATGCGGCAGGGCACATGCACATGATGATGAGGATGAGAAGGGCACATGGTGAAAAGTTTGATACATACAATCTAGAATTCGATGTGGTACTCAACTGACAGACTACACTAATTGTACAGCTTAGGTAAAGCAAGGTGACGCATACAGTCCAGTGCATTTTCTCTCTCTCTGTCTTCACAAATGAGTTCGAAACAGAAGTGATCAGGAAGGGAAGTAGCAAGAGACACGTCTTTCCTGTGATAGTTTGAACTTTTTATACTTTTGCAAAGCTTATGACATTATTTTGATATCAGCAACAGTCACTGGATTGGATTACAAATTTAGCTATATACATATGTATATGCATGTACATACAAAGAAAATTATATTTTATATATATATATATATACATATATATGTATGTATGTGTGTATGTATATATGTGTACATATATGTATATATATATATTGTGTGTGTGTGTGTGTGTGTTGTGTGTGTGTGTGTTTGTGTTGTGTGGGTGTGTGTGTGTGTGTCACACGCGCGTGTGTGTACACGCCGTGTGTGTGTGGGGGGGGGGGAGGTGGGTGCGCGTTCTAAAGTCCAAATGCCTGTGACAGACGTTTATAAATAGTTGGGAACAGTTTTTCCTCCACACATTCCACTGTTGTTGTTGCATTCAGGAATCCTGCTAGCAATGCTAAAAACGCTTTGGTTGGTATTGAGCAACATTTGTACATTCTTAACAATTCTTTTGATTCATTTAACACCGTCTGACTTTCAAGTACAACCTATCGTGCAATGTGATTCTAAGTTATGGCTGTTCTCCAACGTGAGTCGTTTCACTTGTTTGCTATTAAAAAAAAATTGGATGTGGATAAGTGAATACCCAAGGACTTCAGATATGGTGAATTGATATCCTATACATGTATATGTCAATACTGCTGTTTGATGTACCAGTACTGGTTTAGGACAATATGAATGGAAAATCACAGAAGATCATGTAAACGTAAGGAAGAAATTATTCATACCAACAAGCAACTGAACACACTGACTCAAGCATAAAATACACCAAAGAAACAGATAAACAAAACAGACAAAGGAAACAGATAAACAGAACAGACAAAGGCACAGACAAAGGAAACAGATAAACAAAACAGACAAAGGCACAAATAAACAACTGAACAAAAAAGAATGACCTAGTAGATACAAAGTCAAAAGGAATAACAATAAGAATTATACAATTAGCATTATTATGGAATCATCATTAAAACTGTATGAATCACCCTGCAAGTGGAACAAAATATACACACACAAAACTCTACCCCAAGCTGACCCAGATAAAAAAAATGAGGTCTCTACCACCTCAGTTCCACATGACCTCAGAGTATGGGTCAACCTGTACCTGAACCTCTTAGCAGCCAATTATCAAAAATAGCGACACAACACCCATTAACAGTTCGTCAGCTGAAGAACTAAGCAACTAACAAGCAGTTTCCTTCATTATCATCCCAGTCAATCTTGCTGCTAGCAGAGAAACACTTGCCCAATAAAATGACCATTAATATCCACAGACAGCAGATCTCATACAAAATGGACAATGTACATTTATAGAGAGTGTGCACAAAACATACACACACGCGCACGCACGCACAGATCTGTTTTTAGATAGATAGATAGATAGAAAGATAGATAGATAGATAGATAGATAGATAGATAGATAGATAAACTGCTAGTTATCTAGAATGACAGACAGACAGACAGAAAGACAGACAAACAGACAGACAGATAGATAGATAGACAGATAGACAGACAGATAGATAGATAGATAGATAGATACATAGATACACAGATACATAGACAGATAGATAGACAGACAGACATACATATGTATACTATAGTGAGAAAGATGGAGACACAGAAAGAGATGGAGGTGGACAAAGACGAACAGACATACATTCAATGAGACAGTCCTACAGAGACAAGAGCGAAAAGAACAAGAGCAGGAAAGACAACAAACAAGTCCATCGGTCCATCCACCCCGAGCCAGGCACGACCGGCAGTCAGGTCTATTCATCAAGGTCTGGGTATCCAGTTGACGAGCGGCGATGAAAGCTTTTATCCTCCAAGCTTGCCTCGGACATGCCAACAAATCTCCCGCTAATCACTCCGCCGTCCGGCCCATTGTCCTTCTTTGTCTGTGAAGACAATGCTTTGTACAGCTCAGCACTTTTTGCCTGATGTCGAAGACTGACTGAAAAAAAATCAAAAGAGAAGAAAGAACAGAAGGAAGGGAAGAAAAGGTTGGATGCGCGGTGGTGGTGGAGCAATAATACCACAGAGGTGGCGTAGAAAATGCAGCGGTAAAAGAGAAGGAAATACGAAGAGACATCCACTACCACCCCCTCAAAAAAAAACTACTACAATAGAACAACAACAACAAAAAAACGTTTGAAGAAATCGATACAAAACCAACAAAGCAAGCAGGAAAGCAACGCCTCCACAAAATTCACAAAGATGATGGGATGGATACATTAAAAAAAAAAACAACAACAACAACTGTGAATGGTATCAGTTTTATAGATGCTGTTCCTGTTGTTTCATGGTGGTAATAGTCATAGTGATGATGATAATGGTCGTGTTGGGGAATCGGAAATGTCGGGTTGTTTGCAACAAAAATATCAGAAAACTTGGTAAAGATGTAGTAGACATTACCCTCAATATTATGTAAGTATAATCACTGTTATTGCTGTCATTCGTAAATGTATACATTTTTCATGATTGTTACAGTGCATACGATCCCCCCCCCCCCCCACCATGCAATTAATGATGTGATGACAGAAATCTAAGAGGATAGAAACCCCCTTTCCAGGTACAAAATTCTGAAAACAAGCAATATTTTAAAGAACACACATCAATTTTTTATCTAATCTATTGTGTATTGCTTGATATTAAAAAAAAACCACGTTAGGCAATAAAGAAATGAACAAATGAATAAATATTTACACATAAATAAATAAATAAATAAATAAATAAATAAATAAGTTAGAATACGAAAAATGTATAACCAATTTATTTCTTCTGAATAATCATATTGATAAATCATCAATGTGAGCAACATCACTGACCGTTTTTTTCTCTTGAAAACTAATAAGCCTGTCAGTCGTTTTATTGTATCTAGATACCATCAAACTCACCATTATGAAAATAGTCTAGACGTAGAAACAATTGCCGTAATATCGTTTAGGAAAAGAAAGTGAAATTACACAGATCAAGAGAAGAACATCACCTTTTGAAATTAATGTAATTCAATTTCGCTTTTATGGTTTTATGTAATGAAAATGTCTGCCATCAACCTAAGAGAGATAGAAGGGAAGGAGAGAGAGAGAGGGGAGGAAAGGGAGAGAGAGAGAAAGAGAGAGAGATAGACAGAGAGAGAGTGAGAGACAGAGAGAGAGAGTGAGAGACAGAGACAGAGAGAGAGAGAGAGGGGGGATACATTTTCATGTTTCAGGTTGGTGGCATAAACACATTAATGCTGTTATATATTCAGCCCTCACCTATGGGGAGAGGGGGGGGGGGTCCACACTAACACAAGTACATTATTATTCTCGTATTCAAAGATAATGTGTTATCAATATACATTAAATGAGTGAGTGAGAAAGAAAGTATGTGTGTGTATCCATGTGTGTGTGTGTGTGTGTGTGTGTGTGTGTGTGTGTGTGTGTGTATGTGTGTGTGTGTGTGGCGTGTGTGCGTGCGTGCGTGCCTGTGCGCGTGTGTGTGTGTGTGTGTTGTGTGTGTGTGACACAGAGAGAGAAAGAGAGACAGACAGACAAAGACAGAGAGACAGACATATAGATAGACAGACAGATAGACAGACAGCAGACAGAAAAGATTTTTTTTATCGTTTGATATATTTTGCCTCACGATACAATGTGATGTGTTTTCATTTGTGCTGTGTCATTTCTTGGAGTAACGTACCCTGTTGTATAAGGCAAAAAGTTTTAAATTTGCAGCGCCTTGAATAAAAATGTAACCAATTCGAACATTTTCTGTTGTACTTCCTTTCTCTTTTCCCTTTTCTTCCCCCTTTTTTCTTTCTTTTCTTATTCTGTTACATCTTTCTCTTTTTCACCTTTAATTCACTTCAGTCTGATATATCATAGAATCATTTCTAGACACACAAAATAAGAATGATACCAGCAGTACCACTAATATTACTACTAATGCTATTTCCATTACTGCTACAAAGACAATTACTACTACTACTGCTACTGCTGCTGCTGCTGCTGCAACAACTACTACTAATATTACTAATGATAAACTAGCAATACCCACAACTAAGGTAATAATAATAATAATAATTAGAAGAAGAAGAAGAAGAGGAGGAGGAGGAGGAAGAAGAAGAAGAAGAAACAGAAGAAGAAGAACAACAACAACGACAACGTCAACAACTACAACCACAACAACAACAAGACCAAGAACAAGAAGAACAAGAACATGAACAAGAAGAACAAGAACACGAAGAAAATAACAAAATCATGATAAATGGATAAACTATAAAAGACATACACACTGAAAGACAAGCAAAAAACACCCCAAGAATTATGTACTAAAATGATAACTGTATGCCTGAGGTAGCCATATTTCTCCTGACAATAAAACAAAACATAAAGCAGAACAAAGGAAAAATATTTACAGGGTTGCAATAAAAGCATCCTACAGAGTTACAAGCAAAGCCAGAACAAGATTGAGGCAGCCGAGATGTGGTTTCTAAAAAGAATGTTGAAAGTTCCATGGACAGCAGAGAAAACAAACGAGACAAGCTTGATGGAGGCAGACACAAGAAGATCATTCATAAGGAAGATTAGGAAAAGACAGGCAACATTTATATGCATTTTTATGAGGAAAGGGGAATTAGAGCACCTGGTCAAAACAGAAAAGCTGGAGAGAAAGAGAGCGCCAGGTAGACCCAGGGAAAAAACATTGGACGGACCTGCAGAGTGGCTGAGGACACAGAGGGTGGACGATGTGCTTGCGGCAACAAGGGATAGATGCATATAGAGGGCCATGATCGCCAATGCCATGTGGCAGAGCACTTGATGATGATGACAGAGTTGCAGCTGGTTCCTGATCAGTTACAAAAGTAGTGTATGTTAAAGTCTCAAGCATAAATGTGTGTAATCACACTCTGTAATTTACCAACGACAATATCCTGTGTAGGGCCTTGCCCTTTCAGTTGTATCAAACAGACTGCGATGCTCTCTTTATTTCTTTTGTTTGCTCTCCGTTCTCTTTTCAAAAAAGGATACTTTTAGACGTGCTACATGTACACTGTCATACGAGATATTCTTTAATATCTATGCATTTTTGTTGGCGTGGAATCTTAAAAGTGCTTCTCGGCTTTATGAAGATGGTATATTCTGCTTCTGACATGAGGAAACAAGAATGTCATGTTCTTTTTACGTCAGTGTCATTTTTTTTTTCAATTTTTCTCTTCAGAAAGTCATGGAAGATAAATACATTGGCATGCACTACACGAAACACTGACCACGCACAGAATCCAATAGACTATATGGCTTTTATCTATCCTATCTATCTATCTGTCTGTCCGTCTATCTGTCTATCTATCTGTCTGTTTATTTATCTATATCTATCTGTCTGTCTGTCTATCTGTCTATCTATCTGTCTGTCTATCTGTCTGTCTATCTGTCTCTCTATCTTTCTATCTCTTCTATCTGTCTATCCATTTGTTTATCCATCCATTTATACATCTATCCATCTATCTATCTATCTATCCATCCATCCATCCATCCATCTATCTATCTATCTATCTATCTGTCCGTCTATCTATCTGTCTGTCTGTCTATCAATCCATGAATTAATCACTGTATTTACTTAATTCTGCGAGAAGTATTGCTATGTTTGCAACTTGTAGTAAATTATGGGTCTAATCACAACAAACGGCGTCAGTAAATTGAGTAGAGAAGCTGAAAGCTGATCAATAAAAATGACAATCAAGTACAATAAAATTGTCAGCAGCAGCAACATGATGATCATCACCATCACCATCATCATTATTGTTCGCTTTGCACTGAAGGTTACCTTCATGCATTCGACCCAAAATTTGGTGAAAATTCATCCACAAACAGCTCAGGAAGCTTTTGTGAACACATCAACAATGCACTGAACAAATGCACACACAGGATTCTTCTGACCAATGCAATGTAAAAAATGTTTTCTTTTAAGTATGATAACTAACCTTGAAAAGGAAAGAGAAACAGAGACAGAACAAATAAAACCAACAGGAAGATGAAAGAGTATCCCCCCCTCCCAACAGATCCAGCTAGGAAATTCTTGCGTTTTCTTTTCTTTTGTATCTTTATTAGTTTCAATGATTCTGAGAAGAAGGTCACTTATCTAAGCTTATAAATTCGTGACTTCTCTTTGGTCTGGATTTGTCACCATAATGTAGGTGCAATATGTGTGCAATTGTGTGCACAGCATCGTGGCTATGATTTCGAAGATATCCGCATAAATCAAAATAATGGCGAGTTTTGTTTGTTTGATTTTTCTACTAAATGTTTGTAGACCCGCAGACAATGAAACATACAGGTTTCCCTCCAGCCGACATGAAATAATCTGTCTGTCTGTCTGTCTGTCTGTCTGTCTATCTGTCTCTCTCTCTCTCTGTCTGTCTGTCTGTCTCTCTCTCTTCTCTCTCTCTCCCTACCTCCTTTTGAGACTTGAAAAGTTCAGGTGCAAATCGAGTCACAGGAACAAACTAACCATGTGGACTTACTGTTGTGATTAAAACCTGCACGTGTAGACATATTGCCGAGCAGGTGGGCAGGTGCACAATCGAGCTTTTCCGGCTTGTCTGCAGGTACATTTCATTGATGTGGAGGTTTAACCATCGTATATCGATGCACTCTCTTTTGTTCCCTTCCTCGACCAACTCTCCCTCCCCTCTTCCTTCTCTTCTTTCTGTTGTTCTTCTGTGCTTCGTGCCAATATAATGGATTGTAGGTGTCAAAAATGTAGTGATGACCTTCAAGGTAATGCAAGATGTAACCTGTATAGAAACATTTCTAATGTATCATAATTTCAAATCATTTTGAAATCAAAGGATGGATTTTTCTTATTGTTTTTTTTTTTTTTTATCTTCCGCCTGTACCGTGAGATGTTACGAGGAGATATACAGGCGTCTGTCTGCGGCGAGATGGAAGGCTTGGGTAAGCGACATGATGTACGTGCCCAATGTTTCTGACACTGTGTCGTTCCAGCATAGCCTTGGTCTCCCTCTGACTCTGGTGCCGGTATATCTGGGCTCCTTGCTTGGAGGGCATCCTTGTAACATGTCCAAACCACATTTTTTCCCTTTTTTTAATGGTTGTTTTTTGTGTGCTGCTTTTCTATGTGATGTAGGACGGGTGTTACTCCTACCGTTTCTCTCGTTGTCTCATTTTCTGACCCTGTCTCCCAGAAATTTGTTAGCTGCTCTCCTGAGACAATTCATCTCGCAGCCTTCTAACTTCCTTTTGAACGATTTTGTCAGTGACCATGTCTGGCACTGGTATTTAAGAGTTGGGATGAATATGGCACTGATTAGTTTTCTTTTGGTGCTCAAGGGGATGCCTGGATGCCACAAACAAGATGCTAGTTGGTAGCTTAAAGCGTTTGCTTTCTGGCAGCGTATTTCGATTTCTTTTTCTAATTTCCATTTTCAGCTAAAACAAATGCTATCCAGATACTTGAATTCTGACGTTTGTTTCAACTGAGTTCCAAATATATTGTGTCCAACTTTCCAAGTGTTCTGCAAGGTATCATTACCTCTGTCTTTCTAATGCTAGTCCTCCCTGCTATATTTCTTGCAGAATACATTCAGTTGATGTAGCTGATCTTAGAGTTGAATTTTGTTGTTGTTCATTATGGCCTGATCATCATTGAATGACAACTCGTTTAGCGCTCCTGGATCAAGATCGAGTTCTTTGGTGATGCAGTCCTTGTAAATGGTAAAGGGGAAGGGAGAGAGTACGCAACCCTGTCTGACCTCGGGTATTACTGGGAACCAATTTGAGAGCCTATTTGAGGTATGTACTGCACTCTTGCTACTGGTATACATGACTCTCACTTCTCCGCAATTGTTCCTTGATGTCATATTGCTCTAGGACCTCCCGTACGTTGTTTCGGTTGACTCTGTCAAAGGCCTTTTCTTGGTCGATAACTATACGATAGAGTGCTTGTCATATTCAACTGCTCTTTTACATAGCTGGCGGACTGCGAAAATAGCATCGTTGTGTCCTCTGCATTTCCTGAAGCCAAATTGTGCATCACTGAAGTAACACTGTACACTGGCCCTGATTCGCTGCTCTAGGATCGTGGCGTAACTTTTCCCAATTTGGCCAAGGAGTGGTATGCCCCAATGGGTGTTACAGTTTCTCTTGTTGCCTTTCTTTTTCCATAATGGCACGACAACCGTAATCTGCCAATCTTCAGGACCTTCCTCTCTTCCTATCCCTTCTGAAAGATTCTTGTTAGCCGCTTAATTCCTATCTCCCAACATGCCAGGATGGCTTCTGTTGTTATGCCATCTGCACCTAACATTTTTCCTTTTGGGCTAGTTACCATAAAAACCTGTCCAACCTTCAAGTTCTGAAAAAAAATCCTTTGATTATAAAGACTACGAGCCATGACTAAAGTGCTTCAAGCAATCATGCGGGAATTTTTCTTCGTACATAACTGCGCATTAGCTACACACTCGCACTAGGACATCCAGCGCATCAATGACCAATTTCGGCCTTAAGATTAGCCTC
>CM060313.1:75069115-75084115 GCA_030674185.1 Monoplex corrugatus
GTGTGTGTGTGTGTGTGTGTGTGTGTGTGTGTGTGAGTGTATGTGTTTGTGCGCACGCACACACACACACACACACGAGTTGTCCCAATTTTTTTTTCACAACTGAAAATCCACCGCACCTTTTCATCTCCAACAATTCACAGTGTGCACCAAACCGCCTCCACCACCAACCACCACCATCAAAACCACCACCACCGACCATCACCACCACCACCACCATCACAGACAACCACCTTCACCGATGAAGAACTGATCAGTACATTTGCCCATTAAGCTAAGCATACGCTGACCAACCCTTCAGCTGCCTCGTCCAATCTGGACCCAGGTGGTCATTCGGGGTGGCTGGTAACGGCAGCAGGTGGAATTAGGGGTATTTAGGAGTCAATTACTCGGACGGCATCGCCTCATCTTCTGAAAATGTGATGAAGACCTGGAAATGAAGCTACTTAATGGAACGGACGGATACTGTAGTCTCGATGTATATATGTGTCTACACAGAGAATGCATGAATAGTGAATGCAGGTATAACGTGAAACTGGGTGGCTGTGGTTGTTACTAGTTGGGTAACACAGATTGTGAGATGTGAGATGGGGGAAGGGTTCAAGTTCATGTTGTTTATCACCCAGCCGACCACTAAAGCCATATCAGGGCTAATAACATATTGAAAACAACTTTTATGACCATTGTTTTTGTGAAATTATAATAGGCACAATCTTATTATAATTTACACATATCACGCCTAAACGAATATTATCCATCAAGGAATTTCACTTACTTTTTGTTAAATCGTCTGTGTGATAAGTTGGCCAGTCTGACGAGGGTTCGCTGAACCGATCAGGCCTAACAAAATAAGTGAAATATCTTGATGGATAATATTCGTTTAGGCGTGATATGCGTAAATTATAATAAGATTGTGCCTATTATAATTTCACAAAAACAATGGTCATAAAATTAAGTAACGCCTATATGGCTGAAACAAGAAAACTCTCAGCATGAAAACAACTTTATGTTTAATTAAAAAGACAACCGTTAAAAAAAACCAAGCACATGATTATCCTTTCGTCTAAATGCATTTTAAAAATCTTTCCCATACGTACTATTGTTATTTATTGTTACGCTTTTGTTTAAAGCCCAGCCAACAGCGTAGAGTCATATCAGGTCTATAACTGTTTCACAACAGGCAACACTTCAACACAAAAAAGGAAAAGATTATTAAGTATACATATCAACGCATTTACGCAATAATCTCAGGAGGTGCCCCTGGCCAATTTATCACACAGAGGATTTAAAAAAAACACACACTGAATATAAATTGAAACGTAACCAAGGATTCTAAAACATATACAAAACAGGCCTAAATTACCTAAAATTGCTTCCGCATATCTCATTTCCCTAGAACCAAAACTGCACTTAACACATATACCCAATTGTCAATCCTAAAATTTATCGAACACCTACAGGTGATGGACCATCAAGGCAGAAAACGATAGGAAGAAATTAAAGAAAGCAAATGAACAAGGCAGAAACAAAGAGAGTGACAGAAAAGAGGAAATTTCTAGCACAGAATTTCTAGAAGGTGGGGATAACATGAGACGAAATCTGTTGATCTCTTGTAAAAACATGACAACAGCGAGATTTTCAAAAGTCTGCTTTACAGTGCCTATGTCTAACATCGTGTAAATCCAAGCATTCAATAAGAATGATGCTGAATTGTGTGAGTGAGTGTGGAATGTGTGACACGTGTGTAACCTGCATAACACTGTGGCTTTCCTATGTTCCCGAGAACAGACGGGAGTAACTTTAACACTTTGACTCCTGCACCCTATCCACCAACTGCAAAAACTTCACCCTTTGACTCCCTCACCCTATCCACCAGCTTCCAGCAGGAAGGAAGCTGGTGGACAGTGTGAGGGAGTCAAAGGGTGACGTTTTTGCTTTGCTAGCATGGTTGACTCTGCAGGATGCTGGTGGACAGGGTGCGGGAGTCACAGGGTTATGGTCGGGGTAGATCTGGAAATGTTTAATGTGGAAAGATGGAGGGTATATGCCTTAGGCAGATAGGTCAGAAGGGATCAGCTCAATACCCCCCTCCCCGTACCGATAGATTCCCTGCACAATACTTCCAGCGCTCGATACACCCTACTGCCATATGGTAATAATACTTCGCTTTTGGAAATTTATCTTCACCATAGAAATAAATAGAAGTGAAAGAACAAGAGATTTACAAACTGTTCCTTGCTTGTATGTCGATCCGTATTCTCCTTGCCTATGGCGTGTGCGTGTGTGTGTGTGTGTGTGTGTGTGTGTGTGTGTGTGTGTGTGGTGTGTGTGTGTGTGTGTGTGTGTGTGTGTGTGTGTGTGTGTGTGTGTATGTGTGTGTGTGTATGTGTGTGTGTGTATGTGTGTGTGTGTATGTGTGTAGTACAATACAACCGCGGAAGGGGAGTATCGATCGGGAGCAATATCGAGGAGGTGGAGTATCAAGCAGGGACAGTATCAAGCAGGCAGAGTATCAAGCAGATAAGTATCAAGCACAGGGAGTATCAATACGATCCTGGTCAGGAGCTAATGATATTCCTGCAGACATCCACAGGAATGGGAAATGAGGTTCTCTTGGAGAAATTAGAACCTTCCGAACAGTCTATACGACAGAAGGAAGAAGTGCTTCAAGACTGTAAACATGCTGTGATCATCGAATAAAACGTTCGAGTATTGAAAAGGAATAGAACCAACCAGAAATAGCAGAAGAACACTGTGGATTTGTTAAGGGGAAAGGACTTGTGAATGCCAGGTATATCCTAAGAACCCTTACAGAGAAATCAAGTTGAATAAGGATTTACATTTATGATTTTATGATTAAACCAAGGCTTTGACCGGGTAAGACACGAAGACATCAACCGACTGGAAAAGCTCAATATTGATGGAAAAGATCTAAGAATAATAAGGAAGATGTATTAGGAACAAACAGCAGCAATGAAAGTAGAAAATGATGCAATCTCTTTTCAAAATATCAAAAGAGGGGTTTGACACAGACGTGTTCTGTCACTAGATTTGTTTTTATTTTATAACAAAACCATCACGAGAAACCTAGAAGAATGCGCTGGAATAAAGGTTGAACGAAAAGTGATATAAACAATCTTTGTTAGAGAGATGACACCGTTCTAACTGAAGAAAAGAAAAGAAAAGACTTACAAAATCCGGTGAATAGAATAGAAATAAAAAGCAGAAACGTTGAGTTAGAGCTAAACAGTAAGAAGACTGAAGTCATGGTAATCAGTAAAAACAAGAAATCCACTCATGTAAAATAACACCAAAGGACACTACACTGAGACAAACTGATAAATATCTGGGAACAGTCATTTCACCAGGCGGTAGATACACATCGAGCAGAACTGGCGAAGCTAAAACAGCTCTTAAGAAAATGAAAAGCGTTCCCAACAACAAATGCCTGTCATCTAATATCAAGAAGAAAGCTGTTAGTGTCATATTGAACAGGTACTGTTTGTACAGATGCAAAGCCAGGATAATCAACAAACAAAATCAGAACAAGATTGACGCAGCTGAAATGTCGTCTTTGAGAAGAATATAAAGACTTCCATGGACAGCAAAGAAAACAAATGAGACCGTCTTGAAAGAATCAAACAGAAGAAGAACATTAATGAAATAGATTAGGAAAAGATCAAACAACATTTAGAGAACATTTTTTTGAGGGAAGAGAAATTTGAGCACCTAGTTACAACAGGAAAGCTGGAGGGAAAAGAGCATCAGGTAGACCCAGAATAAAAGTTTTGCATGTGGTTGGGGACGAAAGGGCAGAAGACATATTTGCAGCGACAAAAGACAGATTCGTATGGAGGACCGTGATCGCCAACGCCATGCGGCAAGGCACATGATGGTGATCATTATCATCATCGTCATTGACACATACAGAAGAGAGGGTGATATCATGCGATAGTTATACATTATCCCTCTATGTCCTTGCCCGAATCCTCAAGAAGAGAGTCATCAGCAAGGTAGCCAAACCCATCATTCCTGAGTCTCAATGTGGCTATAGGGGTGGAAGGGGCACGAGCGACCCGTGTTTGCCTTGATTGCTTCCTTTCATAATGGCATGCTGGGCAAAAGACAATGGAGAGGGATCTGAACCTTTCTCGGCGCAAAACGGAGCTAAATCTGGACGTCGTCTAGCATTTACGCTCTTCTACACCCTCTTGGCAACACAGTTGATTGATACATTCAGAGACTCTATTTGGAAATGTACAATGAGGTCCTCTCAGATAAAAATCTCTTTAACCCTTTGATTCCCGTGTTCTGTCCACCACCACCCTGCATTGTCAACCATGCTAGCAAAGCAAAAACTTAATCCTTTGATTCCATCACCCTATCCACCAGCAGGTGAGGGAATCAAAGGGTTAAGATTTTGCAGATGGTGGATAGGGTGCGGGAGTCAAAGGGTTAGACTGCTAGGGTCCAAGTTGAAATCAAAGTGCTCAAAGCCGTCCTGCGGGGATTTCTCTTCACAGATGACTGCACTCTGACCATTTAATCGCACGAGCAAATCCAGCGCATCACTGTCAAGTTTGCTGCAGCCTGCAAACACTTCGACTTTACAATCAACCTCAGCAAGACAGAAGTTGTTTCAGCCAACACCACCTCAGACTGTTGGTGCTTCATCACATCCGATTGTCATCAACAACCAGGAGATCAAGGCTGTAGACACATTCTGCTGACTGGGCAGTACAATGAGCCGCAATGAATCTGAGTGCCCTCTTATACTACTACAAGACCAGGATTACCTACCGACGACATATTTAACATCTGGAACAGTTCCATCAAAGATTTCTGCTCAAAATCTCAGACATCATGTGGCATGATCGAATGCCCGACCTGCCAGTTCTGAAGAAGTGTGGGTTGCCAATGATTTCTAACCATCAAAATAATGCCAGTTTCGTTGGACAGGACATATCCGTATGGAAAACAATCACAACCTAAAAAATTATCCAATACGTAGAGCTGAAGCAAGGACATCTTGGCAAACACAGCGATACAGGATACTTTGAACGTCAATCTCATCCATCAGCTGCGTTAAGTACACCACCACGTAACAAGACATAGCTCGCGAGAGAGAGCATGCTGGTGACAGCAGTGCACACAGGGCACAGAAAGATTTGATAAAAGCTGTTTGACAGAAGGGTTACCAGCGAAAGCTGAATCCAGGGCCGCAGGACTCCTTTTCTTCGCTGTGCCCGCGGAGGAGCATGTGCCTCCAGGATTGATATTCTATACCACGTAAAGACGCACATCAGGCGCGGGAAGACCAGCGTGCCTAATCATTCGTCGGATCGATAGAAGAGTACGTCATCAATGGACGGAAGGCGGTACAGTTGATGAGATGAATGGACAGAGAGAAGGGGGGGGGGGGCAGAGAGAGAGAGAGAGGGGGGGGGAGAGAATGTGTGTGCGTGTGTTTTATGTATGTATGGTGTGTGTGAGTGAGTGTGTGTGTGTGTGTGTGTGTGTGTGTGTGTGTGTGTGTGTGTGTGCGCGCGCGCTAAAGAGGGAGGGACAAGAGAAAGATGGGGGGGGGGGGTGCTCATGTGCGTCTGCACGCACGGCATACAAAGGGTATATGCATGACATGTAATACAGTTTCTTTGCTGACAGAGAGAGAAAGAGACACAGAGAGAGAGGGAGAGAGAGAAAAGAGACAGAGACAGACCAGAGACAGAGAGACAGAGAGGAGATGGGGTGTGTGCGCAAACGCCAGTGCATGGGGTCATCATCATCATCATCAGGTGCCCTGCCACACGGCGTTGGCGACCATGGACTTCCATCAGTCTCTATCTCTCGTTGCCCCTTTCATCTCCCCCACCCTCCTCGTCCCCAGCCACTCTGCAAGTCTGTCCAGCATTTTCTCCCTGGGTCTACCTGGTGCTCTCTTTCCCTCCAGCTTTCCCGTTGTGACCAGGTGCCCCAAATCCCCCTTCCTCATAAAATGGCCTATAAATGTTGCCTGTCTTTTCCTAATCTTCCTTACGAATGATCTACTTGTGTCTGCCTCCATCAAGACTGTCTCGTTTGTTTTCTTTGCTGTCCATGGGGGTACATGTATGAAACTGATTGAGGCTATTCCTGTCACTTTCAGATATAGCGAACCCATCCGGTCAATATTCTGGACACGAGATGAACATACAAGTAAAGACGATACTTTAAAAGGTGCTGGATACAATGTCTTTGCTGACGTATCAAGAGAGAGAGGAGAGAGAGACAGTCAGACAGACAGACAGACAGACAGACAGGCAGGCAGGCAGGCAGGCAGACAGAGACAGAGAGACAGACAGAGAGAGAAATCTCTCTCTCTCTCTCTCTCTTTCTTTCTCTCTCCCTCACTCTCTCTTCCTCGCCACCTCTACTATCTCTTTCTCTTCACGTTATACGCTTTCCCACCCATAGAACAACGACTATTCTCATTACTCTACAAATGGACTGCTTAACCACTTGGATTAATCGATTGCTATATACTACTTTCTTTTTTTCTTTCTTTCGTGCTCTTCCTTTTTGTATCTACTCCATATCAGTTGGTTGCCTATTCTGTTGACTACCCCATGACTTTATTCTTTTTCATAATTTTTTTTTTCGAATTTTTTGTTCCATATGCCGAAGTTTTATGGCATAATCACACTGCCACACACTCCACTGCTGAACCCCGGTTCATTTGCTGTGATCCCACGGCCAGTGAGTCCACATTATGAGTTCTCAAAATGAGGCTATCCTGAGACCACCCAACATAGGAGACTCTGCACTGTATTAACAATGATTTATAATGGTCACACAATCTGGCTGACTAAGCACACACAGCATAGGAAACTGCACTGTTTTAATGAGAACTATAATGGTCACACAATCTGACTGACTGAGCACACTCAGCAAAGGAGACTCTGTACCGTTTTAATGATAACTGTAATAGCCACACAATCTGACTGACTAAGCATACTCAGTAGCAGACACTGCATTGTTTTAATGAGGACTATAATGGTCATACAATCTGACTGATTAAGCATACTCAGCATAGGAGACTCTGCAGTGTTTTGATGATAACTATAATGGTAAAACAATCTGATTGACTAAGCATACACAGTACATGAGACTCTGAACTGTTTTAATGACTATAATGTTCACACAATCTGACTGACCAAGCACACTCAGCATAGGAGACAATGCACTATTTTAATGATAACAGTATGGTCACACAATCTGACTAACTAAGCACATACAGCATAGGAGACACTGCACTGACCGACCGACTGACCGACCGACCGACCAACCACCCAACTAAACGAACAAATTAACTCATTAAGCAACCGACATACTAACTGACCAACTGACTAGTAAATCAACTGACAACCAACCGACCACCTAACTAACTAACATACTAAACATTTCTCGTATACGATTTATCTGTGACATACTCTTGTTTTTGCTGTCCATGGAAAAAAAAACAGCAAAGAAAAACGAGAGTCTTGATGGAGGCAGACACAAGTAAATCACTCATAAGGAAGATTAGAAACAGACGGGCAACATTTATAGCCATTTTCTGAGGAAGGGGAATTTGGAGCACCTGGTCACAACGGGAAAGCTGGAGGGAAAGAGAGCACCAGGTAGACCCAGGGAGAGAATGCTGGACGGACTTGCAGAGTGGCTGGAGATGAGGAGGGTGGGGGAGATGCTAGGGGCAACGAGAGATAGAGATGAATGGAAGTCCATGGTCGCCAACGCTATGCGGCAGGGCACCTGATGATGATGATGATGATGATGATGATACTCTTGTTTCTTGTGTGACCTGTTAAATGCATGTTTTCTATCATACCTCCTACAAAAAAATTATATAAAAAGGAAGGAAGAAAGAAAAGGATTTGTCCGCCGTTTATTCGGCAAGAGAGAAATGTCTGGGGCATATTTCATGGAGTAGCTACTGTGGCACGTCGCCACAACTTGACCACCGAAGTGGAATTCCCGGAGGACGTGTCAGCGGCCCGTGCTTTCTACACGTCATGCAGATTACGATTTTTTTTTTTTTTTTTTGGGGGGGGGGGGTCATGATTCTGATGGTGGCACATTTTCAAGACAAGACAAGATAATAGAAATAAAGAGGACTGACATGACGCAGTGATAAAAGAAAAGAAAAAAGTTGGAGGGGGGGGGGAAGGAGTAGAAGAAGAGAAAGAGAAAGGAATAGTGGTAATAAAAAGGAATAAAGGGAACGTGGAATGAAGGGGACAAGAAGAAAGAAAGAACATTGAGTAGATGAAGGGAGAATGGACGAATGGATGAAAAGAAGGAAGCAAATAAGGAACGAAGAGCAGAACTCCACACGTAAACCAAAACGCAAAGACAAAAACGACACAGAAAAGATGATACCAAACAATATAAATGGAAGTAAAAATATAAATAAAACCTGGAACAAAAAAATTTATGAAACTGAATGATGAAAGAAAAGAAAGTTTAGGACACATTACAATAACACTGAAAAAAATCACACAAAAGAATGGGTAAATTTTCATAAAATAAAGTAAAATGAAATTACATTCACACTGAAAAACAACAGAAGAATGGGTAAATTTGGCACAACCTGCCCCCTTCTGTGCCAGCCCGACGCCACTTTTCTTCTTCTGCTTCTTCGTCTCCTCCACTGCCCCTGCCTTCGACCTCGCTGCTGCAAACTTCGTCTCCTCCTCTGCCATCTTCACCATCGCCTTCTATCCTGATAGTACCGCCTTCACCTTCTGTCCCGCTGGTGCCGACTTCACCTTCTGTCCCGCCGGTGCCGCCTTCACCTTCTGTCCCGCCGGTGCCGCTTTCGTCTTCTGTCCCGCCGGCGCTGCCCTCGTCGTCTGTCCCGCCGATGCTAACTTTGCCTTCTTCTTCTGTTCCGTCGTTGCTGCCTTCGTCTTCTGCCCCGCTGGTGTCGCCTTCGTCTTTTGTCCCGTCAGTGCCGCCTTCGTCGCCACCTCGGCCACCGCCATATGACTGTGATAAACTAAAATTATGCCTTTTTAACGCTCAGTCAACATGCAAGGATGGCAAAGCCGAAGTCATTGCTGACTTTATCGCAGATGAGCATGTTGACATTGCTTTTATCACAGAGACATGGCTTAACCCCCTTGGTCATGAACCTATACATGCTAGCCTCACTCCGAGTGGTTACAGGCTTGCTTCTTTCCATCGCTCATCTCGAGGTGGCGGTATCGCCATCCTCTACAACGACTCACTCCATTCCCACCTATCTTTCTCGCAGTCTCTGCCTTTCTCCCATCCTTCTTTCGAGCACGTTGAAGTATCCTTCCAATCCATCCCTCACCCCATCACCTTCTCCTGTGTCTATCGACCTCCACCTAGCTCTGCCAACAAACTCACCACATCCACGTTTCTCTCTGACTTTGACCAACTGCTTGACCACTACTGCCTCTTACCTGGAAATCTCATCATTCTAGGTGACATCAATGTCCACTATGACAACACTCACCGTTATGACACAAGACATATCATCAACTCTCTGCCCAATCACAATATGACTCAACACATTTCTGAACCAACCCATCAAAAAGGTCACATTCTTGACTGGATCATTTCTCGTGATCACCACAATTCAGCTACTGACAACTGCTTAGTTCTTTCTACCCGTCTAACTTCAGCCCTTCCATCTGACCACTCTGCAATTCTCTGTTCTCTTGACATTTCTCCTCCTTCCCGTACCACGCGCACAGTGACTCGACGCAATCTCAAATCTATCGACCTCTCCACATTTTCATCTGATGCCTTCCGTCTCCTTTCTGAAAAGTCACATAACCTTGCCGATAAATTCTATACTACTTTCCACCATCTTCTGGACACTCATGCTCCAGCCACAACTCGTCTTTTACCTGACCGCCCCCCTACCCCCTGGCTCACTCATGAGATTGCCTGTGCAAAACGTGCCCGCCGCAGTGCAGAGCGCCGCTGGCGCAAATCCAAACTCATTGTACACAGGCAACTTTTCCAAGCCTCTAAAACAAAAGTATCCACCCTCATTGCATCTGCAAAAACAAGCTATTTCCAAACCAAAATCCTGAATGCCTCTTCTTCAAAAGAACTCTTTACAACCATGAATCATCTCCTTGGCACACGAAAAGATTTACCTCTCTCAACAAAACATACAAATGAAGAACTCCCATCTGTATTCTCCAAGTATTTCACCACCAAAGTACAAACTCTTCGTGACAGGCTTGACAGGACACCCTGTCAACCATGCCCACCTGACCCTTCCTTCTCTGGCACACCTCTTACTACTTTTACCTGTCTCAGAAGAAGAAATTTTCAACACAATCAGATCCATGTCGTTCAAAACCTGCGAACTGGATCCTCTTCCAGGTTCTCTCTACTCCGACTGTCTCCCTACTCTCCTCCCATTCATCACTGACATCATCAACACTTCTTTTCAAACTGGAACTGTCCCAGATTCTTTCAAGTCTGCTATTGTTCACCCTCTCCTCAAGAAACACAATTTAGACCCAAATGAACTGAAAAATTACCGGCCTATCTCTAATCTCTCTTTCTTGACAAAACTCCTTGAAAAAGTCGTCCTCAACCAGCTAAACTCTCACCTGTCTGCCAACAATCCTTTCCAGTCAGCCTACCGCCAGTGCCATAGCACTGAAACTGCCCTACTACACATTCTCAACAATCTCCTCCTTGCAACTGATACTGGCAAAGTCTCTCTCCTCACACTCCTTGATCTGTCTGCAGCCTTCGATACCATTGACCATGGTATTCTCCTTTCTAGACTTCATCATACTTTTGGCATCTCTGACATTGCTCTCTCCTTTTTCACTTCGTATTTATCAAACAGAAAACAAACTGTTCTCATCAATGGCACTTACTCTCAACCTGCATACCTGATCTGTGGTGTTCCACAAGGATCTGTCCTTGGCCCTGTTCTTTTCACTCTTTATACCTCCCCCCTGTCCACCATCATCAACTCCCACTCCATAAAACACCACTTCTATGCTGATGACACCCAACTTCAAGACAGTGACTCACCTGATAATATACAGCGCCTGTTGACTCGCACCACTGAGTGTTACTCGGACATTAAGAACTGGATGACGTTCAACAAACTTCAGCTTAATGACGACAAGACAGAAGCTATCCTCATTGGCACCCGTCAGAAACTTTCTGAGCTGCCTCTTCTTTCTCTGCCATTATGTAACACATCAGTCCCAATTTCTGATTCAGCTAAAAACCTTGGTGTCTGCATTGACTCTACCCTCTCCATGAACAACTTTGTTTCTCAAACTGCCAGATCTTGCTACTATCATCTCTATCGTATAAGCCTGATCAGGAAGTATCTCTCTGTCGAAACAACTGCAAAACTCGTTCTCTCCTTCATAATGTCTCGCATTGACTATTGCAATTCACTCCTGTCTGGTCTTCCTGCCTCCACCATTCACATCCTACAGCGCATTCAAAACAATGCTGTACGCCTTGTACTCAAAAAGAAAAAAGCTGACCACATATCTCCTGTCCTGGCACAACTTCACTGGCTCCCTGTATCAAAGCGCATACAGTACAAACTAGACACCATGTGCTACAAAAGCCTCAATAACGCAGCCCCCGATTACCTGTCAAGCCTACTTGAGATCTATCTTCCCTCACGTACCCTCCGCTCTGCCTCCGATCCTCTGACTTTTCGCTTTCCACGCACTAAGCTCAATACCTATGGTCCACGAGCCTTCTCTGTTTCTGGTCCACTCTCCTGGAACAAACTTCCTCTCTCAGTCCGTCAGCAACCTACTTTTGTCTCCTTCAAGTCCGCTCTCAAAACTCACCTTTTCTCCTCTGCATAAAATCCTAACCTCACTCAACCCCCCTCTGCAGCCTGTCTCCGCTCGGAGGGGAATCACTTTGTTTTAATATATAATTGTATATGATATGCTCTCTATAATTTTCCATTGCTTTTATTCTTGCTTTTATTGCTTTTATTCTTTCTCCCCATTTATAGCCATGCGTGCGTGTGTGTGTGTGTGTGTGTGTGTGTGTGTGTGTGTGTGTGTGTGTGTGTGTGTGTGTGTGTGTGTGTCTGTGTGTGTGCGTGTGTGTGCGTGCGTGCGTGCGTGCGTGCGTGGAGTGTTTCTGTTTCAGCGCTTAGATTTGATTTTGTCGAGATTTTGCGCTATATAAATATTGTAATTATTATTAATTATTATAAATTTGCAGAAAGTAAAATGGAATTACATTCATCAGTAGACACATCCGAAATCAGCGGTTTCACATCACCCAGACTGCCCTTCATTGCACAAAGAAGACAAAATAAGAGGGGAAGCCCCATGAACCCTTGGCGACGAACAGATTATTAGAAGGAAACCTCAAGGCCCTGAATGACACCTGGGGTATCTGAGGCTGGCCCAGAACAAAAAGGAGCTGAGGATCTTCATTGCTGCCCTGCATGGCAATGGAATATTGTGCAATAAGCGAGCACACACACCACAGACAGAAAGTTGACATATCATCATCGTCATGTGCCCTGCCCCCATGGCGCTGACAATCATGGCCCTCCATATGAATCTATCTTTTGTCGCTACAAGTACTTCTCTGACCCTGTCTGTCTTCATCTAATGCTCAAGTCCGTCCAATACATTTTCCCTTGGTCTATCTGGTGCTCTTTTTCCCTCCAGCTTTTCTGTCGTGACTATGTGCTCTAATTTCTCTTGCCTTTTAAAAAATGTCCTATAAATGTTGCTTGTCTTTTTCTAATCTTTTTTATTAATGTTCTTTTTGTGTCTGCCTCCTTCAAGACTGTATCATTTGTTTTCTTTTCAAGACTGACAAAAACAACCAAAGAAAAGCCTGGATGGGAAACACACCACACACACACACACACACACACACACACACACACACACACACACACACACACACATATATATATATATATTATCATCATGCCATTGAAAAAACAACTGTGCTGGCTTCTGTGGCCATTAAGGTGGTCTGAAAAATAACTGCGACAAAAAAGAATGTGAGCGCAAAGGAAACTGCCAACGTGCGAAAGTCCTTAGAAAAACAACATTTGCTGAACCTAAGTCAACCCAAAGCGACCAGAGCGACAGTCACGTAGGTAAGACTTCAGACTGCCAACCAAAAGATCTCGGTACGATCCAGCCTACGTTCCTCCCCATGCCCGATGGGTAAAGGGTGATGGTTTCTCTGCTTACCCAGGTCATCGTGTGTTCAAACCTGGCTTGAACCTAAACACCCTTCGTGTATATATACGCACGCAGAATATTAAACAGGCACGCCAAAGGTCCTGTAAGTCATGTTAGTGTACGGTGGCTTCTTGAAACACATGCATGCGCCTGCACAGTGGAGGCAAAACAAAATATTTAAAAACACTTGTACAGAGGTGTACGGAGAAAACATGATAACGAGTCATTTTAAAACTCTTACTTTACAAGAAATATAGATTATTCCTCGATTGATATGTGTGGCTGTGTCCTATGTAAGTCCACTGTAGATCAAGTTGTTACTGAGAAGAGAGGAGGAGAGAGAGAGAGAGAGAGCGCACACACACACACACTCTGTGTCTCTGTCTGTCTCTCATCTATCACACACACACACACACACACACACACACACACACACACACACACACACACACACACACACAGAGAGAACAGACAGACAGACAGATGAACAGACAGGCAGGCAGGCAGACTAACAGACAGACAGTCAGAGGCACACACACAGGAACACATACACACAGAGGCGCACAAACACACGCGCGCGCGCACACACACACACACACACACACACACGTATACAAGACAGTCAGAAACCACTAAATCAGCATCGGTCTGAAAATCCTTTCTCCTCATAATCACCAACTTCACCCACCCTACTCACATCAACAACCCCCTTCCCCCATTGCTGTTCTTTATACGTAATCACACTTCCATCATCCCTACTCTCAAGCATCGCTTCTCTCTGGTCTCGGTCTCTGTTTGTCCCTCCCTCCCCATTCCTCTCTCTCTCTCTCACTCCCACACATATACATACACACACACACACATACAAACACATACACACATACATCACACACACTTACACACATGCACATATACACAGATATATACTCACACCCCACACCACACTACACCACACCAAACCACACAAACAAACACACGCACACACAAACAAACAAACACACACACACGCATACACACAGAGGCACAAAGAAACACAGACACACAAACGCACACATGCATACACAAACAGAATCACATAGCCATACACACATCCTCACAAAGGCAGAGAGAGAGAGAGAGACAGACAGAGACAGAGACAGACAGACAGACAGACAGACAGACAGAGAGAGAGAAAGAGAGAGAGGAGCACACACAGGCACGCACACACACACGCACACACACACACACACACACAAACTCTCACATACTCACACACGCATTTGCCCACGCGCGCGCACGCGCACACACATACACACACGCGTATACAAGACAGTCAGAAACCACTAAATCAGCATCGGTCTGAAAATCCTTTCTCCTCATAATAACACCAACTCCACCCACCCTACTCAAATCAACCATCCCCTTCCCCCATTGCTGTTCTTTACATGTAATCACACTTCCATCAAGCATCACTTCTTTCTGGTCTCGGTCTCTGACTGTCCATCCCTCTCTCTTTCTCTCCCTCTCTCTCTCTTTCTCTCTCTGTCTTTCCCTCTCTCTCTCTCTCACACACACACACTCTTACACACACACACGCACACACACACACACATACATACATGCAAACACATACACACACACACACACTTACACACATACATACTCACACCCCACACCACACTACACCACACCAAACCACATAAACACACGCACACACAAACTAACACACACACACACACACACAGAGGCACAAAGAAACACACAGACACACAAACGCACA
>CM060313.1:75086615-75096615 GCA_030674185.1 Monoplex corrugatus
GAGAGAGAGAAAGCGAGAGAGAAAGAGAAAGAAGGAGAAAACGAAAGAGAAAGAGAGATACATATAGAGCGACAGCGAGCAAGAGAGAGAGAGAGAGAGAAAGAAAGAGAGAGAGAAAAAGAGAGAGAGACAAAGAGAGAGAGATAGAACAAAAGAGAGAGAGAGAGAGATACAGACAGACACACAGACAGAGACAGAGACAAAGAGAGAGAGAGAACTAAATGAGAAAAAGCCAATTCTCTCCACTTTTCGAGCCCAGTAGTAATCACAGCATCAGATAATCCGATTCAGCAGGCTGCCTCAATATGCTGGTTCCTTGCTCCCTTCTTGCTGCAGATCTGATGGGACCCGCACACTGTCATGTTTTCTCCCCAACAGCATGGTGGTGAAGTGCTTGTGGCTTAATGGTTAAAGCACCTGCCCAGGACACAAGCAACCCGGGTTCAAATCACGGACTACACATGGGGTTTCTCCCCCCCCCCCCCCCTGCATCCTTACCTACCCACTCCCATATTCCTACCCACTAGATATTAACCCTTTAACTCCTGCATCCCATCCACCAACTGCAAAAACTTAACCTTTTGACTCCTACATCCTATCCACACACACACACACACTCACACACACACACAAACACACACACACACACACACACACACACACACACCCCATACATATATATATATATATGTATGTACACACACACACACACACACACACACACACACACACACACACACACACACTTACATATATGCACATATCCCACAATCACACATGTCGACCAAATGCAAGTCAAAGGCCAGAGGTTCTAATCCCGGTGAATTGACCAGAGGTCAACAAGCTTGCTTCCTAAACAACCACATAGCCCATGTCTCATCCAAACAATCCTGGTAGGGACTGAGATGCGATGCCCCAGAGAGAGAGGGGGAGGGAGGGGAGAGAGGGGGAATGGAGAGAGGGAAGGAGCGAGAGAGGGAGTGAGGAGGGAGAGAGAGAGGGAGGGAGTGAGAGAGACAGACTGACAGAAAAGAAGAGAAACAGAGAGAGAGGAGACAGAGCGAGAGAGAGAGGAGACAGAGCGAGAGAGAGAGAGGAGACAGAGCGAGAGAGAGAGAGAAGAGGGTGACAGAGAGAGGAGCGAAAGAGAGAGTAGAGAGAGGGGGAGGGAGGAGAGAGTAGAGAGAGGGGGAAAGAGAGAGAGAGACAGAGAGAGAGAGGAAAGACAGAAGAAGAAGAGACAAGAAGAAGAAAAGAGAAGAGAAAGAGGAAGACAGGAGAGAGAGAGAGAAGAGAGAGAGAGAGAGAGAAGAGAAGAAAAGAAAAGAGAAGAGACGAGAGAGAGAGAAAGAGAGAGAGAGAGAGAAGAGAAGGGAAGAGAAGAGAATAGAGAAAAAGAGAAGAGAGAGACAGACAGACAGACATAGAGAGAGAGACAGAGACAGAGAGACTCAGAGAGAAAGAGAGAGAGAAACACAGTAGTGTTGCAGACTTTATTACATATGCAAATTTTTCTAACCATGTGCAATTTCTTGTAGTATGGACGATTGGACAATAACGGGTTACTTGTGTCCATCCAGTAGCCGTTAACAGACAGACAGAAAGACAGACAGACAGACAGGCTGACGAAGGGGTCGTGGGCGGGGGAGGGGGGAGCGGGGGTTGAAGGGGAAACATCCAGCCTGGTTAGGGGAGCCCAGGGCCAGTGGGACCCACAGGTTTGATGGACCTGTCTGCACCAGATTGGATCCAGGCCCGGGTCTGTCTCAGCTACCCCACTCCTGACCCTTTGTTCCCTCGTGACCTTATTCTCGGTCCCATTGTCCCACACTTCTCGGAGAACTTTTCTGTTGTGATTCTGACTTCTGTGCCCCTTCTCTCTCTCTCTCTCTCCCGTTGTGTTTTCTTTTTTCTCTCCCTCCCCTTCCCCGTTATTAAAAACCATTGCACTTTGGGAGATTTCCTTGGTGTTCATTTTCTGGGTCCCATTTTCTATGCCACCATAATGGCTGCTGAAACTGACACAGTTTTTAAATTGCAATAATGATTACAAGCTGATACAGTTTTTTCTAAAATGCAATGATAATGATTTCGATGAGGATGGGAAGCATGAAGCTACGGCTTTCCATGTAGGATAGAGACTAGTGACAGGGCTATGCTCTATGCTTACTGTCATGATATATCCTGGCGTAAACCACGCCTCAGAGATAGATACCTGCAGTTTCGGTCGGACGATTTCAGCAATACCCACAATAACGCATCCGTGAAGTGGATGAAACTCGACTGTGAGGTGCCAGTTATCCCAATGAGCACACAGCACGCTCAACTCTGGGTAAATGATGGTTGGAGCCGAAAAATCCCACAATGATTTAGAAGGAACTGATGGGGATTCGAACTCACAACCTGCCATTGGTAGTCCGTTGCGTTAACCACTACACCACGGAGATTTTTGTTGTTGTTGTCAGATTTAAAAATTTAGATATTTGTTGGATGTATGTGGTGGGACACCTTTGATGTTTCAGCACCTTTGATGTTTCAGCCTGATGTGCTAATGTTGTGTGTGCTGTCTCCTAAACGATTTCTGGTGCGGTTCCTTCATTGCTAATGAGGGAAAGTTTTCCCGTAATCAGGGTCAAACACGGGTAGTCCGATTGAATGCCAGGAGCTTTAATTCTGTGTACGGAAACGAGTGGGCAGGGCGGGCTGCCCAAAGAGAGAGAGACAGAGACACAGAGAGAGAGAGACACTCACAGAGAGAGAGACACTCACAGAGAGAGAGAGAGAGAGAGAGAGAGAGAGAGAGAGAGAGAGAGAAACACAGTGGTGTTGCGGACTTTATTATATGCAATTTTTTCTAACCATGAGCAATTTCTTGTAGTATGGACGATTGGACAATAACGGGTTACTTGTGTCCATCCAGTAGCCGTTAACAGACAGACAGAAAGACAGAGGGGTTTTCCATTCTCTCTTGGTCGGGAGGTAGGACTGGACCTGGTTGGTGGCGCGTTGTGGGACTGTGTCCCGGGGTTTTGTCCTATCCCCACCTTGCCATTCGGATTGTAAACAAAGGAACTGATGACTGGGTCCGAATGGGTCATGAAATGCATGGACAGCTCCCCTTTGCTTGATGAAATGACTATCGAGTGGAGTCGGGAGTTTGGGAGGTGACTGTCTGGAAGTGGAGAGGCTTTGGTGCTCTGGGTCCCATCAGAATACTCGTGGTGTTTCTTGTTAACCAGGAGCTTCAGTTCTGTGCCACGCAGTAATTTACAAACTTAGAAATAACATGAAACGATATATACGAAATAGCTCAGCACCCTGTCAAGTTCACAATGATTGCAGAACGTATATAAAACCGATCATAGGACAGAAAGTGTCATTATCAATCGATGCATTGATACCACTTTTTTTTTCTTGTTATAGGGAAAAATATATACGAGTATGGCTCAACCACCTTGTTTTCGTGTGTCGTAACATTAAGCTTGAAATAAGACTGTCTTATTGGTGGACGAGGTGCTAAGTAAGGCCCATAAAACATGGGGACTTTTTCCTCACTGCTCCACCTCTTTCTTTCTGTTTTACTCTCATCTCTCGTCTTCGTCTGTCTTGTCTGTATATTTGTCGTACCTGCTTGCTGTTCCTCAGTGTATATCTGCGTTTGAGTAGGGCCTATTTATCCATCGTTAGGGAGAGAGAGAGAGAGAGAGAGAGAGAGAGAGAGAGAGGAGAGAGAGAGAGACAGACAGAGACAGAGACAGAGACAGAGAGACAGAGAGCGAGAGAGAGAGAGAGAGTGAGACAGAAAGAGAGAGACAGAGAAAAACAGAGTTTCAGTTTCTCAAAATATCATCTCCAACCACGGTCGGAATAAATTCTATATGCCATAGATACCATTTGATAGACAAGATTCAAAATGCTCATAGCATAAGTCTAAGTCATACGCGATGGCAATGATTTGGGGTTCTACACTGCATAGAATGAGAGATAGAGATGGTTGGAAGTCCATGGTCGCCAACGCCATACGGCAGGGCACCTGATGATGATGATGATGACACTGCATAGCTTATGGATTATCGTTTTATCAGTTTGTTATTAAAACAGCTTCGGCTACATCGTTAAAACAGACAGACAGAGAGAGAGAGAGAGAGGAGAGGGAGAGGAGAGAGAGATGAGAGACGCAGAGGACAGACAGACAGACAGAGGAGACAGACAGGGCAGAGGCAGACAGACTGAGACAGGACAGACGAGGCAGAGAGACAAAGACAAGAAGACAAAGGAAAGTCAGAGAAACAGACAGAGACAGAGGAGAGACAAACTGACGGAGACAAAGAAAGACAAGATGAGGAAAACAGAGATGGAGAAAAAGAGAAAAAAGAAGGAGGAAAGAGAGAGAGATAGAGAGAAGAGAAGACTGACAGAGCAGAACAGAGGAGGTATTTAAAAATTAATGAGAGAGACAACAAGACAGGAGAGGGATGAAGAAGAGAGAAGAAAGAGAGAGAGAAGGAGGGAGGACGGAGAGAGAACTGAGGGAGGAGAGAAGACGAGAGAGAGACGAGAGAGAGACAGAGAGACAGCAGACAGACAGACAGACAGATCAGCTAGAGGACGACGAAAGAGGAGAGAAGCGACAGAGCAGGCGAGAGCAGCAGACAGACAGACAGACAGCAGCAGCCGAGCGAGAGGAGAGAGGAGAGAGTGTGTGTGTGGAAAAGGCAAGGTGGAGAGGGGTCTGTGGCTTGACTAATCCTGTTGTATGGCAGAGGAGCCTGTCAACAACCTGTCAGCCCCAACCCCTAGACGACCGTTGCTTGACTAATCCACAGCTCACCCGGGATGTGAGCCTGGAGTGTGTATACCTCCACGATGCATCTGTCTGTCTGTCTATCTGTCTCTCTCTCTCTCTCTCTCTCTCTCTCTCTTAGTGCTCCGTACACTTCTCCTCATATCGTTCATTTTCACCATATTATGAAATAATTCAATGTAACTGTAAGATGTATTGTGTATGTTGTTTTACTTATGATTTAATATTTGTATCATGTTTAATACTCCCCCCCCCCATCCCTTTTCTAGCGCCACATTAATGGCCACAGAACTGGGGACCATTTTTAACAATGTGACGATGATAATGATGATGATGATGATAGTCATGATGCTACGGAGTTCCATTCTGACTTGAGAGTGTATGATAGTTGCTTTTATCATATATCCTGGCGCCAATCAACCAGACCTGAGAGATACAGACACCTGTGATGCTGGTCAAGAAATCTAATTAACACCCTAAACAACGCGTCCACGATGAGACACGACTGTGTGGTCGCAGTTTTCCCAGTAAGCCCATAGCATACTCAACATGCCAGTGTCTGATAGCTAAGTGGTTAAGACATCCGTTCCAAGGGTAGCTTTGCCCCGAGACGCCTGACCACCTTAGATATCCGGATTCAAACTGAAACATACTCAACTCTGCGAAGGAGCCTGGGAGAGAAGCCTGAGTTTCACAATGGTAAATCCATTGAGACAAATGAAATTGATATAAATATGAAAATATGAACATGAATGTATGATGGTGTATGATAATATCTTCTTTACATGTACACGTGAGGGTACTTTCAATGTTAACTTGACAATAAAACGGTTTATGATGACGATGTTTCAAAAACAATCGGCATAGGTGCCGGCTGGGGCCAGAACAAAAATTACTGTGAATTTGACAGGGCTAATGAAATTCGGACCCACAACCTTGCAGTCGGTAATCTGTTGCGTTAATCGCTGTATCACGGCGACTGGTTATGTTTTGTCACTATTTCTTCGTGTGTAGATATATGTACACAAGCAGTATGTTTTAAAATTAAGTCGTTCAGATTAGACATTTTAGTCCTCTAAGGGCGAAGGCTATATGAAAAAAACCCCACCTACATACAGTGTTATCTCTTCCTGCCCTTTCTCTCTCTCTCTATTTGTCTGTCTGTCTGTCTACCTATCTCTCTATCCCTCTCTCTTTATTTCTGTCTGTCTGTCTATCTATCTGTCTGTCTGTCTGTCTTTCTGTCTATCTATCTCTCCCCCTCTCTCTCTTGTCTTAAGGCTGCTTCATATGCTGATGATTTCACTTAATGAGATGTATGTGTTCTGTTATGTGATTGGGATTTTTCTTTCTGTCCCACCTTCTGCGCCGTTGCTCTATCACTACCCCTTGGCACTCATTTTCGCCTACTCCAACGCACCTACAAACCCATCGAAACTCAGATCACCATGAGGACAAGGTATGACGTACAACATACTCTGGTAGAATTTTTCACAAAGTATGTTGATGAGATTGGGAATGATAATGATGACTGGGAATGATAGTGACTGATAAAGAAGATTAGGAAAAGACAAGCAACATTTTATGAGGAAAAAGGGGAATTAGAACACCTGGTCACAACAGGAAAGCTGGAGGGAAAGAGAACACCAGGCAGACCCAGGGAGAAAATATTGGACGGATTTGCAGGGTGGCTGAAGACCAAAAAACCCTCACTATACTGTTGTACGGATGTGAGGCGTGGACAGTCAGCAGGCAAGGCCAGAGCAGGACTGAGGCAGCCGAGATGTGGTTTCTGGGAAGAATGTTGAGAGTTCCATGGACAGCAAAGAAAACAAACGGGACAGTCTTGATGGAGGCAGACACAGGTGGATCGCTCGTAAGGAAGATTGGGAAAAGACAGGCAGCATTTGTGGGCCATTTTATGAGGAAGGGGGATTTGGAGCACCTGGTCACAACGGGAAAGCTGGAGGGAAAGAGAGCACCAGGTAGACCCAGGGAGAAAATGCAAGACGGACTTGCGGAGTGGCTGAAGACGAGGAGGGTGGAGGAGATGCTTGGGGCAACAAGAGATAGAGACAGGTGGAAGTCCATGATTGCCAACGCCGTGCGGCAGGGCACCTGATGATGTTGATGATACTTTTAAAATTCTTTTTAACTGATGGGGTTCGAACCCGAGGCTTGCGGTCAGTAATCCGAAGCATTGACCTCTTTGCCATGTTAACTGATATGTTGAATATGTTTTGTTGTTTCTTGGTGACATGACAAATCCAGGCTTGCTGATATCCAATCACATTTTTTCGACAGTTGAAGAAAAGAAAACAAAACCACACACACGCGCGCGCGTGCACACACACACACACACACACACACACACACACACACACGCACGCACGCATGCACACACACATACACACGCACGCATGCACGCGCGCGCACACACACACACACACCACAAACACAAACAAAAAACAAGAAAGGACAGAAAAAAGACAACGATCTAACTATAACTAAAACATTTGTTGTTGGTTCTGGTAATGGTAGCGATAGTGGTGGTAATTGTGTTGTTTTTTTTTACTGTTCTTCCGGAGTTTATTAATGTTCTTGGTGTTGTGGTGATGGTGATAGTGATGGTGGTGGTAATAACGTTTTATAATCTTTGGCTCAGACATTTGGATTCCACTGGTTTACCCCTATGAATGCCATCATGGGATGCCGACCAGTCTCTAGCAGACTCATTACTATTCGGCTTAAGGCTTCACCTTTTAACATCACCGTCATCCAAGCTTATGCCCCAACAACTGACTATGATGACGAGGCTGTCGAAGATTTCTATGATCAACTGCAGGAAATCGTAGATCAGACGCCAAAGAAAGACATCATTATAGTGCAGGGCGACTGGAATGCGAAGATTGGAGAGGATGAACACAATAACTGGAAAGGGATATGTGGCCAATACTGCAACCCTGAGACCAACGAAAGAGGTTTGAGGCTACTAGAATTCGCCAGTTACAACGACCTGAGGGTGGTGAACACGTTCGGTCCACACAAACCATCTAGACGCTGGACATGGCACAGCCCAGGAGAAAAATACCACAGTCAGATCGACTACATCATGGTTCAAAGACGCTTCCAGTCAAGTGTTAACATCGCAAAGACCAGGAGCTTTCCAGGAGCCGACATTGGAAGCGATCATGAGCTTGTAATGATGACCTTCAAACTCCGCCTCCAGAGGATGAAGAAACAGGGCAACATAAGAATTAAGTTCAATCTTGAGAAGCTCAAAGACCCCAACATAGTTGAAAACTTCCAAGCAACGATAGGAGGGAAGTTTGCTCCTCTCCTCGTCCTTGACAATGTGGACACCGAAGTAGACACTCTGATCAACAACTTCAACACTGCCGTGACCGAAGCAGCCAACGACATCCTTGGAAAACACCGACCAACAAAGATGCCCTGGGTCACGGAAGAAGTACTAAAGCTGAGCGACAAACGCAGAGAACTAAAGCAAAAGAAGAGTACGGATGAAGGTGCTAAACTATACAGAAAAGCCAACCAACAAGTTAAAGAAGGCATGAGGAAAGCAAAGGAAACATGGATTGAAGAACAATGCCAAGATATCGAAGCAAACCTGCAGAAAAATAACAGCAAAAAAGCCTACCAGCTTGTGAAAGAACTAGCAAGCTCAAAACAAGGCAGAACCACTACCATACAGAACAAAGCAGGGAAATGTCTCACAGAAGATCAAGAGATTCTGCAGAGGTGGACAGAGTACTGCTCCGAATTATACACACACACAACAACAGGAGATCCCAAGGTGCTAGACGTTCCTCCACCAACCAACAACGACAGCTACCCCATCGTGCGAGAAGAAGTTGAAGCTGCAGTAAAATCATTGAAGAAAGGCAAGTCGGCAGGAATGGACAACATTCCCTCAGAACTGGTCCAGGCAGAAGGAGAGGCCATGATAGATATGTTACTCATCATCTGCAATAAGATCTGGCGGACAGGTGAGTGGCCAACACCTTGGACCCAGTCCCTGATCATCACTCTCCCGAAGAAAGGCAACCCACAACTATGCCAAAACTACCGTACCATCAGCCTGATCAGCCATCCAAGTAAGGTCATGCTAAAAATCCTTCTGAGTAGACTGAAGCCACAAGCTGAGGAGATAATAAAAGAAGAGCAGGCAGGTTTCAGACCAGGAAGAAGTACCACAGAGCAAATTTTCAACCTCAGATTGCTCTGTGAGAAATACCTGCAACACCAGCAAGGCCTTTACCACGTCTTCGTGGACTTCAAGAAGGCATTCGACAGAGTTTGGCACGCAGCCTTGTGGGCAACCATGAGGCTGTACAACATCAATGCCAACCTGATCAGAACCATAGAATGCCTCTACGAAAAGGCGACCAGTGCAGTCTACCATGACAACAACATAGGCGAATGGTTCCGAACCACAGTTGGAGTACGCCAAGGATGCCTGCTCTCCCCCACTCTCTTCAACATCTTCTTAGAGAGAATAATGGCTGACGCACTTGAAGACCACGAGGGAACAGTCAGCATCGGAGGTAGAACAATCACAAACTTGCGTTTTGCCGACGACATTGACGGACTAGCTGGGCAAGAGCAAGAGCTAGTCAGCTTGATAAAACATCTTGATGAGGCCTCCACATCATATGGCATGCAGATCAGTGCAAGAGAAAACCCAGTTGATGACAAATAATACCAATGGCATCAGCACTGACATTACCATAGACAACAAGAAACTTGAGACCGTCCATAGATTTAAATATCTGGGAGCTATAGTATCAGATGAAGGATCAAAGCCCGAGGTACTTTCCAGGATTGCACAGACCACAGCTGCAATGACCAAGCTAAAAGTCATCTGGAACGACAAGAATATCGCAATCGGCTCCAAGATCAGACTGATGCGTTCCCTGGTCATGTCAATATTTTTGTATGCATGCGAAACATGGACCATAACAGCAGACATTGAAAGAAGGATACAGGCAATGGAGATGAGATGCTTCCGCAAACTCCTTGGTATCTCGTACATAGATCATATAACCAATAAAGAAGTAAAAACCCGAATCGAAAACGCCATCGGGCCGTATGAAGACCTCCTGACCTCAGTGAAAAGACGCAAACTGAGGTGGTACGGGCACGTCACACGATCATCTGGACTGGCCAAGACCGTCT
>CM060313.1:75106615-75116615 GCA_030674185.1 Monoplex corrugatus
GTTCTTATACAGCAGCTCGGAGACTTGGAACAGACCACCCTCTATACTGAAAATGTCCATGACTTGCCAGTGCCATTTGTCCAAACACCGTTAAATGCTTGCCTAGAATTGATAAAATTGTGGTAGAAATCATTTGGATGACGTCACTGGGTTTTTTTTAATTTTTATCATGAAGAGCCGCTCAACTGTGGCCCTTTCAGTCTGAAGCCATGCTCATTATAGAGTTTTTTCCTACACACTGACCTTAAGATATTTGAGAATTACTCGGAATATGATTTTGTTGGTTTGGTCAATCAGTCATGTCCATCTTTGTTTTCCATATAGAGAGAGTGTGTATGTGTGTGCGCGCGTGCGTATGTGTTTACGTGCGTATGCATGTGTGTTCGTGTGAGCATGCGTATGTGTGTGTATGCATGTATACACATATGTTTGTGTACTTAACACACATCCATGCAGAGACAAAGTTACATACACAAAACGCGCGCACACACAAACACATAAATGTACATAAACCTTGTAAGCTCCTTTCCATATACATAAAACACAGATAACCAATAAACACACATCATCATCGTCATCAGGTGCCTTGCTGCACACACATAAAACACATTTTGTGCACCCCTTGCATATATACATTGAACTCTCAAAAACCAAAAGCCAGTTAGCAAACACCCACAGAGGGACAGACAGGAGGGGGGACAGAAGGAGGGAGAGAGAGAGGGGGTGACAGGAGAGTGAGAGTGAGACAGAGAAGAAGTGAGGGGAAGAGACAGACAGAGACAAAGAGAAAGAGATAGACAGACAGACAGACAGACAATGACAGACAGACAGTGACAGACAGACAGACAGAGACGGTTAATATTCCTCTCCATAACCTCACGCAAAGCACACAGGTTCCTGACCCTGTGGTCAGCAAGCTGGCTCCCTGAACAACTGTATGACACCCGTCCCACCACGAAACATCCGGAAGAGGTTGGGAAACGATACCCCAGAATGACAGAAACCGTCCAGTCTGGTCTTGGAAACCCAGGACCTGTGGGACACCGACTGCTGATGGACCTGTCTGTGCCAGACTGGATTTAGTCCCGGGTCTTTCTCAGTTATCCTGTACCCCCTCTCTCTCCTCCTGCAGTCTTGTTCCCTTTTGACTCCGCTCTCTTGACCTTTGCCCTTTATCTGTCCCCGTTCTGTTGCCATTCTGTCCTCTGTGTCCCCATTTTATCTGCTTTATTTCCCGCTTCCCCCAACGTATGTATCACTCCTTCTTCCAATCGACGCGTTTGTTTCTTAAGTCTCCGTTATATGTCGTTCTCTGTTTTCTGTTGAGGCTTGATGTTTGAAAATGTTAGTCAATGTATGGGACAGCTGTATGTTTAGATGTTCTGGGCATTTTGTGATGTGGTTCATATGGCCGTTTTTAAATGTACGTGAATACCTATGTGTCAGTATGTTTGTCAGTCTGTCTTTTAGGCCGCGTTCCTGTCTGTCTCTGTCTTTCTGTCTCTTTCTTTATCTCGGTTATGTTTCAACATAGATTTTTTTTCTTACAAATAGTTTTTTTTATCAAAATCGTGGACGAACATTTTTCAATTGATAAATGAAAGTCAGGATGTCACTCACGTTTGATCACAATGACTCGGTTCCATGATCCACTGCACAGAAAACACTTGTTCATGACTATTTGTGTACCGAGTATTTTGTTTATTTAGATCATCTTTACAGGCATACAATTTGTTCAAAAGGTAATATTACATACATAAAACGATAAACATAAAAAGCATAGAGTGTTTTTGATACCACACGGATAGAAAAACGTGCGTAAAATCATTTTTGCCTGACATAAAGTGTACTACAGATTGCTTTGTTACGATGTTTTTGTCATGGTTAATTGTTAAGTAAGAGACAGAGACAGAGAGAGACAGACAGACAGACAGACAGACAGACAGAGACAGGCAGACAGACAGACAGATGTACGGACAGACAGACAGACAGACAGACAGAGACAGACAGACAGACAGAGACAGACGGACGGACGGACGGACAGACGGACAGATAGACAGACAGACAGAAAAATATGGTTTGATCACCTCCGTTTCATGTGTCGTAACACAAAGCTTGAAATAAGACCTTCTTGTTTAGTTTGTATTTTATTCGCTGAAGACAAAGTAAATAAATGAAACAATTTTCTGTTTATCAGTTTCACCCCCTTCCTTTACAGCTGCTTATCTAGAGGCTGCTGACAGCGTGAGTCAGATTTTGGGGGGGGGGTTGGGTTTTTTTTTTTAATTGGTATTCATCACGCTCTGACAATTCTGTTTAGCGCTCCACCCAACTTTTCCGGCAATTATCTAGCAAACACCTCGATCCTGCGCTTAAACAATATTATGCACTGCTATCGGAGTCTCGAAACACGGAAGCATGGGATGGGGAAATGTAACCTATCGAACACCGACACCACCAGATTGATTGGACCAGTAAGATGGGCAGCAAACAAGCCAACTTTTACGTTGTGGGTTGGGATTTGAATTCGAAACATGAAAACTTTAGTCCGTTACATTCTCAAAAGAACCAGCCAGTCTTCACACGAGAGAGAGAGAGAGAGAGAGAGAGAGAGAGAGAGAGAGAGAGAGAGAGACAGACAGAGAAAGAGAGAGAGAGAGAGAGAGAGAAACAGACAGACAGACAAAGACAGAGAGAGATAGAGACACAGAAAGAGAGACACAGAGAGAGGCTGACAGACAGACAGACAGACGGGCGCAGACAGACAGACAGAAAAGAAGAGACAAAGAGAGACAGACAGAGAGGAGAAAGAGATTTTACAGAGACAGAGGGGACTGGACCCAAAGAGAGAAGGAAGAGAGAGAGAGAGAGAGAGAGAGAGAGAGAGAGAGAGACAGACAGACAGACAGACACAGAGACAGAGAGACAGAGAGAGAGACAATGACAGACAGACAGACAGACGAGGGAGGGACAAAGAGACAGACAGACAGACAGATAATAGATATAGACACACACATGCAGAGATGGACAAACAGAAAAGAAAAAACAGAGACAGATACAGAGAAAGACAGACAGACAGACAGACAGAGGTACAGATAGAGAGAGAGAAAGAGACAGAGACAGACAGAGAAAGAGAGAGATACAGAGACTGAGGGAGGGAGAGAGAGGATGAGCAAGAGGACGAAACATGCACAGAGAGGATTCCGACCAATAGTTGTCATAAACAAAAACAGATAAAGAGAAAGAGAAGAAGAGAGGGGGGAGGGAGAGAGAGACAGAGAGAGCGACAGAGACAGAGACAGAGAGTATGGGAGGGAAGGGGAGTAAGGGGGAGAAGGGTCGGTGGCTTAAGTAATCCTGTTGTATGGCAGAGGAGCCTGTCAGCAACCTGTCAGCCCCAACCCCTAGACGACCGTTGCTTGACTAATCCACAGCTCACCCGGGATGTGAGCCTCCATGACGCAGCTCTTTGTTGTTGTTCTCTCTCTCTCTCTCTTCTTTCTCTTCTCTCTCTCTCTCTCTCTCTCTCTCTCTCTCTCTCTCTGATTCCCCCTCTCCCTCTCTCCTGTCCCTCCAACATCATCTCACTCCATTTCCGCTACTCCTCCCATGACTTCTTCTAATTCAAATACCTTTAAATATTAACAGGACGAACATGGCCAAGCCATTGTAGCCCTTTCTTTCCCTCCCTTTGTTTTTTTTTTTTAATGAAATGACAGCATTCTTACTTTTTATAAAAGATTTCATTATGCACGGTTGACTCCAATATGTGTGCTATATCAGAACAGTCACATGTTCAAATTTTTTACTGTACTGTATTTTTTTCTTCTCTCAGTTGTTAGCTACTCAGAAATCTTTCACAATGATAAATTTTGTCATTCTCTCCAGTTTTTATTTGATGGTATAACAGTGCTCGGATGGTTCTGTGTGCTACAACCACAGATGTCATATGGTGTAAGGAGCCAAAAGATTAGTAAACCTGTAGTCTTTTAGAATAAATTGAAAAAAAATTGTGATCCTGTGTATAACCACTTACCTATCACGAAAGATTTGTTCCTGACAAAATAGTTTTCATCTCCTTTAGAATGGACACAAACAGCACATTATATCAAGTAGTTTACATTCAATAGTACGTGAAATGCTGCGCCAAAATTCAAATTATTCTGTTAAAACTGAACACTCATATAATAATATAATATCAAACACACCATTATGACGTATCATAAAAGACAAAATCACTGTAAAGTAATGGATGTTTTCTAAAGTTAATCCAAATACAGATGTATATGTGTGGAAAGGATTAATAAAATATATTATTTGATGAAGAGTGAACAGCATAGTACTGGTATGTAATGCTCGCAATTCTTAAAGACTGCATTTGTTTTCTTTAATTAATCCTGACTGTAGTCTTCGTTTAAAATCATTTCAGTCTACACACTTGAATGTTTTGTTTGTTTTTTTCTTTAGAAGGGCTAGAATTCCAGACAGTGGTTCTCCTAAGCTTTCTTTCTCCTTTGTCAAAGCCATATGGTTTTATGGCATATTTACTTTAATCGTCATGGTACAACCTTGACCCTTTGATAACAGAGAACCGTTTTTATCAGGCAATGTTCCTATTTGAATTTTTGTCATGTACATTACTCTTCACCATTAAGTTAAATCTTGTACTAAAAGATTACAACCGGTATAAGTGATGAAATAAATCTGAACATAGTGTTTTCGTTTGAGTTCTTCATACGATAGGAATTTATCATTAATTGTAATAAAATTTCCAACATGACAAAGGCTTTTCTTACTTACTTAGACACTCGCATGTCTTCCAACTATGAAGCAGCAAGATCGCTTCAACGAGTTCGGTTGGCTGAGAGTCTCAGAACACCACACCATCACTGCACCATTCTTTTGTTTATAATGTTTACATCTTTTTTACGTACGTTGTCAATATCTTTTTTATTCTTATAAGGTTTCAACCAAACTGAAATCACTCATTATAACGATCAGGTTCTGCAAGAACTTCATCTTTAGTATTGGTCTCAAGTTTATGATGAAATGATACTTATTTAATGAAAGACACATTCAGTTCATTACTACACGATGACGCTTCACTTAATCTTGCAAGTCTGGATGCATCAATGTTGTGTACTAAATTCTAAGGCGAAATGACTAACGACAACATTAATATTCTAAAGAATCTTTGTTCCATTTTCTGAACTGAAAACGACAAAGAAAACGCGAGTAGGATGGTAAGCGTGAGACGAAAGGAAATCAAATTAAATAGTTGGCGCACTCTGCACCAGACAAATGTCCATGTGCACATTTCAGGGCGGACATGAAAGAAAGGAAGTCTCCAATGAGAGACAAAATGTACATGTGCGTTAGGTTGATAGTGTAGTTACTTTAACGGGCTTTTGGTGTAAATGACTGTAAAATTTTAATGCTACACACAAAAACTATATTTTTTTCCAAGCATATAAATATACAGTCCTCATTAACCCTTTGACTCCCGCAAAGTGTCTACCAGCATCCTTCATTGCTAACCGTGCTAGCAAAGCAAAAACTTAACCCTTTGACTCCCTCAGCCTATCCACCAGCTTCCTGCAGGAAGCTGGTGGATAGGCTGAGGAAGTCAAAGGGTTAAGTTTCCAGCTTCCTGCAGGAAGCTGGTGGATAGGCTGAGGAAGTCAAAGGGTTAAGTTTTTGCAGTTGGTGGAAGGGTGCGGGAGTCAATGGGTTAAAACTGCGCGTGAATCTTTTGTAACTCTGCTAGTGCCATACTTTCGAACCCTTTGTTCGTCTCAAGAAACGAGCAATAAAAAAAAAACATCCTTTACAAAAGCTCAAGTTTGACCTAACTCACACTGTATAAAAGTCAACGTTTTACAGCTGAATTGCAACTGGAATATAACAAAGGGAGACACATGCACAAAGTAATGACAGGACATACCCAGTCTGTTCTGATAGACGCCCCAGAAAAAAACATGAAACCGTTAGTAAGTTCAACATTTCAGCTCCAAGAACCGATCACAATAAATCTCTAAGTTTATGTACTCTTGATCTCGCTTAGACAAACGAGTAAGTCAATAAATGAATACAGTACTGTCATAGAAATGTTGCATTAATCCCACGGAAAAACATGAGGTCCACACCTATCTTACCTATGGACTTTTATATACATACGTACGCGAGCGCGTGCAACACACGCACGTACGCGAGCGCGTGCAACACACACACACACACACACACACACACACACACACACACACACACACACACACACACACACACACATACACACACAAACACACACACACATGCACAGACACACACCCCCTCTCTCTCTCTCATACTTTCACACACAGCAATACACTGTTTCATGGACTCCTCATATCGATATGAAATTGGCCCCATGCTTCTTTGTATAATCATGTTTGTTTTCCATTTCTTTTGTACACAAACTTTGAGAAAAACGTATTAAAAGTGTATATGCACAGATTTATTTCAAGCTAAATGCTATAGTATCCTTTACGCTATATGTCATTCTATCGAAAACATTTTAAAGAATTGCTAAAACGACGGCAACAGCGCTATCAATAACAAAGACAAAAATGGAGCTATAGCATAACGGCCACTCTCTTTTCATACCCCAACTCTATGCTTCTTCTTCTCTCCTCAGTCTATACTCTCAGAACCCGAGAATGAAAACAGCGAGAGTAGCTATATGATGAAGAGGAGGAAGAAGAGAGGGAAATAGATAAGGAAGAAACGACAGGGTTCATCGTAGTTCGAATTATTTTCAGCCTTTCGCAATGACAAGGCAACTTAAGAGATTTCGTGTTGCAATAATGCAATCTGACCTAATAGACTTCTCAACAGTTTCATATTACAAGTAGCTTTTTTTTCTTAGTTTCTGATGTGTTGTTTGTTTCATTTCGTGCTCGTGTCTACATTTCAACCTCTGCTATAAATGGAATGGGAGGGAGAGAAAGAGTAGTTATATCCACTCGTGACGTTAGTTTGTACGTTTGTAGACAGAGAGAGAGAGACAGAGAGAGAGAGACAGAAAGAGAGAGAGACAGAGAGAGAGAGACAGAGAGAGAGATAGACACAGAGAGAGAGAGAGACAGAGACAGAGAGAGAGAGACAGAGAGAGAGAGAGAGATTTATACCTTCGTGAGGAAAACGGAATGAACAATACAGGGAAACCCTGACACGACCTGTGACAGAAGAAACAGCAGTGTCTCCTGTCTCTTTCACACACCTCAGGCACTCCCTGACTTTCCATCTGCTTCAATGCTTCAACTCCAGTCAACTCTGTAATCTCTCATTGAGAATTTTCACAGCGGTCATCAGTCATACATGCTGAAATAATAATGAAATAAAATACGTAAAAACAAAGAAAATAAACGTGTTTTTAAAAAAAAATTAAAATAAAGAAAAGAAAACGGACATTTTCAATAGCAACAATCCCTTCCATTAAATTATCCACCACTAACAGCATGCATATGTAGTAACTGTTACACAGAACGTAATTACCATTGAAGCACGCACGCGCGCGCGCGCGCGCACACACACACACACACATATATACACGCACACACACACACATACACACACACGCACATATACATACATACATACATACATACATACATACATACATACATACATACATACATACATACATACATACATACATACAAAGAATTATCTATGTACACTGCATAACTTTCACTTAGCATACACACACACACACCTACACACCCACCCACCCACAAAGACATACACTCTCTTTCTCTCTCTCTCTCTCTACCCCCTCTCTCTATCTCTCACTCACACACATGTATCTCTCACTACCCCCTCTCTCTATCTCTCACTCACGCATATGTATACACACACACATGCAAGCGTGAAATCACGTGCCTACGAAAATCGTGTGTGAACAAAGTAACACGCACGCAGGAATGCACATATTTTCATCGCATATCGTATAGCCTAGGTGATTTTCCATTTGCACTTAAAAAAAGAGACAACTTTGACCTTTTGGTAATAACTTGAAATGATCTCTTAAGAGATGACTGTTGTCAGACACAATCTTTTTGGCTTTCTGGACCGCTCTGCATTCATAAAAGCTGCTCAGGCTTCTTCGTCTTGACCAAGAATCTTCCCAGTTTCATTGCTAATGCTGTTCAATACAAATTTACATTTCACCCTCATGCCACCATACCAAGGCACGAATCAAAAAGTCAGTAGTGATTCTTGGAAAGCAAGCAAGCAAACAAACAAACAATAACAACAACAAAAACCACCACCACCACCACAACAATAACAACAACAAAATACCAGCGATGAACAATGTGAAGAATATAACTACAAACATGAAAAGATCCCGATTTACACATACGGTAAAATCTTGACACTCTTTGTTAACACGATCAGCGTTGGCGTTAATGTTTTTTTCTTTTGTTTTTTTTTATATCATGTGCTAGACCACCTTATCCACCTTTCCCAACCCCAGTCCATTTACTGCCTACCCGATCACAGTCCACCCCACTGCTTTAGCTTCAATTTCGCCCCTTTGTCATCATATAGTGTTCATCCCTTACCGAAATCTTGGCTGGGCTGCTAATGGATTGCCAGGGTCCAGCTTTTTCTAGAGGTTGGATGTTCTCTGGTTCTTTTAAAAAAACAACAACAACAACAACAACAAAACCTTACCGGACACTATCTCTCAGGTTTTGCTGTCCACGCAATAAAGAGAGAGAGAGAGAGAAAGAGAGAGAGAGCGAGAGAGAGAGTGTGTGTGTGTGTGTGTTTGTGTGTGTGTGTGAGTGTGCGTGTGTGTGTGTGTGTGTGTGTGTGTGTGTGTGTGTGTGTGTGTGTGTGTGTGTGTGTGTGTGTGTGTGTGTGCGCGCGCGTGCGCCTGCATCTACATATGTATGAATACATGTATATGTGAACCTGCACGCATATTCATGAATACATGTGTGTGCTTTGCAAAATGAAAACAAATCAAACAATAAAAAGAAAAAAAGGAGAGGGATAGAGGTTGAGACAGAGAGAGACGGGAGGGGAAGTAAAAAGAGAATAAGAGAAAGAGAGAGAGAGAGAGAGAAAGAGAGAGAGAGAGAGAGAGAGAGAAAGAGAGAGAGGGGGTAGAGAAATAGAGAGTGATAGGGGGAGAGAGAGAGAAAGAGAGAGAGAGAGAAAGAAAGAGTTGACAGTATTTTGTTAAGATGAATAGTTATAAATATATTTATCTATTCATTTATCTATTTATTAAAGGTTAAGCCTGAAGACCAGATAATCTATTCTACAAATAATTTATTGTCTGGAGGATATCTCAGGACAGGGAAGAAATACAGAAAAATAAAAAAAATAATGGAGAAATAAAAGGAATAGAAAATACAATTGAAAAGAAACAGAGAAAACACAACAACAACAAAACCAAGAAAGTACTAGGTAATGATGTAATGAAGATTGATAAGAAAGACTGAGACATACAGACAAACAAAACAAGAACGAAAACTTTCCTTCACCCTTGCAAAGAAGGCTCTTTTGTTTGAAATTACAAGTTCTGCAACACCAAACGACATCATGAAACTATGAACCGTCAACAGTATAAAAATACTCAAAATATTGTATTAAACATAATTCTAAAGTCGAACAAATGAAAGAAAATGCAACATCACATCATATAGAGATACTTTTTGTTTGTGGTCTGCAAAATTAAAACAGTTGTATAATACAAAGAGTGGGTTTGAAAAGTCATGCACGTTCTCAGTTTATCTTCCAAACCACATCAGTAAAGCTTTATTAGCAGAGGGAAATGTTAACTTAACAGTAGTAAGCACCTTTATAGCTTTATAGGTAGTTATGAAAATGGCCAATACTTTTACACTGAAGATGAAGAGGCTTTTTTTTAAAGTTTTCCAACCGGACAATTTCCTTCTGTAAATCGAATTAATGCGGAAAAATAACCGAAGATCAGTGTGTTTTCTAC
>CM060313.1:75121615-75131615 GCA_030674185.1 Monoplex corrugatus
GAGAGAGAGAGAGAGAGAGAGAGAGCATTTACTTCATATGGATCAAGAATTTCTTGCCAGTATTGAACATGAAGTACAGATAATTCATTCTGACTGATAACGTAACTGGGGACGTTCCAAGGGCGAAGGGAAGAAGTAAATCAAGAGGATTTGAAATAAACAGCGATGGAAAAAAAATGGAACAACAACAAAAAAACAATTTATTCAGTACGAAACGAAAAGAAACAATGAAGAGAAAAGGACAAACAGGAAGACACAAAAAGGAACTGAAAGAAAAAAAGCAGGAAAAAGAAAATCAGACACTGACATTCAGACAGAGTGCAAAGAAATGTGGAAAGAGAGAGAGAAAAAAAAAAGAAAGACAAAAACAAAGGAGAAAACAGAAAAAGAAAAGGTGCAAAAGCAGAGAGGAAAAAAAGTTTGTTCAAGAAGATTTAACGCACGAGACATCACCTGTCACAGAAGAAACAGCTTTGTCTCCTATCTCTCACACACACCTCAGGCACTCCCTGACTTTCCACCTGCTCTGTCTGCCTCACTCCATCTTAGATAACCTCCTCCTATCTCCTCCGGCTTTATCCCATCTTACCCACCGCGTTCTACCCTACCTCACTCCTTCAGCTTCTATCTCATTCCTTTGTCATCATATCGTGTTCGCCCCTAACCAAAACACAGTGCTGTTAATGGATCGTCAGTATCCAGCGCTTCCACAGAGTTGGAACTGCTCTGGTTCTGAAAGAAGGCTTACATGACACTGTATGTTAGGTCTTGGTACTCATATAAATGTGTGTGTGTGTGTGTGTGTGTGTGTGTGTGTGTGTGTGTGTGTGTGTGTGTATGTATGTGTGCGTGTGTGTGTGCGTGCATGTATGAGTGTTGTGTGTCCATGCATGCACGTGTGTATCTCTGCATTTCTGGGTGTGTATATGTGCATTTCATTCAATGGAAAAGAAAACATAAAATGGAAGAAAAAGAAAGGAAATGAAGTCTGACAGGGACAGACAGACAGACAGACAGACAGACAATGAGAGAGCGAAACAGAAAGAGAAGCGAAAGAGTTGATAAAGACAAAGAAGAGATAAAATCATTTATTTTGTATGATTCATTTTTCCAAGAATGAACACGAGGAAAAGATAATCCACTTTCACTGGCAATTTGATAGAGGAAATAAGAGTTCCAATGAAAACGAAAGATGAGCTGGAAGAAAGGATGTAGAAAAGGGAAGATGAAGAAAACACAAGAAAAACAAGAAAACTAGACAAAATGAATATAGAAAGAAAAACAAACAGAAAGACAAAAAACAAAGATATGAAAAACAGAACATGGTCACTCAGACAGACAAAAAGTAAAGAAACAAGAAAACAAAGAAAAAAGGAAGAAAGCAACAAAGACACACAGAAACAAGAAAGACACACAGAAACAACAAAGACAATCAAAGCAACAAAGACACACAGAAACAAGAAAGACACACAGAAACAAAGACAATCAAAGCAACAAAGACACACAGAAACAACAAAGACACACAGAAACAACAAAGGCAAACAAAAGCAACAAAGACACACAGAAACAAGAAAGACAATCAAAGCAACAAAGACACACAGAAACAAGAAAGACACACAGAAACAACAAAGGCAAACAAAAGCAACAAAGACACACAGAAACAACAAAGACAATCAAAGCAACAAAGACACACAGAAACAAGAAAGACACACAGAAACAACAAAGACAAACAAAAAAGCAACAAAGACACAGAAACAACAAAAACAAAAGCAACAAAGACAGAAACAACACAGACACACAGAAACAACAAAGACAAACAAAAGCAACAAAGACACACAGAAACAACAAAGATTAACAGAAACAACAAGATAAATAGAAACAACAAGACAAACAGAAACAACAAAGACAAACAAAAGCAACGATGACACACAGAAACAACAAAGACACACAGAAACACACAGAAACAACAAAGACACACAGAAACAACAAAGACACGCAGAAACAACAAAGACACACAGAAACAACAAAGACAAACAGAAACAACAAAGACAAACAGAAACAACAAAGACAAACAAAAGCAACAAAGACACACAGAAACAACAAAAACACAAAGAACCAACAAAGACACACAGAAACAACAAAGACACACAGAAACAACAAAGACAAACAAAAGCAACAAAGACACACAGAAACAACAAAAACACAAAGAACCAACAAAGACACACAGAAACAACAAAGACACACAGAAACAACAAAGACACACAGAAACAACAAAGACAAACAGAAACAACAAAGACAAACAGAAACAACAAAGACAAACAGAAACAACAAAGACAAACAGAAACAACAAAGACAAACAGAAACAACAAAGACAAACAGAAACAACAAAGAAACAGAAACAAAAAGACAACAAACAACAAAGACAAACAGACATGGAGCAAAACAGAAAAAAAAGAGAGAAAAACAAAGGGAAAGGAAAGCATGATCAAGAAAACAACACACAAGAAACGACCTGTCACAGAAAGAACTGCAGTGTCTCCTGTCTCTCACAATCTCAGATACTCTGATTTTTCCACCTGAATTTTTCTGCCTCACTCCATTTCAGATAACCTTCTCCACCTCCTCAAAACTCACCCACCTTACCCGCCCCTCACCACCCTCACTCATTCCTTTAGCTTCTATCCTATTCCCTTGTCATCATATCGTGTTCGTCCCTAACCAAAAACTGTTCTGCTAATGGATTGCCAGTGTTCATCTCTTCAACAAAGTTGGCGGTTCTCTTGTTCTTAAAGAACGCTTACATGTCACTGTACATGTATGCTGCATCTTAGTACTCACATGAACACGTGTGCGCATTTTTGTGTGCATGCATGTGTGTGTTGTGTGCTGTGTGTGCACGCATGCAGATGTGTGCCTTTACATTTCTGGGAGTATATGTATGTGTATTTCATGCAAAATTCAAATTATGAAAGGAAAGCATAAAAGAAAGAAAAAAAGGAAAAGAAGTCTGACAAAAATACATAAAAAATGAAAGAGAGAGTGAGGGGGGGGGGAGAGAGAAAAAGGAAAGCTGATAAAGAAAAAGAACAGACAAAAACGTTTACTTCATATTCATTTTTTCAGGACTGAACGTGAAGTACAACTAATCCAGTTTCACTGATAATTTGACAGGGGAAATGAGAGTTCCACTGAAAAAAGAAGAGAAACAAGTGAACAGGAATGGGAAGACAAGATGTAGATTAAAAAAATCTTGAACGAAGGATAAGAAAAACAAGAAGACAAGGCAGACTAAATACAGCAAGAAAAATGAACAACACACACACACACACACACACACACACACACACACACACACACACACACACACACACACACACACACACACACACACACACACACACACACAAACCCAACAACAAACAAAACAAAAAAAAAACGAAAAAGATATAGAAAACCAAACACAGACATCCAGACAGACAAATGTAAACAAAACAAAACAAACAAACAAAACAAGAAAACAAAGTAAAACGAACGGAAAAAAAAACAAAGACAAAAAGATAAAAAAGAAAAGCAGAAAAGAAGACAAAAGAGACAAAAGCAAAGGGGGTGGGGGGGGGACATGATCAAGAAGACAACACACGAGACACGAACTGGCACAGAAGAAACAGCAGTGTCTCCTGTCTCTCACGCACACCTCAGGCACTCCCTGACTTTCCACCTGCTCGTCTGCCTCACTCCATTTTAGATAACCTCCTCCACCTCCTCCAACCTCATCTCATCTTACCCAACTCCACCCGCCCTACTTCATTCCTTCAGTTCGTGTCCCATCCCTTTGTCATCACACAGTGCTCGTTCCTAACCAAAAACTGGTCTGCTAATGGATTGCCAGTGTCCAGGTCCTCCACAAAGTTGGCGGTTCTCTTGTTTTGAAAGACGGTTTATCTGACACTGTATGTCTGGTCTTCATACAAACGTAACGATGTGTGTGTGTGAGTGTGTGTGTGTGTGTGTGTGTGTGTGTGTGTGTGTGTGTGTGTGTGTGTGTGTGTGTGTGTGTGTGGATGTGGATGTGGATGTGTGTGTGAGAGAGAGAGAGATGTGTGTGTGTGTGTGTGTGTATGTGTGTGTGTGTGTGTGTGTGTGTGTGTGTGTGTGTGTGTGTGTGTGTGTGTGTGTGTGTGTGTGTGTGTTTGTGTGTGTGATGTGTGTATGTGTGCATGCATGCAATGTGTATTTTTGAATTTCTATGGGTGTGTGTGTGTGTGTGCAAAATTTAAATAAAGGAAAAACGAACACAAAAAGTTAAAAAGGAAAGAAAAGAGACATACAAACAAAACAAAAAAAACAAAGAGAGAGAGATAGAAGACAGAGTGGTGGGAAAGGAGAAAAGAATGAGAAAGAAAGAAAAGTACTTTGCAAGAATCCTTTTAAAAGGACTGAAGTGAAGTACAAATGAAATCTCTTTTCACTGACAATTTGATAGGAAAAATGAGGCTGCAAATGAAAAACGAAAGTAACAAATGAACAGGAACTGGAAGAAAATGTGTAGAAAAAAGAGTTTGAACAAAAGATAAGTAAAAAGAAGACAAGACAGAACGATTATATAAAGAAAAATGAACAGAAAAACATAGACAAATGAACAGAAAAACAAAGGAAGAAAGACACAGGCATTCAGACAGACACAGAGACAGACAGACAGCACAGAAACAAGAAACCAAAGAAAAACGAAGACAAACAGACAGAGAGAAAAACAGGGAAAGAAGACAAAGGAGACAAAAACAAAGAGAAAAGAAAGCTCAATCAAGAAGACAAGAAATGACCAGTCACAGAAGGAACTGCAGTGTCTCTTGTCTCTTACACACACACCTCAGACACTCTCCAATTTTCCACCTGCTCTTTCTGCCTCACTATATTTCAGATAATCTCTTCTACCTCTTCCAACCTCATCCCATCTTACCCACGTCTCCCTTCCTTCATCTTTAATTCCATCCATTTTTCATTATCTTGGTTCTTAAAACAAAAACTAGTCTGCAAATGCGGTTGGAAGTTCTCTTGTTTTGAGAGAAGACTTGCCTGACACTTTGTTGGGTTTTGGTACTTACATAAACGTGTGTGTAGGTTTACGCGCGCGCGCGTGTGTGTATGTCTGTATGTGTGTGTGTCTGTGTCTGTGTGCGTCTGTGTCCGTGTTTGTGTGCGTGCGCGTGTGTGTGCGTGCGTGTGTGCGTGCATGTGTGTGTGTGCGTACGTGTGTCTGTTGTGTATGTGTGTGCATGCATGCACATCTTTTTTTATTTCTGGATATGTACGTATGTGTGTGATTCATGAAAATTTTAAGTTATGGAAAATAAAACATAAGAAGGAAGAAAAAGAAACGAATAGAAGTCGGACAGGGACAGAGGCAGCTAGACAAAGACAAAGCGTGACAGAGAGAGATACGAAAGAGAGTTGGCAAAACAAAGTAGGACATTTAAATATTTACTTCATATGAATCATTTTGCAGAATGGAACTTAAAGTAAAAACAATCCATTTTCACTGAAAATGTGATAGGGGAAATGAAAGTTCCATAGAAAAAAAAAGAAACAAATAGAGATAAGCTCGAAGAGAGGATATAGAAAAAATATGAAGAAAATATAAAAAACACACAAAAAGACTAGAAAGAAAGACGAATAGGAGAACAAAGAAAAACGATATGGAACAAAAACAGACACAGCCATTCAGACACACAGTCAAGAAACAAGAAAAGAAAGAAAAAACAGAAGAAAACAACGAAGACAAAAAGACAGGAGAAAACCATAAACAAAACAAAAAAAGAAGAAAAAAAAGAAGAAAAGAAAAAAAGAAAAAGTAGGCAAAAACAAAGGGGAAAAAGAAAGCAAGATGAAGAAGACAACGCACGAGACACGAACTGCCACAGAAGAAACAGCAGTGTCTCCTGTCCCTCACACAAACCTCAGGCACTCCCTGACTTTCCACCTGCTCTGTCTGCCTCACTCCATTTTAGATAGCCTCCTCCACCTCCTCCTATCTAACCCCATCCCATCCACCTCTCCCCACCCTACCTCATTCTTTCAGCTTCTGTCCCATTCCTATGTCATCATATTGTGTTCGTAACCAAAACTTGGTCTGCAAATGGATTGCCAGTGTCCAGGCCTTTCACAAGGTTGGAGGTTCTCTTGATCTGAAAGGCTTACCTGACGCTATAGGTTTGGAATTGATACTCGCATAAACATGTGTGTAAGTTTACGTGCACGCGCGCGCGCGTGTGTGTGTGTCTGTGTGTATGTGTATGCCTGTGCGTGCGTGCGTGCGTGCGTGCGTGTGTGTGTGTGTGTGTGTGTGTGTGTGTGTGTGTGTGTGTGTGTGTGTGTTGCATACACGCACGTGTATTTTTGGCATTTCTGTGTTGTATGTGCGTGTATTTCATGCAAATCTTCTATAAAAGAAAAGAAGATATAAAAAAATAAAAAAGAATGACAGCGTCAGAAAGATTTAAAAACAGAGAGACAGACAAAGAAAGAGAGAGAAAGAGGTGGGAAAGAAAAAGAAAATAATAAAGCAATGAAATATCATTTTCTCATGCTTCATTTTTCCAGGATTGCACGTGAAGTACAAATAATCTATTTTTAATGAGAATTGATAAGGGAAATGAGAGTTTCAGTGAAATATAAAGAAAGAAAAAAACCCAGAGAGAAGTTGGAAGAGAAAGTGGAGAGAAAAGGACTTTGACAAAAGACAGGAAAACAGAAGGCTAAACCGAATGAATATGGAGAAAATCTAAACAGAAAAAAAGAGACACGGAAAACCAGACAGACGTTCAGACAGACAGAAAGTGAAGAGACGAGAAAAGAATAGAAAACAACAAAGACAATAATAAATGGAAAAAGGAGGCAGAAGCAAAGGAACAAGAAGGCATGATCAATAAGATAACATACGACACAGAATCTGTCACAGAAGAAACAGCAGTGTCTCTTGTCTCTCTCTGTCTCTCTCTGTCTGTCTGTCTGTCTGTCTGTCTTCTCTCTCTCTCTCTCTCTCTCTCTCTCTCACCTCAGGAACTCCTGGACTTTCCACCTGCTGTCTGCCTCACTCTGTCTTATATAACCTTCTCCTGTTCCCCACAGCCCCGTCCTTACCTACCTCAACCCACCCTACTCTATTCCTTAAAATTCTTTCCCATCCATTTGTCATCATGTCTTAGTTGTCTCTAATAAAAAAAAATAATAAAAAAACTGGCCTGCTAATAGATTGTCAGTGTACAGCTCTTCCACAAGGTTGGAGATCCTCTGGTTCCTCTGGAAGACTTACCTAACCTGTATGTTTTGGTCATGATACTCACACAAACGTGTGAGGGGAGAACAAGGACATGGGGAGTGTGTGTGTGTGCGTGTGTGTGTGTGTGTGCGTGTGTGTGTGCGTGTGTGTGTGTGCGTATGTGTGTGCGTGTGTGTGTGTGTGTGTGTGTGTGTGTGTGTGTGTGCGCGGTGTGTGTGTGCGTGTGTATGTGTGTGTGCGTGTGTGTGTGTGCGTGTGTGTGTGTGCGTGCGTGTGTGTGTGTGTTGTGTGTGTGTGTGTGTGCGTGCATGTGCGTGTGCGTGTGTGTGTGCGTGTGTGTGTCGTGTGTGTGTGTGTGCGTGCGTGTGTGTGTGTGCATGTGTACGTGTGCACCTGCGCGTGTGCAGATACATGTGTACTTTTGTATTTTGGGGTGTTTACGTATGTATATTTTATAGAAAAATGAAATGGAATTATAACAAAACACAGGAAGAAAAGGAGTAGGAAATAAGAAACGAAAGAAACACCAGTGTATCAAGGCCAGGCAGACACACATACAGACAATCAAAGACAGTGACAGATGGAGAGAAGAGAGAGTGAGAGGTTTGGAAGAGAGACAGAGAGATAGAGAGTGAAAGTGAGAGAGAGAGAGACAGACAGACAGAGACAGAGACAGAGAGAGAGAGAGAGACAGAGAGAGAGAGATTCTACTTCGTATGAATCATTTTCCCAGTAGAAAATGTGAAAACCAGACAATCTGACAATTTGATTGAGGGAGTGGGAGTTTCAAGGAAAAAGCAGACAAAAAGAGGGCAGATGAAAGAGAAAGTAGAGAAAAAAACATAAACAAAAGAAAAAGAAAGAAAATCACACAGAAAAAAGCAAAAATAAATCGAAAATGAAATAATGAAAAACTGAAATAAACATAAAAAAGACTATCACAAACATTCAGACAGAATGCATAGACAAACGAAATAAACAAAACTCTAAGAAAAAAAAACGAAAAAAAACAATGGAAGAAATCAGAAAAAGAAAAGAAAAGGAGACAAAAGCAAAAAGAAAAGAAAATTTGATCAAGAAGATTTAACATACGAGACACCGCCTGTCGAAGAAGAAACAGCATTGTCTCCTGTTTCTCACATACCCTCAGGCACTCCCTGACTTTCCACCTGCTCTTTCTGTCTCACTCCATCTTAGACTACCTCCTGCATCTCCACCAACCTCATCCCAACCATACCCACCTCAACCACACCTATCCCGTTTCTTCGTTTGTATCCCGCCTCTTTGTCGTTATATTGTCTTATCATTTTCATCCGTAATTAAATGCAGGGCTGCTAATAGGTTGCAAGTGTCCAGCTCTTCCACGTGCTTGTTCTCTAGTCTTGAAATGATTCCATTTCTTACCCACTGGACGAGGCGGCTGGGAAGTTAGTTCCGTTTTTATTATCCATTGTTTGGTGTTTGTGGTCTGTTTGTGACCGTGCGTTCGCGCTTGACAAAGGCTAGTTGGCCGAAAATTTGAGCTTGTTTTGTTTTGTTTCGTTGGATACGCGCTTATATTGGTTTTCTTGTTCTTCTGGTTCCTGTTTGCTTGGGCGCAGGCAGTCACACTTGTTTTGGATCTTGAAATGTTTACCTGACGCTGTTTGTCGGGTATTTCTACCCACATAAACCTCTAAATGTGTGTGTGTGAGCGTGTGCGTGTGCGTGTGTGTGTGTGTGTGTGTGTGTGTGTGTGTGTGTGTGTGTGTTTTGTGTGTGTGTGTGTGTGTTTTGTGTGTGTGTGTGTGTGTGCGAGAGAGAGAGAGAGAGAGAAGAGAGAGAGAGAATGAGCGTGTGTGTGAAAGACAGTTATAGACAGAATGAATTACAAACTGAGAGAGAAAGCACATGTACTCATGTGGGCTGGTGGAAGCATGCACACATGCATATGAACGCTCGCAGCAAAATTCAGTGACCAGAAACATGTAGGCAACAAAGAATGAAACAAACAATAAGAGACAGACAGACAGACAGATAGAGACAGAGACAGACAAAGAGAGAGAGAGAGAGAGAGAGAGAGAGAGAGAGAGAGAGAGAGAGAGAGAGAGAAATGATCGTACTGATGTCTATGCACATAACACTCTCCCCTCCTCCCTCATTCTCTCTCAAAAAGTAATGTTGCGTATCATGCAGAAATTCTAGGTTCTCTGAAATAATTCTGTAATAATTATCAGAATTATCTTTTTACACCGTTTGATGTCCCAAGTAAATCCGGTAGTACATTGCAGTTCAGACATATGGAAACTATTCACTAAGTCAATCTGTTATCATTCATCATCATCAGGTGCCCTGCCGCATGGCGTTGGCGACCATGGACTTCCATCCATCTCTATATCTCGTTGCCCCTAGCATCTCCCCCACCCTCCTCATCCCCAGCCACTCTGCAAGTCCGTCCGGCATTCTCTTCCCGAGTCTACCTGGTGCTCTCTTTCCCTCCAGCTTTCCCGCTGTGACCAGGTGCTCCAAATCCCCCTTCCTCATAAAATGGCCTATAAATGTTGCCTGTCTTTTCCTAATCTTCCTTATGAGTGATCTACTTGTGTCTGCCTCCATCAAGACTGTCTCGTTTGTTTTCTTTGCTGTCCATGGAACTCTCAACATTCTTCTGAGAAACTACTTCTCGGCTGCCTCGATCCTGCTCTGGCTTTGCTTGCTGACTGTCCACGCCTCGCATCCGTACAA
>CM060313.1:75141615-75146615 GCA_030674185.1 Monoplex corrugatus
TGAACACTTGGGAAAACCATAAATTCGTAACGAAGAGAAAATGATAATCTGCTGCAAGTATACTACACAATATGTCAACAAAATAAATCACTTTATCAACAAACATCCATGCCAAACTACCAGCATCTAAAATGCTCATTACGGTCCTATGGAAAATAGATGAGAGATCGTGATGAGGGTGAAAATGTGCACTCTTACTGTTACCTCTCTCTCTCTCTCTCTCTCTCTCTCTCTCTCTCTCTCTCTCTCTCTCTCTCTCTCTCTCTCATTTATCTATCTATCTATCTATGCGTGTTATTTACCACATACTGTAGGAGACAAAATCCTGAGTAACAGCGTCACAGTTCGTCAAGAAGCTTTTCGAAGGACCTGGTAACCAAAAACGACCTGTTACCATGTTTAAAACATGTTATTCCATGTTTCGCAGCCCTAGGGCAGAGAAATTTCACTACTCATTCTGCGATCCACTACTCACTGTACATGCCTATAAATCACGTTTAATCTCATCAGTTTGTTTCTAAACTGAACATATAAAGCAGTTTTAATGTCATTGGATGTTTTGGAACAAAAGCACGCACATATGTGAAATAATCAAACTTTTAGAGAGTAAAACTCAATCTCCCCATACCCACGTCCATCTCTGTATCTGTTACGTCTCTCTCTCTCTCTTTTTTTTTCTCTCTCTCTCTCTCTTCTTCTCTCTCTCTTTCTCTCTCCTCTCTTCTCGCTCTCTCTCTCTCTCTCTCTCTCTCTCTCTCCTCATGTATGTGTTTGTCTATGTGTACATCTGCGTATGTAAATGAACGATAATATATATACGATTTAAACAAACTGACTAGTTGATGTGAATTCATTTTGTCTCTAGACCAGCATAATAGTCAAGTGGTTAGGACGTTAGACTTCCAGTCAGGTCTAGGTTCGATCATGCTTGGGTATCAACTGGTGGAAAAACTTTCCAATCTCCCTGGTGAAAAACGACGATGTGCAGACCTATGACTGAACTCTTTTTCAGTATATACGCACACAAAACACAAAACTCGCATGTTAAAGATCCTATAAATCATGTCGGTGTTCCACGGCTTACGGAAAACACACACACACACACACACACACACACACACACACACACACACACACACACACACCACGCACGCACACACACACAACACACACAAAACCACCGGTATAGACGCCCCCCCCCCCCCCCCCAATGAAAAAAATGGAATAAGCAAACTTTGTCGCAATATCATGTATGAACAGTGCGGGTCAAACAACGTGCGTAGAATGGTTTGACCACCTTCTTGTTAATTTATTTTTTATACCTGGAATTAAAAGAAGGACCACGTAACAAACCACACAGGAAACAAGTCTGACCGAGGAAATGACAGGCGAAAGAGGTGAGTCTTCTTCTCACTTGGATGGCAACAAATTTCGCTCCTTCACGGAATTTGCTTCCTCGGTGTCATCGACTAATCTCCGCCAGAGATCTGACGGCCCTGGTAGCTCAGTGGTCCCTTGATGGGCAGTGTATTAACCCTTTGACTCCCTCACCCTATCCACTAGCATCCTGCATTGTCAATCACGCTAGCAAAGCAAAATTTTACCCCATGACTCCCTCACTCTATCCACTAGCATCATGCATTGTCAACCCCGCTGGCAAAGAAAAACGTGGCCCCTTGACTTCCTCACCCTATCCACCAGCTTCCTGCAGGAAGTCAAAGGGTTGTTTTTGCAGTTGGTGGATAGTGTGCAGGAGTCAAAGGGTTAAGACAAGTGACTCGCTAGAAGTAGAGTGACGTGGGAAGTTTTCTTGTGAAAGGCTGACGCTCTTTCCCTCTTACTGACTCAGACAGACACGGGTGAGCAGACTCTCTCTCTCTTTCTCTCTCTCTCTCTCTCTTCCCCCACTCTCTCTCTCTCGCTCTCGCTCTCTCTCTCACACAAACACACACGCAGTATCACTGATTTATATCTGCCATAGATCTGACAAGCCTGATAGCTCAGAGGTCGCCTCGTGAGCAGTGCATAACGCCCAGAGCCTGGCTCGAGGTTGAACAGTGTCAAAGTTTTGATGTGAAATGACCCTCGTTCTTTCCTACACAAACACACAGATTGAGAGGGAAGCATATGCACGCTCATGCATGTGCAAGTACATATACAAACTCTCACTGACAAATAAAGTTATTTCTCTCTCTCTGTCTGTCTGTCATTCTGTCTGTCTGTCTGTCTGTCTGTCCTGTCTGTCTGTCTCTCTCTCTCTCTCTCTCTCTCTCTCTCTCATCCCCTGGTTATTGCTAATGCTACCTCGTAATGCCACTATTCTTGAGAAATAAAGTGCCATCGTGTTTTCAACTCTAGGTCTCTGTCTCTCTGTCTCAGTCTCTCTGTTTCTTTCTGTCTCTCCGTCTATGTCTCTCTCACACATTCGCAGCGCGCACACACACACACACACACACACACACCTCACACACACACACACACACACACACACACACACACACACACACACACACACACACACACACACACACACACACACACACACTCAACATGTACGTGGACAAACAAAGGACTAGCTGTCATTGCAATGCACTGAGACGTCTTTGATGAAGGCCACGAACAAGACGAAGAAAACGAAAATGAAGGAAAGAAAAAAGGTAATGACCAATTACAAAACGCCACCGCTACCTTTAACCCCTTTTGCACATACTGATCCACTAAACTTATTACTTAAAAGGGAAAAACAGTTAATGCGAAGGGCGATTCGGCACTAGTGGGCAAGAGCAGGTAACACAGCATTCCTCTTTCCACTTTGGAACGTAATCACATTAAATAGTCATATCAATAATAATGATATTCATGACATAACTGATAATAGTAAAGATGCTGATAATAATATTAATATTAATAATTCAAATGATAAGGGAAAAAAAGATATGATGATGATGATGATGATGATGATGACGACAACGATATGATGATGATGATGATGATGATGTATTAATATTGTTTTTACTAATAACATTAATGATACTACTAACAACAATAATAACACTCAGCATCACCATTACTCATATATGTGTAATTCATGGGCATGGTAATCAGGTGAGTAAATGGACGACCTTCCAGTCTGACAGTCCTGGGTTTGCTCCATTGGATTCCTCCACTCGATGGACAAGGGATGGACATTTTTCAGGTCTCCAACGTCAACATGTTGAGAGTTCCACGAACAGCAAAGAAAACAAACGAGACAGTCTTGATGGAGGCAGACACAGTTGATAAAGAAGATTAGGAAAAGACAAGCGACATTTATAGGACATTTTATGAGGAAAAGGGGAATCACAGCACCTGGTCACAACAGGAAAGCTGGAGGGAAAGAGAACACCAGGCAGACCCAGGGAGAAAATATTGGACGAACTTGCAGGGTGGATGAGGACAGAGAGGGTGGAAGATATGCTTGCGGCGACAAGGGATAGATGCATATGAAGGGCCATGATCGTCAACGCCATGCGGCAGGGCACTTGATGATGATGATGATGATGATGATGATGGAGGTCAACATGTGTGCAGAACTGATGGCGCGCAAACCCCCATTCATGTGTATGCAGAGTAGATCATCAAATGTGCACGTTAGAAATCATGCAAATCATTCTCTGTCCCATGACATGTGGAAAGATAAAAACGCACAACATGCACGCCGACCGGACATACGAACTGTGCAACAACATAGTGGAATGTGGTCAGTGGAGTGCTACCAGCTTGAGTTTTCTGTGCTTCTCTAAAAGTCTGATGATAATTTGTGATGCGTGGCGAGTACAAATGATTTTGGAGAATAGTCCTATATAAGAACAATTTCTCATAGTATTTATGAATTATCATGATTATTATCATTATGATGATAATATCATTATTACTGTTGTTCTTCTTCTTAATATTATTACTATTCTTACCATTCTTCTATCGTTATCATCATCATCATCATCATCATCATTATTATTGTTATTATTATATTATTATTATTATTATCATTATCATTATTATTATTATATCATTATTATTATCATTACTACTATTATTATTGTTGTTGTTATTGTTGTTGTTGTTATCATCATTATCAAATGGGTGGGAATACAGAATAGTTTGTAATATCTTCTGACGATGATGTTAACAACGGAAATACAACAGTTAGTTTATGATATCCTCTGCTGATTGTGCTAACAATTCCAGGGAAAAAAAAGATACAGAACTGAAGTTGAGATCGTCGGAGAAACGTAGTTACAACGTTGTCCACGAAGAAAACAAAATTCACTCTGCTTACCTCATTTTCTACGTATTTTATCTCTTATCAACTTACGTGCATCTAAGGTGCAGTCGAGAGAAGAAAAATTAAGAGGTAAAACTAGCATGTACCTAGACTGTCTTTGCGTGTTATGTACTACAACGTAGGAAATAAACCCTTGGTGACAACGTCGGTGTTTGTTAAAGAGTTGCTTCTTAAAGGTCCTGGTAACCTAAAACAACTTGTTAGCAAACTTCACCCATCATTCCATGTTCCCTGGCCCTGAGGCTCCAAACTTTCACACTCATTCCATTCTGCGACCAACTATTTGCCCTTCACTTGAACTAAGTACAAATTGGTGCATGATTACATTGCCGAGCTGCATGAACAAATTGACTGTAATAGCGTTGCATGTCTTCAAGTTTGTGTGCATGTGGGGTGGGGGTGGGGGTGAGAGGGTGGAAAGTGTGTGTGTGTGTGTGTGTTTGTGTGTATGTCTGAGTGTGTGTGTGTATGTATGTGCGTGCGTGTGTGTGTGTGTGTGTGTGTATGAGTGTTTGTATGTGTGTGTGTGTGTGCGCGCGCACGTGTGTGTGTGTGTGTGTGTGTGTGTGTGTGTGTGTGTGTGTGTGTGTGTGTGTGTGTGTGTGTGTGTTGTGTGTGTGTTCATTCGAAGAGATGAATTCAAAGTGCGTGTGTGTATGTGTGTTTGTGTTTATGT
>CM060313.1:75149115-75159115 GCA_030674185.1 Monoplex corrugatus
TATGTGTCTTTGTCTGAGGTTTGTCGCGGTAAATACCAATAAAAACAATCTTTCGCTGTCTCTCAACGATGCAATAGTCTAGCCGTAGCAATTGTGACAACAACAAAAAACAATTCCTACAACATCGCGGGCGCGCGCGCGTGTGTGTGTATGTGTGTGTGTGTGTGTATGTGCATCGTGCGTGTGTGCGCTCTCTCTCTCTCTCTCTCTCTCTCTCTCTCTCTCTCTCTCTCTCTCTCCTCTCTCTCTCTCTCTCTCCCTGTCTCACGCAGGTAAAGGTAAAAGAGGTTTATCATCTATCATGCAGAATTTGAGGGGGTTAAACAATAGCTCCTTCCACTTGTTTATTAAACTTTTTGATTCTCAAATCCAACCGATAAAATACTGTATGGTGCAGAAATATGGGGGCTAGATGCTGCAGTTACGCATTTTGAAAAAGCACATATATTTGCGCTCATAAAGTTTCTGGGAGTATCTTTAAGAACACCAAATAATCTTGTTTATGGTGAGACTGACAGATATCCCTTGCATATTCTTTCAGCAGATAAATGCATTCGCTATTGACTAAGACTAACTGAATGAACCGATCTAGGTTACCCCGAAAAGCTTATAACATGCTTTGCTTATTAGATGAAAGAGGTAAGGTAAACTGGGTATTAAAAGTCAGATGGATGTTATTTGAAAATGGATTCGGTTATGCTTGGTTTAATCAGGGCGTTGGAAGTAAAGATGTGTTTCTGTGCTCTCTTCGTGATAGGTTAATTGACAACCAATGGCAAAACTGGCATTCAAATATGGAGGATAGTAATAGATACAGTATGTACCGTTTGGTTAATCCATGGCATTGCTTCCCACTGTATTTGTCATTACCAACAGATAAGCATATTAAGAGGGTTATGACCAAGTTTAGATTTGGAATTTCTGATTTGAAGAAATATGACTTTCGTTACAGACGAGCTGCTGAAAATGATTTATTATGTCCTCTTTATAATGTGGGTGTTGAAGATCTACTACATTTTACCTTGGTTTGTCAAAATTTGATTCAGCTCAGAGAAAAGTTTATACCTATAAATTTTTTCAGACGATCATGTTTATTTAGATTGATAATGCTACTATCATCCAAAAACGAAGCTGTAGTAAAGCAGTTTGCTATATATTTGTATGAGGCAATTAAACTTCGACATACATTTGTGAATCAATAGAACAGAGTGTGTGTGTCGATATATAATTATGATAATGTTTCTAACTTCAAATGTGGCCAAGGCCTTTTGAATAAATTATTCGTTCGTTCGTTCGTTCATTCGTTCTCTTCTCTCTCTCCTCTCTCTCTCTCTCCTCTCTCTCTCTCTCTGTGCATGCGTTGAGTGAGAGAGAGAAGAGAGAGAGAGAGAGAGTGTGTGTGTGTGTGTGTGTGTGTGTGTGTGTGTGTGTGTGTGTGTGTGTGTGAGAGTGGTGTGTGTGTGTGTGTGTGGTGTGTGCGTGTACGCATGCGTGTGTGTGTGCGCGCGCGCGTATGTGTGTGTGTACGCGCGTGCGTGCGTGCACGCGTGTGTATGAGCGCGTGCCTATGCGTGTGGTTGCACGATTCGGAATCTTGTTTATTTACTGGCTGCCCCATCTTCTCTGCTTTGTTTCAATGGCGTCGAGTCCATACCGCTCATTCAGGCTGCTCGACACTCCAACATTCCAGGTCTTAAAGCCAGGAATCTGAAGACCTGTAAGGTCACCCACCAGAAGAGACTGCGCATGCTGATTACTTTGGTGGAATTCAAAGGTACCTCAAACTTAACCTTTGTCTGCCACATCCTGCATTGTCAACCATGCTAGCAAAGCAAAAACTTAACCCTCTGACTCCCTCGCCCTGGTGGATAGCGTGTGTGTGTGTGTGTGTGTGTGTGTGTGTGTGTGTGTGTGTGTGTGTGTGTGTGTGTGTGTGTATGTGTGTGCGTGTGTGTGTGTGCGTGCGTGCGTGTATCTGTTAGGGCGTTGCTGTGATCCCTTAATTAACCAGATCGCATGTGCCTGTAATTCACGTGCCTGACTGATGGTGACGCTGACTAAGATGAACAGCATTTTGTTTTGTTTGCTTGTTTGTTGGTTGACTGGTTGAATGGTTGGTTTCCTGGTTGATTGGTTAGTTGGTTGATTGGTTGGTTGGTTGATTAGTTGGTTGGTTGGTTGATTGGTTAGTTGGTTGGTTGGTTGGTTGGTTGGTTGGTTGGTTGGTTGGTTGAATGGTTGGTTTCGAGCTGATTGGTTGGTTGGTTGGTTGGCTAGTTATTGTTATTTTTGTTTAAAGCCCAGCCAACTGCTAGAGCCATATCAGGGCAATAACCGTTTCAAAACACAATACTTCAACAGGAAAAAGAAAAGTAAAAGAAATTTAAGTACACATATCAATGCATTCGCGCACATAATCTAAGGAGATGCCCCTGGCGTTGAACACTCCGTCCAATTTATCACACAGGGGATTTAAAAAACACATACCTGAATCCAAATTTCAACATTACTAAGGACACTAAAACAGACATAAAAAAGGGCCTAAATTACCTAAAATTGCTTCCGTACATCTCAACTCCCTAGAGCCAAAAGTGCACTTAATACATGTACCCAATTATCAATCCTAAGAGAAAGTATGTAAGACTTTATCGAACACATACAGGCGAATGGACCAGCAAGGCAGAAAATAACCGGAAGAAATGACAGAAAGTACAGGAATAAGGCAGAAACAAACAGAGTGACAGAAAAGAGGAAATTTTCTAACACAAAATTTCCAGAAGGTTGGGATACGATTTATACTGAAAGAGCCTCCGGCATCCCCACGGGGGGGCGGGGGGGCTATATACGTGACTGACTGGCTGGTTGGCTGGCTGCTTGCTTGTTTGTTTGTTTGGTTGGTTGGTTGGTTGGTTGGTTGGTTGGTTGGATGGTTGATTGGATGGGTGGGTGGGTGGGTGATTCATTGGCTGACTGCATTTATGTTTACTGTTAACGTATGATGATAATCAACAAATATTCACATTTTCTAATATTGACGAGGAGCGAACGCGAAATTATTTATTACTGTCAGCAACACCAAATTGAAGAAATCTATCAATAATGATACCAAAAATATAAACGCGTTTGTCAGACCATGCTAAGGTCTGAAAAAAAAAACTTCCAAGATTTAACCCTGCCCTGCTACCGCACGGACACAGCTCACAACAAATCAAATCCTAAGAAGACGGGCTGACAAATTCAAGCCAAGTTTTATTCATAACGCTATCATAAGCACAATAAACAAGTAAAAGAAAAGAAAAGCAAATGCGCACACACACACACACACACACACACACACACACACACACACACACACACACACACACACACACACACACACAACCCTACTACAAAAGAAGTTGCATCGTGCATTGCGTCAACTACATATTATTTATATTTTCACCAGGTTAGTCTGTTTCCCAACCCATCAGTGAGCCCTCAGGTACACCATTTCACTCGTGTACCCTCTTACATAATTATATAGGTTGAGATCACACATGTACACACACACGCACACACACACGCACTGAGAGACAGACAGACAGACAGACAGACAGAGAGAGAGAATTAGAATGAAATGATAATATATGGTAAATAAATTGATAACCAAGCGGCCACAAAGTGTGTCCCAGATACCTGGTATATCAACAGAGAATTAGGACAAATAGAAAAAAAAAGGACAAAGGGACCAAACAACTCAATTTGTTGAACAAAGGAGCACTCTACACACTGGTGTTATATTCCATCAGATGATAAATGTCACAAGGTAAGTCGAACCTATTTTTTTATGTTCTATTTCGAGTTTCATTATCTTTTTATTTAATGTTAGTTTGTTATTTGTCTCGTTCAGTTCGCTTTCATACGAACCTCTGATGGCATCATTTCGTTAATAAGATGACACATGGTCTTTTCAAGTTTCCAACACTGACATTTCTCTGGAGTTCTTTGATCGTTTATGTTTTTTCAAGTCTCACTATGTGTCCTCATGTCAGCATAATAATTGTGCAACTCTCACACTGCCCAACATTGGATCAGAATGCTGTTCTGGCTCCACTTATGTCGGGTACATCTGGTAGATGTGAACAAGTGGCTGGCGAAGGCTGGATCTGCATCTAACCTCCCCAGACATGGATTCTCTTCCTCTCCTCGTCGTTGACACCGCTGAGTACACTTGGGAGGACGAATAACAAGCGTCTGGCAAAGGCTGGATCCGTAGCTGACCTTCCCATATGTGGATTCTCTGCTCCTGGCAGAATAGTTCAGACGTTCGCCTGACATTAACTTAACTCGAGGTTCCAGGGTTTCCTCCCTGTAGAAGCCTCAACTTTTCTCCTCCGTTTGACTGGAAAATCGAACTGAACGTCTATCCTTCGGAACGGGACGAAAAACGAGTCGGACCCGTGTGCCTTCTGGCTGCGCACGCTAAAGATCCCACGGCAGTTGAAAATCGTGAAGAGCAGGGCATTGCCCGGCTGCCTTGGTATAAAACATTGGAGAGGTAGGTCGATTATCCAAGTCCCACCCCTTCAAGACCAATTAGCCTTTTTGCCTTTCTGAAGTGTTGGTAAAAACAGAAATGTGAATATGAATATGAATTTGAAGAGAGGGAGAATGGACGGGCGCCGCCCTCGTGGTGCTTGCCCCGGGAAAAGTTGAGGTCTCTGCCACCTCACTCCCTACGACCACAGGGTTATATAGTACTATCTAGATAGGACCTCAAGACCTGGCCAGCTCGTTGATTTATGTGCACGTTAAGGCTTGTGCTGTGATCATTCTAGACCCTTCTCCATCACATGGCACCTGTGATGTTAGTGCATTTGGAATCATTCTGACTGCGAAGAAGTCATCTTGAGAAACTGAAACTGAAACTCCTGTTGCTGACACCATCATAGCCATGAAGACAAAGACAAATCAGGACCGGAACGCCAGACCGACAGACAAAGTGGCACGCCACTCCCAGCTTCCTTCAGATGTTGACGGCCATTTGGGCAGTGACGACGACTACAAGGACAGGACAGCTGGCCGTTAGAACCCGTTTAGGCGTTGACGACCAAGGGACAGAACAATATCGACACAACTTCTTCTCTTCAACGTGTTAGGCCACCAGGCCCAACTACGACGCTAGTCTTCTTGTCAAACTAACTGACCCAACGAACCCACTTGCTGCTGGACGGCACGCAAGGGTCCAATCGTAACATCTAACTGGTGATAGAATATTCTTTTCGATACATCCTAGCAATGCTAACCAAGAGCTCAAAACAAATTTTTAACACAAATGTACACGTTGGACGTGGTACTCGCGAAACACAAACACAAGCGAGCAAACATACAAGAATGTCTCTGAAGGTGTCACATACACACAGATATGAACACACGCATATAAATGCAAATACACAAATAAGCACAGGAATCCATTTCTGCACTCATATAAATCTGGGTTTAGACAGGGCCAAGGCGGTTTCAATGCACAGTGCGAAAATGAGGGCAATTGTGGTTCAGTTGTTGAGAACCAAAAGAACAATATTAAAATCGTGTCGGGAAATAGATGTGCTTGTTACACCATTAAAGATAAACGAAAAATGATTACACACACACTCACTCATCTCTCTCTCTCTCTCTCTCTCTCTCTCTCTCTCTCTCTCTCCCTCCCTCCCTCCCATCCCCATATATGCAAAAACTTGGCCTATGTGCTAATATCTTATATACCGCTGAAAATATCGTTTGATCTCTCTCTCTCTCTTTTTTCTTCACTCTTTCTATCCTGCTATGCAAGTTGACCTGTGTCCCTATACATACATGTACATACATACATACATACATACATCCATACAGACAAACAGGCATATATACATGTATGCATACACATATATATATACATACATATATACATACATACATACATACAGTTTAATTTCATTCTCTCTCTCTCTCTCTCTCTCTCTCTCTCCTGCCCCTCTTTCCATCTCCCTCTCTATCACACACACATATGCACATGCACGCAGGCGTACACACACTCTCTTCAAATATGCAAGCTGTCAATGTGTTAATATCTATGCCATTAGAAAATAAAGTTTCCTCCTCTCTCTCTCTCTCTCTCTCTCTCTCTCTCTCTGTAACACGCACGCGCGCACACACATACGCAGTATCCCTTGCTGTTCCTCCCTTCCTCCCACGTTCTCTCGCTGGCTCGCTGGCTCGCACTCTTGCTCGCTCATTTACTTTTTTACTGCTTTTCTGAAGGCCATCATCTCGGCAGAATATCAAAGAGACACAAACCTGCCCCCTAAGTCGTTGTCATTCAGAGGATAATCGGCATCTGATGAACAGCCTAAATTCATCAGTCAACTATGTCATTTAGGTTCATGGTCGCAACCGCTGAGCAGCCTTTGATATCGTTATCCTATGTTGTTATTCTTTAAGAAAGGTAATCACACTCTCTCTCTCTCTCTCTCTCTCTCTCTCTCTCTCTCTCTCTCTTTCTTCCTTTCTTTTTTCCCTGTTCTTACTTTCTTTCTTCGTGGCACGTTCTTCATAGGACGTTCATCGATCGACCCATCCATCCATCCTTTAATTCATCCAGCAGTGATATGATGGTATGAGGGTTGAGTGTCTTTAATCATCAATGCAATATAAGTATTTCATTCATTGGGACAAGATTACTAAAGATTCGCCTATAACAAGATAAGTAAAGATTCGCCTATAACAAGATCAGTAAAAATTCGCCTATAACAAGATTACTAAAGATTCGCCTAAAACAAGATCAGTACAGATTCGCCTATAACAAGATCAGTACAGATTCGCCTATAACAAGATTACTAAAGATTCGCCTATAACAAGATTACTAAAGATTCGCCTATAACAAGATTACTAAAGATTCGCCTATCACAAGATTACTAAAGATTCGCCTATAACAAGATTACTAATTATTCGCCTATAACAAGATTACTAAAGATTCGCCTATAACAAGATTACTAAAGATTCGCCTATAACAAGATGAGTAAAGATTTGCCTCTAACAAGATCAGTAAAGATAATCGCCTATAACAAGAATAGTAAAGATTCGCCTATAACAAGAATAGTAATGATTCGCCTGTAACAAGATTACTAATGATTCGCCTATAACAAGATGAATAAAGATTCACCTATAACAAGAATAGTAAAGATTCGCCTATAACAAGATTAGTAATGAATCGCCTATAACAAGATGAGTAAAGATTCACCTATAACAAGATTAGTAATGAATCGCCTATAACAAGATGAGTAAAGATTTGCCTATAACAAGATGAGTAAAGATTTGCCTATAACAAGATCAGTAAAGATAATCGCCTATAACAAGACGAGTAAAGATTTGCCTATAACAAGATGAGTAAAGATTCACCTATAACGAGATTAGTAATGAATCGCCTATAACAAGATGAGTAAAGATTTGCCTATAACAAGATCAGTAAAGATAATCGCCTATAACAAGATGAGTAAAGATTTGCCTATAACAAGATCAGTAAAGATAATCGCCTATAACAAGATGAGTAAAGATTTGCCTATAACAAGATCAGTAAAGATAATCGCCTATAACAAGAATAGTAAAGATTCGCCTATAACAAGATGAGTAAAGATTCACCTATAACGAGATTAGTAAAGATTCACCTGTAAATGACGAAGAATGTATTGCCTTTTTCTTTAAAGGAGACAAGTTTCAGTTTCAGTTTCTCAAGATGGTGTCTCCCAGCTCAGCATAAGTTCCATTGCACGGGCGCCACAAAGTCCATGTCAGGATAAGCTCCAAAATGATCATGACATATGCCAAAAACCTGCGCATAAGCCGCACTCGCGGGCATGATCTTGGGGTCCTACTTAGCATATGGGTTCTATGACTGCTAACATTCTTTCAATTTGTCACTGAAACACACACACACACACACACACACACACACACACACACACACACACACACACACCACACACCACACACACACACACACACACACACACCACACACAATCTTTTACTTTTTCATATTTATGCTCTGCCCACTGCATTTTTAAGACAATCAGTGGTACGGTTATTGGCAAAGTTATGATTTTACGCACTCGAGGACCTCAGATCTTTCAGGGAGTAGATCATTTGTCGCACCGGCTTTACCTGCAAGTTTATCGGCACATTCATTTCCTTCCACTCCGGCGTGTCCAGGACAGTAAATCCATTTGGCTTTTGAAGATTGACACTGCTCATTACTTCGTGCCAGTCTGGGGTTCCTCTTTCACTGTCCACTTTTCGGAATAAGTTCATCGAGTCAATAAGCATAAAACCTCGATGGCTTTTATCTCGTCATCTCGTAACGTTACCCATTTAAAAGCAATTTTCCATTGTCAGACTGGAGGTTGTGACGTTATATGCTGCATTTTTTTTTCATGTATGGCGCTTCCATTCTGTTTGATAGTAAAGCCCAATCCAGATTTGTTCTTGTTGACTGTACCATCAGTGTATGTGATAATTCATTAGGGTTGCAACTTGTTTGCCTTGCGGGTAGTTTGATTTTCTGCATAAGTTTTACCTTACGGTCATTCATGGCAGTGTTTTCTTAGACGTTTTTCTTGTTAGTATGGAAGTTTCGTTAGGGCGTTTGAAACGCTTTGAACATTCTCCCCGTTCTTTTGTCATTTTGAATTCTGTCAGTTTATTTACTTGGGTCAAGCAGGTACAGCAGAGGTTTCGTGTGGGTGTCGTTTGTGGTTCCGAGGATCAATCTCATTGCTTCATTTTGTATGCTGTTTAGTATCTAAAGGTTGGTCTGTAATGACGTTGTGAAGCCAAGTCCATAGGTTGCACTTGGTATTATAGCTTGGTATAGCTCGATGAGGCGGCATTGCTCAATGTATTTGGTTGTCATTGCTTTAAGAATATACAGGCCTTTTTTAATCTTGAGTGTAGTGGTTTCAACACATTTTTTTGAAGGTCAGCATTCTGTCAAAATTGATCCAAAGGTAATGCAGATTGTGTTTTCGTTCGATATTGGTTCCCCTGATTGTAAATGGTGAAATGTCCTGTTCAGCCGCTTTGTTATCAAGAGTGCAGAACAGTACTGAGTGCTTGTGATTTGGCAGGGTTAACTGATAATCCAGGTTTCTAGAACCATTCATCTGCGTTGTTCAACTATTCTGGGACTGTTATATTTATTTCTTGTGCATATTTACCTTACCTGTCTTGCAGGCAGACAAGAGGTCCCTACCACCTCACTCCCCTACGACACCTGGGTTATGGATCTATCCAGGTAGAACCTCAGGACCTGGCCAGCTCATGGATTTATGTGCAGGCTTAAGGCTTGTGTCGTGATCATTCTGGATCTTCTCCATCACATCACATGTGACGTTGGTGAATGTGGAATTCGTTCCGAGCGCGGAGACGTTATCTTGAGAAATTCAAATTGAGGTTGAAAGCAGATAAGCCCCTCGTAAGCATTGGAGAATATAATGGCTGATCCATCGTTATTTAGATCAGCAAATTCTTGTCTGTAAATGTTATAAAGGACTGGAGAAAGTAGCAGACAAATAAGCGCAGACACAGGCATTAATCTTTTAACCTCCATCCATTCTCCTCCAGCCCCCCCCCCCCCCCACCCTTCCGTTTTCTTTAAACAACACTCCCCATTCCTTATTTACGAGAGTGATAGATAAGAACTTCCGTACTTTCATTTTTTTAATTTAGCCCTCGCACAAAGTGGAACTAAGCTACGCATTTTTCCAGATACATGCATGCATCTCGCTTCGTCAACACAGTGCATACAGTATGTTGCATCACAGTCTGCATACTCCTTGGTACGCGTGCTTGCTCGGTGATTTCGTGTTTCCATAAGAGAGTCCTTGAATGTTATATAGAACCAATACTGTTGTACGGATGCGAAGCTTGGACAGTAGCAAGCAAAGCCAGAGCAAGATTGAGGCAGCCGAGATGTGGTTTCTCAGAAG
>CM060313.1:75169115-75201615 GCA_030674185.1 Monoplex corrugatus
GCGTGTGTGGGTGCGTGTGCGCGCGCGAGTGTGTGGGTGTGTGAGAGAGAGAGAGAGAGAGAATGTGTGTGTGTGTGTGTGTGTGTGTGTGTGTGTGTGTGTGTGTGTGTGTGTGTGTGTGTGTGTGTGCGTGTGCGTGCACGCCAGCGTGCGTGTGAGTGCATATGTGGGGGGTGAGTGGGGGGGGGCGTGCATGTGCGCGTGCGTGCATGTGATCAAACAGATGCTTTATCTCAGTGCATGTTTGTTGCATCAATTTGCAAAGAGATATTATAACAACCACGGTATGAAACAAAGGGGTTTCGCCCATTTAATCATAATACAGATTTAGTTTAAGGCTTACATGTCACAATGAAACATATTCGTACTTTTGTAGAAAACGTGAACGCTTTTGTTATTTGCCTTTGTTACACGTTGTTGTTTTTGTTCTTGTTCTTTTCACTGACTGCTGTTGTTTGTTTGTCTACGCTGTTTGGCCCGAGATTCCTTTTAACTTTGTTTTTGTTTACAATTGCTTTAAAAAAAAGAAAAACCAAAAGAAAGAAAAAACAGGAAGAATGAATATATTCATGGTTTGAAAAAAATACATGGCTAGAAGACGGGAGATATAAATGTATAGTTTGACCCCCCAAAATTTTTTTTTTAAACATATATAATCATAGTTGGAAAAAGTAAATGGCTAGAAGAAAAAAGATGTAGATCTACAGTTTGATAAAAAAAAAAAAGAAAAAAAAAAGAAAATAGATATTCATGGTTGGACAAAAATAGAAGGCAAGAAGAAGGAAGATATAGATGTATAGCTTGATATTTGAACGTTACCGTTAACAGACAAAGAACATTACGACAAAGAATAAAAACGAAAGATCGAACAAAAGAAAGAATGTGCTGAGAATTGATTGATTGGATTCTGTTCAAGAAGGAATCATCGCACTCGGGCAATTTCATAGGCGCTCCACTCAAAATCTGCCAGCATTTATCTGGCAGACTCCTTGAACCTGCGCAAGACCCTATATATAAGCTGGCATGGTCTTGAAATGAAGAGTTGTGTTATGAGGGGACACCTATGAAACACTAAGCTGATAACATCAGAGTTATTAAGTGGTGAATGGAGAGTCTTTTCAAGGTAATTTTAAGGACGTAAACCAGAAAGTATAAATAAAAATCTATCATATCAACAAATTTTGTTTGTCGTATATAGAGTTTAGACACGTGCTTTTCCTATGTCAACAGCTCTAACCACCAGACGCATCACAAAATTTTGATTACCTTTTGACTTTTTTTTTGGGGGGGGGGGGTTGAAGGGGGGATGGCAATATGTTTATGCTGTTGATTTAGGTAAAGGATTAACAACAATATGGCGAAAATGAGTGCATCAATTAAGAACTCAAAGAGGCACACATATATAATCATTTCCTCTGAATTGAGTTGTTCATACTGTGTACCACTAAGTGAATTCTGAAAATAAAATATACATAGTTATATACATATGTATCTATATATTGCCTATACGTTTTTCCGTGCGCGCACGCACCGGTGACAACCCCAACCCCAGCCCATACGCACACGCACACGCACACGCACACACACACACACACACGCACACACATACACATACATACACGCGCGCGCGCGCGCACGCACACACACGTACATACACGCGAATACCGACTAGTATACACATACACACACTTTGCTGCAAATTCTTATATTTTGTGTATGCATAGTGCAACACAGCTATAAAGGCATGGACACTAATCTCTTCCAATCTGTCTCTGTCCGTCCGTCTGTCTGACTGTCTCTATCTCTTGACGCCTATTTATTTTTATTTTTACTTTTCTGTTTGTTTGTTTGTTTGTTTATTTGTTTGTTTTTGGTCTCATTTTCACTGAAGTAGTTATTGTTTAAAGCCCAGCCGACTGTGTAGGGTCATATAAGGGCTATAACCGCTTCAAAACATACAAACCTTCAACAGGAAAAAGGAAAAGATAAGAAAATTAAGTACACATATCAATGCATTCGCACACATAATCTAAGGATATGCCCTGGCGTTGACCACTCCGTCCAATTTATCGCACAGGGGATTTAAAAAACACGCCTGAATACAAATTTAAGCATACATAAGGACACCAAAGCATATATTATTATAAAAACGGACCTAAATTACCTAAAATTGCTTCTGCATATCTCACCTCCCTAGAGCCAAAAATGTACTTAATACATGTACCCAATTATCAACCCTAAGAAAAAGTACATAACACTTTATCGAACACATACAGGTGAATGGACCAGCAAGGCAGAAAATGATAGGAAGAAATGACAGAAAACAAAGGAACAAGGCAGAAACAGAGTAAGTGACAGAAAAAAAGGAAAATTTCTGCACAGAATTTTCAGAAGGTGGAGATACTGTTTACACTAAAAGAGCCCTTGGCATCCACACGGAGAGGAGACTGAACTAGTAGGCACATGGCTTATAATCCAGTCCCAAGAAAACAATATCTTGCTTTGGAAACAGCGACATGAGAAACCAACCCTACTGTGTGTGTGAGTGGCTTCCAGAGTCATCGCAAGGTAGAGATGCTGGCTGGCCCAGAACAGACAGAAACGGAAAACCTTTGTTGCCGCCCTACATGCCAGTAGCATAATGGGCAGTGAAAGAAGTCACAGAAATAGCGCTTTGGGGTGAAACTTTACGGGACCGACCAGGAGTCGGGATTTGTATATATACTCCCTCAGTGTGATCTTCTCGTTCCTTGCTATGCTTACAGAAACAGAGCACAGGACAAAAGAAGAAGCTTGTGACCACATTTTTTGTGACATCTTTAAAATCATGCACGACAGCAGACCTGTGATAGATGGCTTCTCTGCAGACCATGACAGAAGCAAGAATGAAACGATGAAAAGATACAAAATGAAGAAGAGCCAAGACAGTCGTGTGCTACTGTCATTCTTTCTTTCCAGCAACGCAGGACACGCAGGTGTACGCATGCGTTGTGTGTGTGTGTGTGTGTGTGTGTGTGTGTGTGTGTGTGTGTGTGTGTGTGTGTGTGTGTGTGTGTGTGTGTGTGTAGCTGGGTGAGTGAATGAAGTGGGATGAGTAATGAACAGAGAATGAATGTAATCACGAGAGTGTGTGAGAGAAACAGAATGAACAAAGATATCAGGGATTTACACCTGCTAGAGAGGGAGAGAATCGGCCAAGCTAAAACAGCATTCGATAAGATGAAAAGCGTTTTTAACAACAGATGCCTTTCAATTAACATCAGGAAGAGAGTTCTTCAGCGTTTATAGAACCGACACTGTTGTAGGGTTCTGAGGCGTAGACATTCAACACGCAAAGTCAGAACAAGATTGAGGCAACTGAAGTGTGGTTTCTAAGAAGAATGTTGAGAGTTCCATTGACAGCAAAGAAAACAACGAGAATGTCTTGAAGGAGGCAGGCAGAAGAAGAACATTAATAATAAAAAAAAAACACACCAAGATTAGGAAAAGAAAAGCAACATTCACAGGACATTTTATGAGGCAAGAGAAATTAGAGCACCTGGTCACAAAAGGAAAGCTGGAAGGAAAGAGAGCACCAGGTACACCCAGGGAGAAAATACTGGACGGACTTGCAGAGTGGCTATGGCCAGAGATGGTTGGAGATATACTTGTAGCAACAAGGGATAGATTCGTATGGAGGGCCCTGATCGCTAACGCCATGTAGCAGGGCACATAATGATGAGAGAGAGGAGAGAGTACTAGAAAAACACAGAATTACTTGTAAACAAACATAAAAAGAAGAGAGAAAGAGAGAAATGGAAAAAGAGAAACAGAGACAGACAGAGGCAGAGACACAGTGAAAGAGAGTTACAAAACACAGACAGCTGCTGTTCTGTTCCGGGCCTAGAACCATGTCCTGGATGCCAGCTCCATCATTCACCACACCGGAAGCTACGTCATTAGCCCAGAGAGCGCCACTGTGCCTTGGGCTGAGAGTCCCGTCATTTTCTGGGCTTCTCTCCCCTTCGTGTCGCCATTCCTCGCTTGCCCTTCATTTTCTTCCTTCTGACACTTTTTAATGTTGTAATTTTGTGAAAATTTTGTGTGTGTGGAAGTGGTTTAGATAGAGTGGAGGACAGACTGTGAATGAAAATGTTATTTTCTCACTACATGTGATATAGAGGGAAGGTGCCAGAGAGGCGAGGAGGAGGAGGGGATGAATGTAAAGATGTAACTGTGTAAGTGATGGAACATTGTGCAAGTACGTATATGTATTTGCGTGTATCTATCTCTGTGTCTATAAACAAAAAGATACTCAGAACACGTATGAAGCTTACAGTTTATAGATCCTAAAAACTACCAGAGTCATACAGGCAACGTACCGTTGTATGGTGCACCAGTTGCCTCAAGCCTGTATGATAGTGGGTGACAGTCTGGGTTGTGGCAAAATTCGCCGTAGTTCCCTCTGCGATGTGGTCTGGCCATTTTGTTTCCTCTGTATACGCATATCGTTTTCCTTTCTAGTGTTTCCAAGAGGATGGTCTTTGAGACTCTTCTGGACCTCAATGCATGACAATGCCATCTCAGCTTTCTCTTCTTTATTGCAGACAGCAGGTCTTCATAAAAATTATGTCTCATGTGTTGGACGACTTTTCTTCACATTTCTTCATTTGTGTAGTATATGTGAGAGATGCATGGAATGTACGCATCAAACTGTTTGATGAACGCGGTTATCGTAAAAAAAGCAAGCTCTGTAATGAATTAAAACACTACTTTGAAAATAATTTTATTATTTTGAAGGAAATTCCCTTTCGTCACACAAGCAAAGTCAACAAGCAAAGCCAGAACAAGATTGAGGCAGCCGAGATGTGGTTTTTAAGAAGAATGTTGAGAGTTCCATGGACAGCAAAGAAAACAAACGAGACAGTCTTGATGGAGGCAGACACAAGTAGATCATTCATAAGGAAGATTAGGAAAAGACAGGCAACATTTATAGGCCATTTTATGAGGAAAGGGGAATTGAAGCACCTGGTCACAACGGGAAAGCTGGAGGGAAAGAGAGCACCGGGTAGACCCAGGGAGAAGATACTAGACGGACTTGCAGAGTGGCTGAAGACAAAGAGGGTGGAAGAGATGCTTGAGGCAACAAGTGATAGAGACAGATGGAAGTCCATAATCGCCAACGCCATGCGGCAAGGCACCTCTGATGATGATGACACTACATAAAACTATGGAAATCACGCATAATGAGATTTTTTTCTTTAATGTGGCCGTTTCTCCAAAAGTAGGTTTATGGTGTGGGACATTAAAATGTCTCCATTTTCTGTGCCACATCATCATCATTATGTGCCTTGTCGCATGGCGTTTACAGTCATGGCTCTCCATAAGAATCTATCCTTTGTTGCTGCAAACACATCTGCACCCTCTCTGTCTTCAACCACTCCAAAAGGCTGACCAGTATTTTCTCCCTGGGTCTACCTGATGCTCTTTTCCCCTCCGGCTTTCCTGTTCTGACTAGGTGCCACAGTTGTGCTCAAAATAGACCATCGACATGGTTTGACCGTCTTGCAGTTTGTTGGGATAGCTTAGTGTACAAAGTTTCAAAAGTTCGTGTTAAAAAGAAAAGAAAACTTTATCTTAAAAGGCTAACATTTGGATAATGTTTCAGAGTAAAGTTGATGGAAAGAAAAAGAGAGGGCAGAAAATGGGGGGTGGGGGGTGAGGGAGGGGGTAGGGGTTGACATTTCACTGTGTGCTGGAAGAAAGTGCTCTCTTAAAATCCAAGTTTGCTTTAAGTCGTTGCTTTTTGATCTTGATGACTCTCTCTCTCTCTCTCTCTCTCTCTCTCTCTCTCTCTCTCTCTCTCTCTCTCTCTCTCTCTCTCTCTCTCTCTTTTTTTATCAATTCCTACTGATATTTCAATTTCGTATTATTTGAAAGTTGACTGTCTTTATGCTGTTATAGTTTATTTGTCTTAATATGGATTCTCTATGAACATTATTGCCTACTTGTATTGATGTAAACCCTTCATGGGCAAAAGTTGAACGTTAAAAAAAAAGAATTAATGTGAATATGACACAACCCTAAAAAAATGTATTCTTGCTCTCTCTCTCTCTCTCTCTCTCTCTCTCTTTCTTTCTCTCTCTCTCCTCTCTCTCTCCTCTCTCTCTCTCCTCTCTCTCTCTATCTCTCTTTCTCGTCTTTCTTTCTGGGTGGCTCAATACAAATATTTTGCATGATTACACTCAAGTTCACAAAGATTTCTCTAGAAAACACATTATGTCAAACAAATAAAACGAAGAGTCAAGTGACTTCGGGACTATTATACAAATAGCCATTGTGCGTGAAAATCTCCTTTCCGGAGTTCTGATTCAATAGTAATCGTGTGGCTGTACTTTTCTGAGGCAATTTCAATAACGACCCTAAGCATATCATAGATTCGAGAAAATGTAAGTCATTTGACATGACATACAAAACAATTAGTAGTCTTATGTTTTACACAGAGCGAATGCCCCAATCAACAATGTGGACATTGCTTAGCGGACAAAACTAAAAATTAAGGATATATGAGAAAGAGAAATTTAAACTAATGATTGTGAGTGAGCAAAACCATATCCAGAGCAAGCAATCATGAAAGCAAGCAAAAAATGAAAAGGATGAAGACAGAAGCTTTACACTGCAGGAGGGGAAAAGACATGACGAACTTAAAGTGACCAATAAAATATATCAACTTTTCATACATAGACATACATACATATATGTACATATACATACATATATATATATATCTGTGTGTGTGCGTGTGTGTGTGTGTGCGTGTGTGTGCGTGTGTGTGCATATATACACACATATATACATACACACACATATATATGTGTGTATATACATATATATATATATATATGTGTGTGTGAGTGTGTGTGTGTGTGTGTGTGTGTGTGTGTGTGTGTGTGTGTGTGTGTGTGTGTGTGTGTGTGTGTGTTTGTGTGGTTTTGTGCTGCGTGCTCGTGTGTGTGTGTGTGTGAGTGAGTGAGTGTGTGTGTGTGTGTGTGTGTGCGTGCGTGCGTGCGTGCATGCGTGCGTGCTGTGTGTGTGTGTGTGTGTGTGTGTGTGTAATATGCATACACAATTATGTGTCAAAATCAATTTTCATTGCACTTCCAAAGAAGACAGGGGTTATAGAATGCAGAACTCCATCGCACAATCAGTTTGATGAGTCATGTAACAAAAACCCTATTAAGAATAACCATGACGAGGACAGGGAATAGAATCAAAAGAGAAATAGCAGAAGAACAGTGCAAATTTGTCGCAGGGAAAGGAACTATTAATGCCATATACATCTTGAGAATTATCACAGAGAGGTCAGTCGAGATGAATAAGGATTTTTACGTATGCTTTGTTGATTATACCAAGGCTTTCGATCGGGTAAGACAAGAAGAATTGATCAACCAACTAGAAAGACTGAATATTAATGGAAAAGATCTACGAATAATCAGAAAAATGTGTTGGGAACAAACAGCTGTAATGAGAATAGGAAACGATTTAAGCTCTTTCCAAAATATCAAGAGAGGAGTCAGACAAGGTTGTGTTTTGTCACCAGATCTGTTTTCACTTTACAGCAAAAACATCATGAGATGTTAGAAGAAGACCCTGGATTAAAGGTTGGAGGAAAAATGATAAACAATGTTCGATACGCAGATGACGCCGTGCTAATTGCAGAAAATGAAAGGACCTACAAAACCTTGTAAATATACTCGAAATAGAAACAAAGGTAAGGGGTTGGAACTAAACAGAAAGAAGACTAAAGTCATGATGATCAGTAAAAAACATGAAATCCCCTCATGCTAAATAACAGCAAACGGCACAACCTTGAGACAGGTTGATAAGTTTAAATATCTGGGAACGATCATTTCATCAGACGGCAGCTGCACCATCAGAAATAGCCAGCAGAATCGGCCAAGCCAAAACAGCATTCAAGAAGATGAAAAGCATTTTTACAAACAAATGCCTATCAATTAACATAAGGAAGAGAGTTCTTGAATGTTACATAGAACTGATAATGTTACACGGTTGTGAGGCGTGGACAGTCAACAAGCAAAGCCAGAACAAGACTGAGGCAGCAGAGATGTGGTTTCTAAGAAGAATGTTGAGAGTTCCATGGACAGCAAAGAAAGCAAACGAGACAGTCTTGATGGAGGCAGACACAAGAAGATCATTCATAAGGAAGATTACGAAAAGACAGGCAACATTTATAGGTCATCAATAATAAAATTTTTATGAGGAAAGGGGAATTGGAGCACCTGGTCACAACAGGAAAGCTGGAGGGAAAGAGAGCACCGGGTAGACCCAGGGAAAAAATACTGGACGGACTTGCAGAGTGGCTGAAGACAGGGAGGGTGGAAGATGTGCTTGTCGCAGCAAGGGATGGAAACAGATGGAAGGCCATGATCGCCAACGCCATGTGGCAAGGCACTTGATGATGATGATGTATGTGCATCTACGAATGTATAGACTGACAGATAGATAGAGAGATTGATAGATTGATCGATTGATTGATTGATTGATTGATTGATAGATAGATAGATAGATAGATAGATAGATAGATAGATAGATAGATAGATAGGTAGGTAGGTAGGTAGGTAGGTAGGTAGAGAGAAAGAGAGACAGACAGACAGACAGACGGACAGACAGACAACGATGTTTGTAAAGGTTGTGTATTCTTGAGTTTCCTTTAACTAAAGTAGGCCACAGATGAGATCTTGAAATAATAAGTATATCGATATTCTATTGAGATTGTTGTGTTGCACCAAATTGCGAGGTATAAGAATCGAGAAAAGAGACACACAGAGAGAGCGGGGGGGGGGGGGGGGGAGAGAAAGAAAGAGAGAGAGAGGGGAGAGAGAAAGAGAGAGAGAGAGGGAGGGAGGGAGAGAGAGAATGCATTTCGCAAGCACTCGATATACTGCTGATACCGTCCATGCTGTCTACAGAAAGCGTATCTGTGTACGTATAAGCAAAGGCTGGAGATACTATTATGTGTGTTTCTTCTGTCTTATTACCTATGAAATGGTTATCTCCTACCTAGTCAGAAAACCGAACACAAACTACTTTGGCTTGCAATGAGTTCACAGTAATAGATTGTCTTACACTCTCTGCTCAGACTATCGTTCTAGATAATGTCCACTAGATTTCAGTTAGCCAACTTCCTGGTAATTTTTCTAAGTACAAGTGGATTTTCGTGGATAAAGGTATCACATGGCTGAGGAGGTGGTTTTCTGTTTTGCGTGTTTCAGCTGATTTGTAGTTATGTTGCTTTGGTTAGTTAGCCGGTGGATTGGTTGGCTGGCAAACTGGATGGTTGGCTAGCTGATTATTTGCTTAGTTGGTTGATGAGTTGGGGGTAGGTGGATTTGTTGTTAAGATTGTTGTAAGTCAGTACAATTACGTTGTAAAGGCATATGTTTAACCAGGTACCATTTTTTTCTTAGAGCCCAACAATAAAAAAGACCGTTGTATTCAGTTGGTTTCAAAATTATCCTTTGTAATACCCTGATTGTTCCAAAATGTTGCCTTAATAATTTTGAAACAACAAAACAAATATCGTACACATTAATGAAAAAAACAAAAAAACAAAAACAAAAAACACCATAGGTACACTGGTCATCTTGAGGTTTTCATGTTCTGAATGGTTCATTTTCCATATTCAAGGTCATGGCAGTAGAGACATTCAAAATGACTTTAATTTAAGCGCTAGTGTCGAGCCCACACTATTTCAGACAATGAAAATGACCTAATTATCTAGCGTTGGGGAGGGGGCTTAGGCTAAGATTATTGTAAGCAGCTTCAAAGTAAACAACGAAGTTCAAAAAGAAAAAAAACTTTTTTTTAAGAAAAAACAACCAGTTGCACAATGTTTTATAAGTTGATGGAAAGAGAGAGACAAAGGAAGACAAGGGGGCGAGGGATGTTGACATATTTCAATGCATTTTCGAAGACAGAGCTGTGTTAAGTAGTGTATGTCTTGTTAAAGTAGTTGTTTCAACCCGTCTCGCTCTCGCTTTATATATGTATATACACATCTTTAGATGGCTAGATAGATAGACAGATTAGATCAGATTAAATATATAGATAGATAGATAGATAGATAGATAGATAGATAGATAGATAGATATATAGATAGATAGATAGATAGATAGATAGATAGATAGACAGACAGACAGATAGATAGAAAGGGTGTGTGGTTTGTGTGTGTGTGTGTGTGTGTGTGTGTGTGTGTGTGTGTGTGTGTGTGTGTGTGTGTGTGTGTAGACCATGCACTATTTGGGCAAAGGCTGGATACAATAAAACATTCTTCTGCTTATGCCATCGAAAATAAACTCTCTCTCTCTCTCCTCTCTCTCTCTCTCTCTCTCTCTCTCTCTCTCTCTCTCTCTCTCTCTCTCTCTCTCTCTCTCTCTCTCTCTTTGGCACACACTTTATTCCCCTTCTTTTTCTTCCTCTTCTTTTTCCGTTTTCATCTTCCTCTTCTTTTTTCTTTTTCTTCTCGCTCTATCACGAGATCTTTATTTGTATAACTAGATCTTTATTTGGTTTGTTATCTTCTTTATGGCGATTTTATTACTGTTTTGCTGTTGTTTTGGTTGTGATTATAAAACTCAAGTTCGCACACTTATTCAAAAAATAGAAAATTAAAAAAGGATGAACACTGAGAGAAACAAATACACTGAAAGTCAAGCAAATAGGTAAATGTTTTCTTTGCAACCTTTGTCCCAGACAATCTCCTCTTTCTAAACTGTGATACGGCAATTACGATACAGCTAAAGATATCAGTGCTGGGTCCCAGGCGCTTGACGATCATAAGCAGATTACAGAGTCGAGACAGCGCGTTCTTATTTGACAGGCCATAATGATATAAAAAAATAATAATACAAAGTAGAGATTCAGAAAAGAAAAGCGATTCCGTATAGTCCAGAAAAAAAATGAGCGCTTCGCGTAACTATCTGAGTATTACAAAGTAGTGAAGCTGAAAAGTGGGACAGTGAGATGAAAAAAACTGGTGACGATAAACGGGCAAGATCCTACTAAAGGTAAAAAAAATCTGACGAAACAGAGAACTAGAACAAGAACAAATTATTTTCGAGTATAGCTGCAAAAACGTATTGCTTTTCTTCTGTATCCAGCTCTCGTTCACAGATGATCTACAGTAATAGTACTAATACATGCACACTATAATATTCGTAGAGAATATATAATACAAATAAACTAAATAGCTTAAGTCATGCAAAGAACAGAAAGTGGGAATATTACTAGGAGAGAGAGAGAGACAGACAGACAGACAGACAGACAGAGACAGAGACAAAGACAGAGACAGAGAGGACAAAACGTTTAAAATGTAGGAACCATCACCATTCCTTTGCTTATTATTAATTGCATGACTAACAGAGGGATAATTTTCATGAACATACAAGCAATGACACAAAGAATATCTTATAAAAATTGTACTATATAACACTGATTGTTTATCAATATTATATATTCCCCCCTTGCTATTCCTGTGTGTTTTATCATTTTGTGAGTGTATCCAGAAGATTAAACAAAAACGAAAGACAGAAAAAAAGAAAGAAAGAAGAAAAGAAAAAGAAAGAAAGAAAGGAAGGAAGGAAGGAAGAAGAAAAAAAAAAAAAAACTCTGAACTTCTGTCCAATAGAAACATGACCTCGATTTAGAGAAAGGTAATAATACGGCAATTTCACTTGTGTGTTTTTAGCACAGATATGTGTGGATTGCCAACGGTGTTGACTTCAACTTTTGGTGTGTTGTAATCAGAATCACTTAAGAACATAAAAACAGGAAACAAAACCAAAAAAAAGCAGACTGCAGAAAAAAGGTAGATTCTGTATCAAGATATTATAACGAAAACAAACAAACAAACAAACAAACAAAAAAGATTAAAGGAAAGAAATAAAGAAAGAAAAAGACAACGAGATTTCTCTCCTTTCTACTTTAAAGAAACAAACAAACAAATAAATAAACAAACAAACAATAAAGATTAAAGGAAAGAAACGAATGAAAGAGGCAGCGAGATTTCTCTCCATTCTCTTAGTTCCTCTTTCAATTAGTTTTGGCTTAAATACTTCTGTCACAAAAGATCGCACTGTCTGCACAGAGGCCATCTATCACAGGTTGGATGTCAAGCTCGACTTATAAGATGTCACAGAAACTTGGTCAAAAGCTTGTTTGTAGATTTTATTTAGGTCAAAGGAGCAAACAGGATAAGCACATTACTTTCCGGTATATCAGAATTCCTGAAGTTTAGTTCTGAAAATAGTAATCAAATTTCATTTTTGGGGTGATATATCTACTATATCTGTGTATAGAATTGGTGATATATCTATATATGTGTATGGAATCTGAAAATTTTCTTACAATGTTATGATGAAGATAAGACGCCCCTGATTATCGACTTCCATTCTGGACTGTGAATGTAAGACAGGGTTGCATTTTGCGCTTACTTTTATAATAAATCCTAACATCCACCAAGCCCAAGAGGTAATACACCTGTAGTGTTGATCGGAAAATTTAAGCAACATCCTCAAGGATGCATCCGTTAACTTTGGCATGGGCAAAGTAATGGTAGTATTCAACAAGCTGTCAAAAATCTAAAAGAGAAAATCTCCTTCAAAGTAAAATTGCAGTTCTACGACTCCAAAGTTCTGTCAGTTTGGTTGTACAGCTGTGAAATGTGGCACCTGAAAACAAGCCAGGAGGAGAAGCTTAACTCCTTTGACCTATGGTGCCTACACAAGATCTTGGGCATCAAATGAAAAGACTTTGAGATGAACGATGAAGTAAGTTCAAGAAGCAAAACAGGTCCCAGTTACCAACATCATCTACAAGCGTTGGCTGAGCTGGATGGGCCATGCCCTTTTCCAGACCAGGCAACCAAGGTCTTAGCTGGAAAGCAGGGGAAGACCAAAACTGAACTGGCGATAGACGGTTGACGGTGACCTACAACCGGTGGACTGACACCAGAGTGATGCCCTGAGACTTTCTGCCGAACAAGCCCTTTGGACTGCTCATGTTGCCTCATGCATCGCAGCATCCAAGTAAGTAGATAGACGAGACACTACTATGTGATCCCATTCTGCCCAATGAGATTATAGCACACTTAACTCAGGGTAGGGGTCGACTGAGTCCAAAAAATCTGACAATGATTTTGACAGGACTGATGATATTCGAACCCGCAACCTTCCAGGAAGTAGTCCATTGCATTAACCACTGCCCCATGATGACGGGTTAGCGTGCTCAATTTTGTAGATAATATGTAAAGAAAAAAATCAAAGACACGGATAGAGGCAAAAAAAAAAGGGAGCGAGAGAGAGAGAGATGTGTGAGAGAGAGAGATAGAGATATAGAGAGACAGACAGACAGACAGAGACAGAGAGACGGACAAACAGAGAGGTAAGGGAAGAGACAGACAGACAGAGAGAAAGCGAGAGAGAAAGGGGGACAGACAGAGAGAGAGAGAGAGAAAAGAGAGAGAGACAGACAGAGACACAGAGAGAGAGAGAGTAGCTTTCAATCTTTCAACATTTAGATTTTAAGACTTTCTTCAATGTCATTGTCTTTAACTAATAACAAGCACACAAAAAACATACCCTGTTGTTTTGGTATCATACCTCATGCACAGAAAGACATCACTCAATATTGACCAAGTATGTCAAGTATTGAGGCAACAAGAGATACAGACAGATGGAAGTCCATGATCGCCAACGCCATGCGGCAAGGCACGTGATGATGATGATGATGATGATGATGATGTCTGTAGGTCTGCGTTTGTGTGCATTGTGCACATGCACAATCTGCTTTTTTCTCAAGTTGAGTACATGTGTTCACCATTAAGCGGAGATGACAGCACATATAAAGTGGCAATCAAACTTCAAAGAAACTATCAAATGCAGGTTAACCGAGATCCCATGGGTTTGCACTTAGTACAATATTTTGAAGAGATGAGGAAGATAAACTAATGTTTTAAAACCGCTACAGAGAAAATTCTCTTTCTCTCTCTCTCTCTCTCTCTCTCTTTCTCTCTCTCTCTCTCTCTCTCTCTCTCTCTCTCTCTCTCTCTCTCTCTCTCTCTCTTCCAACCGCGGTAGATCTTCACCACCAAGTTAACATCCTTCAACTGGAAACGCAGAGGTTACGATTGATAGTAAACTGAAACAATTCTAAAATAAGTTTTTCGGAAGGGTGGTTTTCCTGGTTCCAAGGAAAAATAGGGATTTTAATGGCAATAACTTGGAAGTAGTAAACTCTTACAGGTATTTAGGCCTCACGTTTTCGACTAGACGTAGTTTTATGACTACAATGGAGGAAGCTCAAGGTAAGAAAAATACCAAGGTTGTTTTAAGTGCACTGAGGAAGATCAAATGAAATTCATCGGACATTTTCTTTAAACTCTGTGATGTTCAGGTAGTTCCAATACTACTTTATGGACCAGCAATTTTGGGTTACGAGACACGTTATTAACTAGAACAGTCCATCAATATGCTTGCAAGAGATTTTTACACGTAAGAAACAAAACGATAAATAGTATGGTGTATGGAGAATTGGGACGTTTTCCTCTCTGGATAACTTCTATTACTAGGTGCATCAGTTATTGGTTTCGAATACTGAAACAGCCAGAGACTAGGTACTCAAAAAAGCACTCAAAATGTTATATGCTATGCATGAAAAAGGTTAAAGAACTTGCATGTCCAAGACAAAAGCATTTTATATAAAGTGGTTTTGAAGAAGTTTGGCGTTTTGGGTGTAGTGATGAAAAAAACAAAACAATTCGGTGAAGAATTGAAAGATTCCGCGCTTTTTCTGTCACAATTGGCGAAACCATTTAGATACCAGAGAATACTGTTCACCATGCAGCAAACTCTAACCTTTATTTGTAAGAGCAAAGTATATTAATGCACTATATGTGGAAATGTTTAGAAATGCTGCGGCACAATTTCGGATGGGCGTCTCCAGTTAAACGTCCACAGATATCGTTTTGCGCCTACAACGACTTATGTCCAGTTTGTCCACATGAGCAGGAAAAAAGAGATACATTTCCTGTTTGAATGCCATCTCTACAATCAACTCAGACAATCTTTCATTTAGATATTGCTAAAGGCGATAACTTAGATTTTTTTAAGCAAAATGACGGACGATTCTGCGGGAGTCTTAGCAAACTTGCCGAAGTTTCTGATCGCTGCCTTTAATAAGAGAAAAAAAATATTTCGAACATACGAACTTAAACCAGCATCTGTCTATTTCTGCTTTAATAGTTTACAAATATTCCCATGAAAATACACTGAAGTCTGTTAATCAATTGTATGTTGACCAAAAAAAGTGTGTCTCGTGATATCCCCCATGAAAGGGGCAGTTGATCTAAATTCATTAAAATTCCTAGTTTCCTGGGATCCGAGTTTCTCTCTCTCTCTCTCTCTCTCTCTCTCTCTCTCTCTCTCTCTCTCTCTCACTTTCCTCTTCCTTCTGTCTCTCTGTCTCTGCTTCTCTTATCATCACTCTCTCCATTTTCTTTATCTCCCCATTTTCTTTTACGTTTTCACTTTGTAATGGTCAATTTGAAGCACCATCATCTAACCAGAATATCAAAGAAGAGCCAGTCTGCCCCCTGAGACGATCTCATTTAAACCATAATCAACAACTGAACACCCCAAATTTGCAGACTGTTGTGTCATTTTTGTTCATGGTCACACTATTGCTGAGCACCCATTGATATCGTTATGTAAACTCCTCCGTTGTTTAAGGGAAGAAGTTTTCGTCTTTCTTTCTTTTGTTTTTTCTTCCTTTTTTTTCTTCTTTCTTTCCATAATTCCTTCATTCTTTAATGTTTCGTTTCATCCTTTCTTTCTTTGTCATTGTCCTCTTGACTTTCTCTCAGTAAAAACATCTATCCATCCCAGCCACTCAGCCATTTTCTACTATCATTCTTTTTCATCTTCTGATTTTTTAAGAGATTCTAAAATATTTTCAATGAAATAATGAAATCAATGGATACAAATCAATATCCCTAGGAAAACAAATAAATTTGTACAAATACCTGGAATTCTGAACTGCTATAATCTATGCTACGTTACAATTTTTTTTTCTTTGGGGGCGTTCTTTAAGGGATTCTGTACGAAATAATGAACTCAAGATATAAAAATCGGTGTCCCTGGGAAAATAAACTTGTACAGATACCTATGCAAAACATTAATACTGAATTGCTGTAGTCTGTGATACTTACTCTAAAAATCAGAATCCTTTTTCTTAGGCGAAAGTGATGACAGTTTCCTTTTTTATTTTATGAGTAAGAATATACTAGACTGACAGTACGAATGTAGGAATGTTGTTAGAATTATCATTTTTTGAGTAGTCTCAATGCTGTTGTCCGATTATGGCTTAAACAATATATCATCATCATCATCATCATCATCATCATCATCATCATCATCATCATGTGCCTGCCGCATGGCGTTGGCGTTCGTGGCAATCCATACAAATTTTTTGTCGCTGCAAGTACATCTCCCTCCCGCTCAGTCTTCATCCACTCTACAAGCCCGTCCAATATTTTCTCTCTGGGTCCACCTGGTGCGCTTTTTCCCTCCAGCTTGCCTGTTGTGCTTAGGTGTTCTAATTTCTCTTGCCTCATAAAATGTCCTTTAAATGTTGTCTTTTTCGCTAATCTTCTTCATTAATGTTCTTTTTATGTTTGTCTCATTCAAGACTGTCTCGTTTGTTTTCTTTTCTGTCCATGGAACTCTTAACATTCTACTTAAAAATCAAAAACAAGTGTGACTGCCCGCGTTCAAGCAAACAGGAACCAGAAAAAAACACGAAAAAAGAATAAGAACACGTATTTAATACAACATGACAACACACGCGCAAATTTTCGGCCAAATGGCCTTTGTCAAGCGTAAGATCATAAACAAACACCAGATACAAAAATTAGGACAAAAAGACCGAAACTTACCTGCTGCTCCGTGTGTTTGTTTGTTTGTGGTCTTACGCTTGACAAAGGCTAGTTGGCCGAAAATGTGCGCCTGTCTTGTTCAGGGCTTAAAACAGGAGGAAAAAAACACTGAAACTAGGGGATCCGGGGGCCATAACTTGCGAGCCGTTGCTATGAACGCTTGCAAGCCGATCACGGATGCCTTGCTCCTTTCGGGTTTTTTGTTGTTGTTGTTGTTGGTTTTTTGTTGTTTTTTTGACAAATCGAAATCGCAGAATTCCACCCAGACGCGGAACGTTTTAAGCGCTGCTTATTTTGTTGCATTAAATACGCGTTCTTGCTCTTTTTTCGTGTTTTTTTTTTTATGATTCTTCTTAGAAACAACATTTCAGCTGCCTCAGTCTTGTTCTGAATTTGCGTGTTGACTGTTCACGCCTCACATCAGTACAACAGTATCGGTTCTGTGTAACATCGAAGAACTCTCTTCCTGATGTTATTTGAAAGGCATTTGTCGGCAAGAATGCTTTTCATTTTCTTAAATGCTGTTTTAGCTTGGCCGATTCTGCTCGATATTTCCAATGTGCCTCTGCCATCTGGTGAGATGACTGTTCCCAGATATTTAAACTTATCATCTTGTCGCAATGTTGCGCCATTTGCTGTTATTTTGTATGAGGGGATTTCCTAGTTTTTTTTAACTGATTACCATGATTTCGGTCTTCTTGCTATTTAGCTCCAGCCCTTTATTTCTGCTTTCTATTTCTATTATATTCACAAGATTTTGTAGGTCTTTTTTCATTTTCTGCAATTAGAACAGTATCATCCGCGTAACGAAGATTGTTTAACAGGTTTCCTCCATTCTTTATCCCAGGGCATTCTCCTAGGTTTCTCATAATGGTTTCGCCGTAAAGTGAAAATAAATCCGCTGACGGAACACATCCCTGCCTAACTCCTCTTTTGATATTTTTGAAAGAGCTTATATCATTTTCTACTCTCACTGCTGCTGTTTGTTCCCAATATATATTCCTTACTGTTCTTAGCTCCTTTCCAACAACACTGAGCCTTTCTAGTTGGTTCATTAATTCTTCGTGTCTTACCCAATCAAAAAAGCCTTAGTATAGTCATCAAAACATAATTATAAATATATATCCTTATTCAACTTCACTAATCTTTCTATGAGAATTCTTAGGATGTATATGGCATTAATAGTTCCTTTTCCTTTAAAACAATCCACATTGTTCTGCTACTTCTCATTTGATTCCGTTCCTTTTTCTAGTCATGATTATTCGTAATAGAATCTTTGTCACATGACTCGTCAAGCTGGTTTTACAATGGAGTTCGCATTCTAAACACATCAAATGTAAACATTCCCTCCCTCCCATACATATAAATGTGTACTCATTTACACAGGGTGGGAATGTTTTTTTTCTTCTTTTTCCTGATTCGTCTCTTCTTTTGTGTGTGGTGTGTGTGTGTGTGTGTGTGTGTGTGTGTGTGTGGTGTGTGTGTGTGTGGTGCGCGTGCGTGCGTGCGCGCGTGTGCGTGTTTGGTTGGTTGGTTGGTTGTTTGATTGGTTGGTTGGTTGGTTGTCATTTGGTTGGTTGGTTAGTTGAGTTTTTTTGTTTGTTTGTTTGCTTTTTTGTTTGTTTCTGTTCGTTTTTGTTTTTTTCTTTTTAATACATTTCTCTCTTTTTTCTCTTTCGATGTTTTCCCCTTCTCTTTCTTGCATCATTTCTGTTCTTGTTCTGATCTTACCTAGTTATATCACTAGTTCAACTTCTTTCACATTCTCGATGTTCATATTCTCTGCTCGATACAATGCCAAGTTTGTTGAGTGGCGTACTTAAATTTGGAGGGGAGGGGGGTAGACAGGATCGCATTTACATATCCAGTCAAATAATGCCTACTATCTCACTCCATTATCTATTAATGAACATTACAGAGCCCGTGGCCCGGCATTAAAAACTAAAGTTCTCATTACTGCCAGATGATTGGTCAGGACAGAAAATTTGAGATTTTCTGTAACAGTACTTTTCTCACATATTTTCTCTGGAGATAGCGTTATCAACCAGAGCTGAATGATATTTAATACTAATAAAAAAAAAACAACAACAACAACAACAATTACAACCATGTAGTAATACAACTGCCAGAAAAAGAAATGACAAGAGTGCGTGAAAGAGAGATGGAGGGCAGAGAGAGAGAGAGAGAGAGAGAGAGAGAGAGAGAGAGAGAGAGAGAGAGAGAGAGAGAGAGAGAGAGAGAAGCAATAACTGAAGCAGACTTAAAGTTCAAACATTGAATTTTTTTAGCAAGCAGTGAAATGTCAACAGCCCTAACCACCCCCACCCCCCACTTTTTCTGTCCTTTTCTCCCTTTTTCCGTGAACTTTACTCTGAATCATGATCCAAGTGTTAGCCTTTTTTGTACATGGCCAGTTTTTTCTTTCCACATTTTTTTTTATTTCAGCATTCCGTACACTGATGCTATCCCAATAAACTACAAAATGGCAAAGCTACTTGAATAGTCTCCTAGTCTGTACATCATCACAATACCAAAAATAAGAGATTATTTGAACCTGTATTCCATGTGTTTCAATGTAGATAAAGAAGTACAGAAAAAGATGAAAACTTCATAACCTCTTTTCACTTTTAGATTTCATCAAACCACAAGGTCTTGTTTTTCTAGCGTCTGTTGACAACATTTTGCAAATATTTTCTCCTTTCAAAAAAAGTAAATATGATTCAGCGGGAAATTTCTTGTGAATTGTTGGCGATATGTTTTATATTCTGTGAGTCCTTCATAAGAATGTGCAAACGGATTGACGATAAACAACATAAACTGATTCAAAATTATGCGTAGTCTGATCTAAAAATAGATAATGCCTAATCCAGCTATGCAGTTATAATCTATCAGACTAGGTGCATGACATCATGATGATGATGGAGTCTTCGGTCGTTACGAAAGATACATACGCATATTAGTCCTTTACCACCTAGTGTGGGTCTTCGTGTGGGATGCAAGATTGATCCTGAAAGCACATGTTCTTCCACAGGAGGCTGCATGTAAGGGGTCATGTGGCCTTGGGCTCTGCTTCTGCCAGTCACTCTTCTGTTGAATAGCTGTTCTGTTCAAATGTAATTATGTACTGCATGCACTGCGGTCGATAGGTTGTTCTGTATGATACATAACAGGCAACTAATATTCGAACCTGCCAACCGGCTAACTACTGTACTTACAAAGAAAAAAATCTGAACAAACGATTCACCATTCAACCAATCACTAACTCGTCACATCCATGGAAAAACGTCTTTGCTGTATCATATCCCGGTAACTTTTTTCTGAAGTGTTTTTCTGTAGATGCAAGAGCAAACACAGATGCATATACATTCTGTACCAGCACTGACACATGAACATAAGTATACCCTTATTTCTTTCTCTGGCCTCCTCCCTCCATAACACTGTATAGCACACGCACGCACACACACACACACACACACACACACACACACACACACACACACACACACACACACACACACACACACACACACATTCATGCAAACACACGCATAGACATGCATACCCACTCGCACACATGCACGCACAGAGAGAAAGAGAGAGAGAGAGAAAGTGAGAGAGACAGACAGACAGACAGACAGCTAGACAGACACACAGAGACAGAGAGACACACAAAGAGACAGAGACAGACAGACAGACAGACAGACAGACAGAGAATGGCGTACAGTGTCTTCATCCACTAGATCTGAATCGACTGTTCTACACACACAGTTCCTTTAAAGATATAAAAGTGCCAGAAGAAAGAAAATAGAGGGCAAGCGGCCGGAATGGCGACACGAAGGGGAGAGAAGCCCAGAAAATGACGGGACTCTCAGCCCAGGGCACAGCGGCGCTCTCTGGGCTAATGACGTGGCTTCCGGTGTTGTGAATGATGGAGCTGGCATCCAGGACATGGTTCTAGGCCTGGAACAGAACAGCAGCTGTCTGTGTTTTCTGCTGCTGCTGGTGCTGCTCTCTCTCTCTCTCTCTCTCTCTCTCTCTCTCTCTCTCTCTCTCTCTCTCTCTCTCTCTGTCTTTCTCTGATTATCATTGCTTTGTGTTTTTTGGCTTTTTGACAGTCTTTTTTTAACACTTCCCCACTACGCTGTATTCCTATGCCTCCTTCCTCATTCAAATGCTCCCTCATTTTAAGCCTTCCTATCTCTCTATTCCTTTCCTCACTTCTATCATTACACATAAATACACATGTATCCACGCGTGGACACAAACCCAGTCTGACCCCCCTCCCACCCACCCAATGATATATTTAGTGTCATCCTGTCCTACTGTCTTTTTTACTCCTACTCATCTAATACTGCTACTTCTTCCTCTTCAAGCCGTTCTCCTTAATGTCTTTTTTCTGTGGAAGTGTTTCAGTTGTAATCTTTTTGTTCAGGATTGGACTGCTGAATTCTGGTGATGATAATGATAGACATCTTTTTTGAATATTCGTTCTGTACTCTTTCCCTAAGATCTTCTCTTTTTCTTGTCACAAAAAATACAAGATTACAAATACTTTTTCACCGATCCACAGAAACTGTATCTCTGGTTCTGTCACAGTTTTATAGCAAAACAGTTAATTTTTACTTGTTCACTTACGTATAGTTACGTACAACATTTAGGCTATAGGTCTCACTTCATTAGAAATTACATGTGTTTTAACAGACCTGTCCACTTAAGTTAGGTGACTGGATAGCAATGCGCGTTGTTTTATATTTTACTCAGTTCGGTGACTGGATAGCAATGCGCGTTGTTTTATATTTTACTCAGCAAAACCAAACCGGTTTTGTACATTTTACAATTTTTACTTTATATACGTTTTCCATAGATGTCCATTTACCCTCATTAAGTATTGTTCAGGTAAATAATTTCGTATTTGGAAATCAGGCTGTCTGCTTTAAAGGTCTCGTTTTCCAGATGTTTTCGTTCTCTTCTCCTTTAACATCCTTGAGAAGTAAGCCTGGTCAGATCTTCAAAATATGACAAGAGTCATCATCTGCTTGTGAACTTTGTAGCTGTTGTTGTCGGCATCATAATAATAATAATTACAATATTTATATAGCGCAAAATCTTGATAAAATCAAATCTAAGCGCTGAAGCAGACACACACACACGCACGCACGCACGCACGCACGCACGCACGCACACACACGCACACACACACACACACACACACATACGCATGGCTATAAATGGGGAGAAAGAATAAAAGCAATAAAAGCAATAAAAGCAAGAATAAAAGCAATGGAAAATTATAGAGAGCATAGCATATACAATTATATATTATAACCATGTGATTCCCCTCCGAGCGGAGACAGGCTGCAGAGGGGGGAGGGGGGGTTGAGTGAGGTTAGGATTTTATGCAGAGGAGAAAAGGTGGGTTTTGAGAGCGGACTTGAAGGAGACAAAAGTAGGTTGCTGACGGACTGAGAGAGGAAGTTTGTTCCAGGAGAGTGGACCAGAAACAGAGAAGGCTCATGGACCATAGGTATTGAGCTTAGTGCGTGGAAAGCGAAAAGTCAGAGGATCGGAGGCAGAGCGGAGGGTACGTGAGGGAACATAGATCTCAAATAGGCTTGACAGGTAATCGGGAGCTGCGTTATTGAGGCTTTTGTAGTACATGGTGTCTAGTTTGTATTGTATGCGCTTTGATACAGGGAGCCAGTGAAGTTGTGCCAGGAGAGGAGATATGTGGTCAGCTTTTTTCTTTTTGAGTACAAGGCGTACAGCATTGTTTTGAATGCGCTGTAGGATGTGAATGGTGGAGGCAGGAAGACCAGACAGGAGTGAATTGCAATAGTCAATGCGAGACATTATGAAGGAGAGAACGAGTTTTGCAGTTGTTTCGACAGAGAGATACTTCCTGATCAGCCTTATACGATGGAGATGATAGTAGCAAGATCTGGCAGTTTGAGAGACAAAGTTGTTCATGGAGAGGGTAGAGTCAATGCAGACACCAAGGTTTTTAGCTGAATCAGAAATTGGGACTGATGTGTTACATAATGGCAGAGAAAGAGGAGGCAGCTGAGAAAGTTTCTGACGGGTGCCAATGAGGATAGCTTCTGTCTTGTTGTCATTAAGCTGAAGTTTATTGTGTGTCATCCAGTTCTTAATGTCCGAGTAACACTCAGTGGTGCGAGTCAACAGGCGCTGTATATTATCAGGTGAGTCACTGTCTTGAAGTTGGGTGTCATCAGCATAGAAGTGGTGTTTTATAGAGTGGGAGTTGATGATGGTGGACAGGGGGGAGGTGTAAAGAGTGAAAAGAACAGGGCCAAGGACAGATCCTTCTGGAACACCACAGGTCAGGTATGCAGGTTGAGAGTAAGTGCCATTGATGAGAACAGTTTGTTTTCTGTTTGATAGGTATGAAGTGAACCAGGACAGAGCAATGTCAGAGATGCCAAAAGTATGATGAAGTCTAGAAAGGAGAATACCATGATCAATGGTGTCAAAGGCTGCAGACAGATCAAGGAGTGTGAGGAGAGAGACTTTGCCAGTATCAGTTGCAAGGAGGAGATTGTTGAGAATGTGTAGTAGGGCAGTTTCAGTGCTATGGCACTGGCGGTAGGCTGACTGGAAAGGATTGAGGAGATTGTTGGCAGACAGGTGAGAGTTCAGCTGGTTGAGGACGACTTTTTCAAGGAGTTTCGACAAGAAAGAGAGATTAGAGATAGGCCGATAATTTTTCAGTTCATTTGGGTCTAAATTGTGTTTCTTGAGGAGAGGGTGAACAATAGCAGACTTGAAAGAATCTGGGATAGTTCCAGTTTGAAGAGAAGTGTTGATGATGTCAGTGATGAATGGGAGGAGAGTAGGGAGACAGTCGGAGTAGAGAGAACCTGGAAGAGGATCCAGTTCGCAGGTTTTGAACGACATGGATCTGATTGTGTTGAAAATTTCTTCTTGTGAGACTGGGGTAAAAGTAGTAAGAGGTGTGCCAGAGAAGGAAGGGTCAGGTGGGCATGGTTGACAGGGTGTCCTGTCAAGCCTGTCACGAAGAGTTTGTATTTTGGTGGTGAAATACTTGGAGAATACAGATGGGAGTTCTTCATTTGTATGTTTTGTTGGGAGAGGTAAATCTTTTCGTGTGCCAAAGAGATGATTCATGGTTGTAAAGAGTTCTTTTGAAGAAGAGGCATTCAGGATTTTGGTTTGGAAATAGCTTGTTTTTGCTGATGCAATGAGGGTGGATACTTTTGTTTTAGAGGCTTGGAAAAGTTGCCTGTGTACAGTGAGTTTGGATCTGCTCTGCGGCGGGCACGTTTTGCACAGGCAATCTCATGAGTGAGCCAGGGGGTAGGGGGGCGGTCAGGTAAAAGACGGGTTGTGGCTGGAGCATGAGTGTCCAGAAGATGGTGGAGAGTAGTATAGAATTCATCGGCAAGGTTATGTGACTTTTCAGAAAGGAGACGGGAGGCATCAGATAAAAATGTGGAGAGGTCGATAGATTTGAGATTGCGTCGAGTCACTGTGCGCATGGTACGGGAAGGAGGAGAAATGTCGAGAGAACAGAGAATTGCAGAGTGGTCAGATGGAAGGGCTGAAGTTAGACGGGTAGAAATAACTAAGCAGTTGTCAGTAGCGGAATTGTGGTGATCACGAGAAATGATCCAGTCAAGAATGTGACCTTTTTGATGGGTTGGTTCAGAAATGTGTTGAGTCATATTGTGATTGGACAGAGAGTTGATTATATGTCTTGTGTCATAACGGTGAGTGTTGTCATAGTGGACATTGATGTCACCTAGAATGATGAGATTTCCAGGTAAGAGGCAGTAGTGGTCAAGCATGCTGTGTCAATATGGGTGTGTATGCATAAATGTATGTGCAGATGTCTGTGTGCGGGCATGTAGATATATGCATGTATTTACTGTTCTTTGTTATTTTCATCTCCTACCTGTTTATTTTTACACTGTTGGGAGACCTTGTTCTTCAAAATTGGTAGCATTATGTCTACCCCCCAACTGTTGAAACTTCCCCTACGTCTCATTCGCGATTACGATCGGACGATCATCACTACCTTTCGTGAATCAGAGAAATTACACCGCTCCCTAGCGAAGTTCAGGAACCATCTACACTTCACACTGCACTGCAAACATCACGGCGTCTTTCCCACCAGCCTAAAAATCAAAACTCCGATGAAAGGAACAGCAGCAAATAATATCATCAATCAGGCACAACGAGCACTCATGAACGAACGCATCAAGCAAATCAACACCCGCATCACTTGTCTGGAAGGGAAAATCCAAGACCTCGAGGAAAGACTGAGCTCTAGCACACTACCAGATGCTATGCTCTCCGAAATCAAAGAGTGGCTAAACAACACACGACGAATAGAATGGGACAAAGTACGCCAACGCCATCGAAAGAAATTCGAACTTCTAGCACCAAAAAACAACAGGAGACAACAGAATGACAAAAGCGAGATTACACCTGTACCGGAAGAAACAAAAAGAAAGACCAAAGAGAGGTGGGTGATCAATCTATCAGATCGCCAACTCACTGAACCTGAACAGGAAGTACTAGAGAAAGGACTAAATTTCGCCGTAGCCCCTAACAAGCTTCCAGTGGTAGACCTCATCACAAGCATTGAAACAGCTTGCAGGTATATTGGCCCTAATTCAGAAGAAGCCACACACTTAAGATCAGACTGTGTCAGAATCATGAAACAGGCCAAACTACCGAAATCCAACTTAACACCGGACCAAAGACGGGCTCTGGCGGATTTAAAGAACGAACACGCCACGATGATCCTACCAGCTGACAAAGGTCGTGCCACAGTCATCATGCCTAGACCCATGTACTATGAGAAGGCAAGCAAACTTCTGGAAGATACTACAACATATGAACGCCTCAAGAAAGATCCTACTTCCAAGTTTTCCAACAAACTGAAAGACACACTGAAACGCCTGAAAGAGACGGACCGCCTGTCATTAGAACAGTACAGGAAATTATACCCAACTGTGTCCGACGTCCCCAAGTTCTATGGTCTACCCAAAGTCCACAAGAAAGAAGTCCCCCTCCGTCCCATAGTCGCATCCAGAGGTTCCATCATGTATGAGACGGCTAGATTTGTGGCGGACATCCTATCACCTCTCGTAGGACACACAGATCATCACATCCACAACAGTGCTGACCTAGTGGAAAAACTGAGTAACTACACCCTCGCTCATGATGAACTCCTTGTGTCATATGATGTCTCTGCCCTATTTACCAGCGTACCAGTGAAAGAAAGCATAGAGATCATACGCCGAAGGTTACAAAACGACCAAACCCTCCACCAACGTACATCTCTCACAGTGGACGACGTATGTGAACTCTTGTCCTGCTGCCTCACCACCACCTACTTCACCTTCCAAGGTGAATTCTACCAACAAAAAGAAGGAGCAGCCATGGGCTCCCCAGTAAGCCCAATAGTAGCCAACCTGTTCATGGAGGATTTTGAAGAGAAAGCATTGGCTTCTTTCCACTCCCCACCACGATACTGGGGGCGCTACGTAGACGACACCATGACTATCCTCCCCCAGCAACTGGTCGAACAGTTCACAGAACATCTGAACAACCAACACCCAGCCATCAAATTCACGAGGGAAGTGGAACAGAACAACTCCATAGCCATGCTGGACACCCTCATCACCAGAACTGATGGCATTCTATCCTTCTCGGTCTACCGTAAACCAACTCATACGGACCAATATTTACAGTTCGACAGCCACCAGCCCCTTGAACACAAACTGGGAGTGATTCGAACCCTTACCCACAGAGCTAACACCATATGCAGTACCCAAGAGGCAAAAGACAAGGAGACAAACCACCTGAAAAAAGTGCTCACCATCTCGGGCTACAAAAAGTGGGCCTGGAACAGCCCGGGAGGCAGGAAATCCAACACCGCATCCCAACAGCCAGTGAAACAACACCAGCGCAAGGGACACATCACCATCCCATACGTAGGAGGTGTGAGTGACGCTCTGTCCAGAAAGATCAGAAAACTGGGGGTGGCTGTACATTCCAAACCTTCCAACACCATACGCAGCCAGCTGGTCACCCCCAAGGACAAAACCAGCAAACTCGACAAAGCTGGCATTATATACAGAATAGACTGCCAGGACTGTAACCAACATTATGTCGGTGAAACTGAACGCCCCCTTCAGAAGAGACTAACAGAACACAAGAGGGACTCTTCTCCAGTAGGAGCTCACCTACACGCCGAAAAACATCAATTCAGTGCGGACAATGTCAACATCCTGGACAGAGAAAATAAGTGGTTCCAGCGAGGAGTCAAGGAGGCCATCTACATCGCAGCCACCAACCCCCCGCTCAACAGGGACCGGGGCCGTTACACCCTGCCCCCGGTGTACCATTCTCTGATTCGATCTCGTGAACTGGGTTCATCCCATGTTCGCGAGATCTGAGTAGAGATTCACGCAGACAGCATTAGAGCGCTGACGAAGATGGCGAGAACGCCATCGAAAGCTACGGAACTGTGAGTAGCGATTTTTACACTGTTGGGAGACCTTGTTCTTCAAAATTGGTAGCATTATACCTGTTTATTTATCTACATACTCATTTATTTTGTATATTTATTCACCTACTTACTTCTTATTCACTTACTTACTCACTCACTCACTAACTTGCTTGCTTGCTTGCTCGCTTGCTTACTTCTTATTTATTTATTAACTTACCTATCTATGATTAAGAAAATATTGTCCTCACCTAGTTGATAGACGGCTGAGCATTTGGGCATTGACTATGGGGGGGGGGGGGGGGGGGGGGGGTTTCTGTCATGTGAGACGAGTTTATACGGAAAAGCTAGTTTGTGTTGTGATTCAGACCTTGAATTATTTATTAATTTACTTTATTATGTTTTTTCCTTTTTTGAAGGTAAGATACACGCAAACACATGTCATTTACATGTAACCAAGATTATTCCTGTGGTAGGCGATAAAATATAAACTGGGCAAAACATAGTCTAGGTAGGGCCTCAGGACCTGGCCAGCTCATTGGTGTATGCGCAGGCTTAAGGCACGTGCCACGGTGACCATACACGTAGCACCTGTGACATTAGTGCATATGGTATTCCTTCCGAGCGCGGAGACGTTATCTTCAGAAACTGAAACTGAAACTGTGAACTTTTAGATTTTTCTTGTTTAGGACGAAAGACTGAGCAAAGACTGTATGGAATGTAATGGTCTTTTTCTTTCTTTCTTTCTTTCTTTCTTTCCTTCTTTTTCTTTCTTTCCTTCTTTTTCTTTCTTTCTTTCTTTTCCTCTTTCTTTCTGTCATCATCTGTCTTAAATGTGCATGATTAAGACAGAAATGCATGGTTATGATCCAAACTTATTGTTTTCTACATTTTCAAACCCATAGACATGATTCAACCCAACGAAGCTCAGTTTTATGTATTTTTCGAATAAATGATAAACGTATGGCGGCTGCAGGTAAATGAAAAATACGTATGAAATAGAAACGTACTGTACTTACCTCAAGAACTGATACAACAATAATAACTGACATAAGATCTCCTGGTTTTGACTTTGGAGTCTTCAACAGGGCAAAGACAACATACAAACACGTTCACCAAACAGAAACAGCACTCGTAACTAACTTTAAGATTTCCTATTAATGACCGCTGAACGAGGGTAAATTAATGGTGTGCGCTATTTCTGCCTTTGTAAACGTGTCTGTAAATGTCGAAACAGCATGTGTTTTGTCTGTCGTTGTTACTGTGTCAACTCTTAACGTGATGGTACAGTACGTTTCTTTTTCACATTTATGATTTTCTGTCAATGTAATTTAATGTGCACCTTCTGGCGTCCTTTTTCAGATTGTCGAGGTCAGTTGGAGTCTTTGAATAAGGATCTCTCTCTCTCTCTCTCTCTCTCTCTCTCTCTCTCTCTCTCTCTCTCTCTCTCTCTCTCCACAAACACACACACAGACATAAGATACACGCACGCACACACACACACACAAACACACACACACACGCACGCACGCACGTACGCACGCACAGATATGCCCATCTAACATTGCTGGGAAGGGAGACTGACAGTAGTACCTGATCATGTCCTGTGTTCTTCCTTGTGTTGTTTTTATCATGCCATTCTTTCTATTTCCATGGTCTGCAGAGAAGCCATCTATCATAGGTTGGCTGTCGTACATGATTTCAAACATGTCCCCAAAATATGGTCAAAAGCTTCTTTTTTGTCTTTTATTCCGTTTCTTAATGCAAAGGAGGAATTATGGTGTGTGGATTTTGGCACATTCCTATATGTTGGTAAACTAATGTAAAGTTGTTGTTTTTTCTAAAAGCACCATTCTTCAGTAGACTGCAGCAAAAGCAAAAATAGTAGTATACAGCGTGAAAAACTAAGAAAAATCAATTCGAAGTAGTTACAACTCTTTAACTGTGTGTGCTCTTGTTTAGCCTGTTCAATTTTGCCACTGTGTTGTAAGCTGTTAAACTGGATAGGTCGGTTAAAGTGTCATCCGGTCTTTATAAAAACCATTAATCAAGAAGTATTTAAAATCTTGTAAGGCTAAAATCTCAAACAACTGTCTTAGCAGAAATCAAAGGGAAAACACGTTCACTGAAAACTGCATTGAACAAACTCAGTTTAGTTCCTATCATGCTTTGATTTAAGATAAGCAGGCACCTTATAATTTAAAAGCCCTCAAGCGGAAACATCCGAAATATTCCTGCCCACCATTACAAACACACATAGCCATCAGTGTCCAATGGCACAGCAGAGAGATGAAAATGTAGTGAGTGGATATGATCTTAACTCTGTTCGGCCCTCTCTATCTATCCTTCCAGTTCTTTTTTTCTTTTCTGTATTTCTTTCTTTTTATTGTCACATTTGTCTTTTTTATCTAAAGGTCCTTCGCCGGGTCATTTTCAAGCTTAACTATCTGACCAGAATATCAAAGACTACTCAATCCGACCCCTAAGTCGTTCTCATTCAGGCAATGATCAGCAACTGATAAACAACTTAATTCAACAGACCATTATGTCACTTTGGTTCATGGCTGTAGAGGCTGAGTGGCCTTTGATTTAATTGTGTAAACATTTTGGTTGTTCGAGGAGAGAAATAACCCTGTGTAGTTTTCGCTCTTTGTTTCCTTTTCTTTTTACTCTCTTTTAACTTTTTTTCTGAGTTTCTCTTCTTTAGCATGTTTTTGTCCTTATTTTTCTTTCCTTACCTTCATCCTTAATGTGTTATCTTTTTGGTAAACGATCTAATGATCCATTCGTCTTGTTCGTTTTTGTACGTGTGTGTGTGTGAGTGTGTGTGTGTGTGTGTGTGTGTGTGTGTGTGTGTGTGTGTGTGTGTGTGTGTGTGTGTGTGTGTGTGTGTGTGTGTGTGTGTGTGTGTGTGTGTGTAAATCTGACTAAAATAACCTGCGAATCTAACAAACTGACGAGTACAAGTTAGTGCGAAATATACAACACTGTTCGAAATGTACAACACCAAATCACGGTTATCTATAATGTTTGTTCCAGATCTAGTGTTATGTTTCCTTGGTAAGGAAAGTTGATGGAGTTCCCTTGTCAAAATAATTCAACTAGACTGTACCTCGTATACTGCAGCAACATAGCGATCTTTATAGAACATCCTTTAGGTTCATTATTTTAAGATATTTCATGTGAGTGGTCCAACTTTGATTAAGCTCAAAAATGTAGCAATACACAAGCATTTAAACAGAATTTGGGCGGTTGTCCTCAACCAAAAACAGACAGATATGTATGCACATAGAGCCAAACACCTCTATTCTAATCCACATCCATACAAATTCACATGCAGCATAAAATCATTTAAGTTTATTCTTTGTTGTTTTTTTCCCCTCGTTTCATAGTTTCCCCTCTTTAAGTCTACAGCTTTTCTCTCCATTTTTTAATTGCTTTTTTCAGAAATCTTTGTACATGTTGTCACCAACTGGAGCTTCTCCAACGGTTTAATTTTCACATTCTGTGCTTGATAATGATGAGATCTGTTTTCGGATCACGCTTTAGCACGGGATCACTTGTATATGCCCAGCAAGATAGCACCTATAGTTCCCCCACTCTCTATGATCTGCTTATTGTCAATACAGGTTAGGCGTCCAACTAAACAATCTACAAATGTACCGTTACTACACTATCTACTGTTTCAAACAGAAGGTGGTTTCCTGAGCCACTGATTACTTGTCTCTTAATTTATGTATTTCTCTTAATGTGGTTTCTTGATGTGGCTAATGAACTGAAGTTTGATACCGGAAAAAATATCATCCATTCACAGACAGTGACAGAGATAGAAGGACAAAGAGAGACACACATACAGATAGAGAGAGAGGGGTGGTGGAGAGAAAGTCTAAGACTGAGAGAAAGAGAGAGAGGGGGGAGGAAGGAGGTTAAAAACAATAGCATATGGAAACTTTGTTTAAGTTGAAGCTAAACACAGCACTTTCTTTGAAGACACTGAAATGTCAGCAGTACCCCATCCTCCCCCCACCCTTCGTCTTTCTCCCTAACTCCCTCTCTTTATAAACTTACTCTGAAACATGATCCAAGTGTTTGTGGGGGTTTTCCCCGAAATTTCATAAACTTATGACATCCTGAAAAAATGCAAGCTATTTTCTCAAATAAATGACTGCCTCAAAAGTTGCTGATCTGAAATGACTGTTAACTCATGATTGGAAAAAAGGTAACAACAGTAAATCATGTATCAAATAAATCAAAAATGCTGTAGTTTTCATTAATGCCAAAATGCTTATACAGCCGAATTCGACTCATTATATCTTTTGTCAAATGCGTCTCATATAATCTATAACATCCAAATGACCACCAGCCCAGCAACTACAATTATCCAAGTAATCAACCAATTACTCAGCATGTCTCCTGAAACACCATCTGAACAGCTAATCATTCTCTCAAAGAAGCAGTGACTTTATACACACACAAAAATGTACAATACGTATCTCTGAGATACTGTCTATAAAACTAGAACTGACATTTTCATCTTCAGTTTCACAAGATGACGTCTCCACACTCGGAATGAATTCCATATGCACTAACGTCACAGGTGCCAGGTGATGGTGATCATAGCACAAGCATTAAGCCTGTACATAAACCCATGAGCTGGCCAGGTCCTGAGGTCCTACCTAGCCTATGTTTTACCTAGCCTACATTTTTACTAGTATTGTATCAGTCTATCTTCGGAACAACCACTTAGCCCTAATATGGCTCTAGTAGTCGGCTGGGCTATAAGCAATATGAACTGAACGGAACAATCTTGGCTACATGAATTAGAACTGACAAGTACACTCCAATTAGACAAATGTACACTTTGTCCTTCCACTGACACATACACACGCTACCTATCATTCTCTCCATCCTTCTCACATCGTCATTCTAAACAATGTCTCTTCTTCACCGTTCCCGAATCACGGCTTCCATAGACGCATACAATTTCCTTGAAAATATAACATTTAAATAAA
>CM060313.1:75204115-75211615 GCA_030674185.1 Monoplex corrugatus
TCAGGGCCAGCTCCACCATTCACTACTACGGAAGCAACGTCATTAGCCCAGAGAGCGCCACTGTGCCTTGGGCTGAGAGTCCCGTCATTTTCTGGGCTTCTCTCCCCTTTGTGTCGCCATTCCCTGCTTGCCCCCCATTTTCCTTCTCCTGACACTTTTTGAGAAATCATTTTTTTAAGAAAACGATGTCACAGAGTGATTTTGCTATGGCCGACGAGAGGCTCTCTCTCTCTCTCTCTCTCTCTCTCCTCTCTCTCTCTCTCTCTCTCTCTTCTTTCTCTCTCGCAAGTGGGGCTATGGCCTTAACTAACAAATTTCTGATTCAGATTCTCTCTCTCTCTCTCTCTTTCTCTCTCTCTGTTTTTCTCTCTCCCTCTCTCTCTCTCTCTCCCTCTTTCTTCTCTCTCTCTCTCTCAAGTGGGGCTATGGCCTTAACTAATACATTTCTTATTCTGATTCTCTCTCTCTATCTATCTCTCTCTCTCTCTCTCTCTCTCTCTCTCTCTTCGTGGGGCTATGGCCTTAACTGATCATTTCTTATTCTGATTCTGACGCTCTCTCTCTCTCTCTCTCTCTCTCTCTCGTGGGGCTATGGCCTTATTCTGATTCTGACTCTCTCTCTCTCTCTCTCTCTCTCTCTCTCGTGGGGCTATGGCCTTATTCTGATTCTGATCCTCTCTCTCTCTCTCTCTCTCTCTCTCTCTCTCTCTCTCTCCTCTCTCTTCTCGTGGGGCTATGGCCTTATTCTGATTCTGACTCTCTCTCTCTCTCTGTCTCTCTCTCAAGGAGGGCTATGGCCTTAACTAATAAATTTCTGATTCTGATTCTGATCTTCTCTGTGTGTTGTGTGTGTGTGTGTGTGTGTGTGTGTGTGTGAGTGTGTGTGTGTGCGCGCAGTAAGTGTGAGTGTGTATGTATGTGTGTGTGTGTGCGCGCGCGCGTGCGCGCGAGCGCATGCGCGTATGTATGTGTGAGAGAGAGAGAATGGCGAAACAAATAGTGGTGTGTGTGTGTGTGTGTGTGTGTGTGTGTGTGTGTGTGTGTGTGTGTGTGTGTGTGTGTGTGTGTGCGTGTGTGTGTGTGTGTGCATGCGTTTGTATGTATCTAATGTAGTTAGTTGTTTGTCTTTTGTCACAATGGATGTACCGAGTGAAACTTCAGTGCTGTCCCTACGCACGAAGAGTTTGCTACTGTAGTACAATGCAGACTTTCATTTTTCTCTGTGCCTGAATTTCTGTTTAACTATGAGAGGAGATTTCGCTACAGAATTTTGCCAAAAGCCACTTCTTAGTTGCCATAGAATCTTCAGCATGAGTCGTTGTGTGTGCTGCATTTGGGATATCGATTTATAGTATCATCAAAACAATCAGCACCTAGAGCATAACTAATGATGTAGTGGGAGGAGACAAAACATTTCTCCATTTGAGAGTAATTCGAAATCGAGTTCTTCGCGTCTTTGGCGGATCTTTTAACCAATAAGCCACACATTCCATCTGCTTGACCTTCAAGTCCTATGTGTGGAGGAATGGTTGTGGGAATGTGTATTTCTGTGGGTGTATCTATCTATTCTTGTTTCTTCTGACAAGTTGTCAGCCAAAAATTTAGATGTTGGTTGTGTCTTTTTTAAGAACTCTCTCTCTCTCTCTCTCTCTTCTTCTTCTTCTTCTTCTTCTTCTTCTCCTCTCTCTCTCTGTCTCTCTCTCTCTTCCTCTCTCTCTCTCTCTCTCTTCCTCTCCCTTTCTCTCCCTCTCTCTCTCTCTTTTCTTTGTTTCATTTTCCTCTTCTCTGTTCATATTTCGCGGAGTTACTCTAATGCATTTTCTTTTAGCAAAGATTTTCCGGTCTATGCCCTTTTATCGATCACAACAGCAAAAAGTGTTAAAACAGGCAACGTTTATTTGGCTGTTTCTGATTTACTTATTGCTATGATTTAGTTATACACTGTAAAACAGCTTAATGACGACAAAACAGAAGCTATCCTCATTGGCTACCCGTCCGAAAACTTGCCAGCTGCCTCCTCTTTCTCTCCCATTTGTAACAATTCATCCCAATTTCTGATTCAGCTAAAAACCTGGTGTCTGCATTGACTCTACCCTCTCCATGAACACTTTGATTACCTACAACTGGCCAGATCCTGCTTACTATTCATCTCCATCGTTAAGGTGATCAGAAGTATCTCTCTGTCGAAACAACTGCAAAACTCGTTCTCTCCTTCATAATGTCTCGCATTGACTATTGCAATTCACTCCTGTCTGGTCTTCCTGCCTCCACCATTCACATCCTACAGCGCATTCAAAACAATGCTGTACGCCTTGTACTCAAAAAGAAAAAAGCTGACCACATATCTCCTCTCCTGGCACAACTTCACTGGCTCCCTGTATCAAAGCGCATACAGTACAAACTAGACACCATGTGCTACAAAAGCCTCAATAACGCAGCCCCCGATTACCTGTCAAGCCTACTTGAGATCTATGTTCCCTCACGTACCCTCCGCTCTGCCTCCGATCCTCTGACTTTTCGCTTTCCACGCACTAAGCTCAATACCTATGGTCCACGAGCCTTCTCTGTTTCTGGTCCACTCTCCTGGAACAAACTTCCTCTCTCAGTCCGTCAGCAACCTACTTTTGTCTCCTTCAAGTCCGCTCTCAAAACTCACCTTTTCTCCTCCGCATAAAATCCTAACCTCACTCAACCCCCCCCCCCCCCCCCCCTCTGCAGCCTGTCTCCGCTCGGAGGGAATCACATGGTTATAATATATAAATTGTATATGCTATGCTCTCTATAATTTTCCATTGGTTTTATTCTTGCTTTTATTGCTTTTATTCTTTCTCCCCATTTATAGCCATGCGTGTGTGTGTGTGTGTGTGTGTGTGTGTGTGTGTGTGTGTGTGTGTGTGTGTGTGTGTGTGTGTGTGTGTGTGTGTGTGTTGTGCGTGCGTGCTGTGTGTGCGTGCGTGCGTGCGTGTGTGCTTGCGTGTGTGTCTGCTTCAGCGCTTAGATTTGATTTTATCAAGATTTTGCGCTATATAAATATTGTAATTATTATAATTATTTAAACCAAAAACGCTGCCAATACAATTCTCAAATACCACAGTCTTGCGTTTGTTTTGGTTGTTTTTTTTTGTGCCTGAAAAGGTGGGGAAGGGTCTATTGTGGATTTCTCGTCTTGAAATTTTCATTACCCAAAACTGATCTCAGGAAGATGTTAATTGCAATTGGGCATGTCCTATTTTCCTTTCACATGTTTGAACCTATTACCTCACAACAGTGAAAAAGAAAGATACCTAGAATGGCTTAAGCATTCTCATTCTCCTGTGTGTTGAGATTAGCATCAGTATACGTGTCGTCAAAATAAAAAGTGGATGATAAAAACAAACATCTGGAGGAGAAGGCTAACATTGGCATCGCGTTTCACAAAACAGCTGATGGAAAGAGTCAAAGAGAGAGGGGTAAAAAGGAGATAGGATGGGGGAAGGAGAGAAACAGAGAGAGAAAGACTGAGACAGGGAGACAGAGAGACACACAGATACGGAGACAGAGAGAGACAGAGACAGACAGACAGAGAGACAGACAGACAGACGACAGAGAACAGAGAGAGAAATAGAGAGATATATTAAAAAAGAGAGAGGGAGACAGAGAGACAGAGAGAAGAGAGACAGAGAGAGAGAAATAGAGAGAGAGATTAAAAAAGAGAGAGAACGGAGACAGACAGACAGAGAAAGAAAGAGAGAGAGAGAGAGAGAGACTGAGAGAAAGAAGGAAAAACAAAAAAATTCAATGTGAAAATAAGGGATGAAGACGGGCTGACATTTCACTCTGCACTATAGAAATGTGCCCTGTTCAAACTTAAGTCTGCCTAAGTTGTTTTAACGTATCCCTCTCCAGGAGACACACACACACACACACACACCACACACACACACACACACACACACAACACACACACACACACACACACACACACACACAACACACACACACACACACACACACACACACACACCACACACACACATACGCACGCACCACACACACACACACACACACACATGTATACATTGTATACATACGCTCACTGAGAAACAACACCACAAAACACACACACGCATGCACGCACTCACATACATACATATAAGCACAGCCCACACACCGCACACGCACACGAACACGATGACAATGGAGTCTCCCGACGATCCGGCGGTCGAATCTCTCTTCTGTTGAACAGCAGCTGTTCTGCGCTGTTCAAATGAGATTGTGCCCTGTCTCCGCTGCCGTAGCCAGCTTGTTTTGTGGCCAGCATCTTCCCAGCCAGTCATGTTGATGTCACAGCTTATGAGGTTGTCCTTCAGAGTTATCCTCGTATCGCTTAAGTGACCAACCTGTTCCTTGCTTCAGTTCTCCACACAGAAGCATCTTTTGGATGTATGGGCGTCTTCCATACGGACAACGTGTCTTGTCCAACAAAATTAGCATTTGCTGAGTAGGAACTCTATGCATGACGAACCACACTTCTTAAGAATCTGAACGTAGGATGCTTGGTCTTCTCACGTGATATTACAGATCTTACGCAGACGTCTTTGGTGGAACCATTCCAACTGCTGAGTATGGCTCGGTAGGTAGGCCAGATCTCGAGGCAGTACAGCAGGGCACTCAAAACTATTATATACACAGCAACCTTAGTGGCTGGTCTGGTGCAAAGGTGTTTGCGAGAATATCTTGGTCAACCTTCCAAAGGCAGAGCTAGCTTTGAAAATGCACAGCGCCACTTAAACATCAAGAGAACCATGGCTGTTCACTGTAGCAGAATTTTTCTACAGTCTTGATCTCCCTCTTTGCTGATGACAATTGGAGGTGATGAAACATCAGAGGCTTAAGAAGATGTTGGTTAAAACATAGCCTCCATCTTGATGAGGTTAACTGTAAAATCAAAGCTCTTGCAGGACACAAAAAATTGGTCAGTGATGCGCCGGGTGTCCTCGCACACGCGTGCAGTCAGTGCACAGTCTTCTGCAGAGAGAAATGCCTTCAGGGCGGATTTAAGCACTTTCGTTTTGGCTTGGAGTCTTCGTAGGCTAAATGGTTTTTTTCAACTGAGCAAAACTTGATGTACACAAACCTGTCAAAATTTCTTAATGCAACAAATAACATTGCCGCAAAGAGGATAAAGAAGAGCGTGGACGCTAGATGGCATCCCTGTTTCACTCCGTTCTGCACCGGGAAAGGTTTGGATGCCTACCCCATTTTCTTGTACACTGACCAGCAAACCATTCTGGAAGGAAGCAGTCAGTGAGACAAGCTTCTGAAGGTAACCGAATTTCGCAGCATCTCCCATGGACTCTTATGCTTAGCGGTATCAAACGTCTTGGTCAGATCTACATGCACCAAGTGGAGCTCCTGGTTTTGTTCGTGACACTTCTTATACTGCTGGCGTATGGCAAATATCGCCTTTTCCACCACAAAAGCTACACTGAGACCCAAGCATGATCATTTAACATTAAAAGATAAGCACTTACACTGTGACTGGCTCAATTAAGCCAGTAAATGCCTCACTATAAAACCAAACTTTTTTCTCCATTTATCACTCTGTAAAGCATGCAAACACTTCACGCAATACATACAAGACTATAATAAACTAAAGAGTGTACCCAAAGCCCCGTGCACCCAATATATACGTACATATATATAGCTAAGGGGATTTCTTACAATTCTCACATCTATAACATACACATATGAACAACACACACACACACACACACACACTCTCTCTCTCTCTCTCTCTCTCTCATTCACACACACACACACACACGCATACATACATACATACACACACACACATACATACACAGCACGCACGCACGCACGCACGCACGCACACTCACACCCATACGAAAACACACATATGATAAGCATATTATACACATGGTTTTTTTCTTTCTTATTTTATTCTATCTTAGTTTAGTTTAGTTTAGACAGACATCTTCCACTTCCCTCCCCCCCCCCCCCAAAAAAAAAAGAAAAAAAAAAGAAGAAAAAAAAGAAAAACGAATCCGATGAGTGGCTTGAACATCTCTTTATATGTTCACTGAAGGGGTGTGCGTGCGTGCGGGGACACTGCGTTCTTTTAATTTCTTGGGGAAAGTCTCTTCTGTCCTCCTTCTCTCCGTCGTCTGTCCTCTTCATCAAGGCCTGCCCCCGTCTTCCCCTCTCACCCTCACCCTCAGCCCTCATTTCTCTCATGGCCCAGCCTGTGGGAGAGCCAGAAGCGGAGGGCCGGTCCCTTGACAAGTTCATTTTGATGAGACCGAGACATTCGAGGGAAGGGATGGCGAAGTGGTTAAACATCTGCAAGATTTTGTTCTGCCTGATAATGTGCACTGAACAAAATTCGACACCATGAATGCAACAATGAATAGATAACTCACAGATCTTCTGAATAATCTGACGAAACCAAGTAAAGCTACATTCTGATCTTTACATTTAATATAATGTTATTCTTGTTTCAAAGTACTGAATATCTCAACCAATAAGAAGTACGAAAGGGACAGAGACACAGAGAGAGAGAGAGAGACAGTGACATTGACACATGGTTTATTGTGAAGGTCATCCACCTACACACAATGCAGATGTTTTGGGAGAGAGAAAAGGGAGAGAGAGAGAGAGACACAGAGAGAGAGAGAGAGAAGAGGAGAGAAAGAGAGAAAAAAAGGAAAAGTGGAAGAAATAAAAGTATCATTTCACAGTTTTACTTCAGAATGGACACACTGAGGTGGACTTTGTACAGATGCAGTGTATTGAGGTGGGAAGTGTCATATTATTAAATATAAGACTGGTAAAGAATGGCATTTAAACGTCTAATGTCCCAAATGACCCAAGAGAGGCGACATCAGGGACGAAACAATGGGTTCTGAAAACATACTGAACTGAGCTATGACAGAGAGAACAGAAGAATAAGACAGATGAACCAACAGAGAGAACAAAAAATGGAATAGCAAAAAAGAGATTTCAGAGTTCTAACTAAAATGATGAATAACGCTTCAGTATGAATAGTAGGCTACTGTTTGCTCTCAGTGGAGAGAGACCGAGATTAAAAGGGCCTCTGAAAGACAAAAGTTGCTTGATATACTTATGAGGCCCAATTCCCACATCAATGTCAAGTGATCAGCGTTTGATGTTGGCTTGAGGTATCTTCATTAACACCATGAGCAGAAATGGTTAATACTTATGCTGCTGTCTGATTGTGAGAATCCCTATTAAACTGATTCCAAATTTGAAAAACAAGTCAAGTATAAATATCTCTCAAAGTTCTACAACAACAGCAGCAACAACATTAACAAATCTGAAATATGAAACATCAGTCTGTAAATAATTACATCCTTTAAGAATAAAATAGATAATTCAAATTCGTGTTTTTAAACTGTGAAGCTAATTCAAGTTGGAAAAGGTATATAACAGAAGAACGAGTCTTGTGAACAGTATCAGGATAGTATGTGAAACTGAATG
>CM060313.1:75216615-75221615 GCA_030674185.1 Monoplex corrugatus
ACACCATCTAGACCTGACCAGTCCAACTACTAGTGTCACTTACACAGTGCCTAATGTCGGGTTGCTCGCAAGTTCTCCTCTCTCTCTCTCTCTCTCTCTCTCTCTCTCTCTCTCTCTCTCTCTCTCTCTCTCTCTCTCTATCTATCTATCTCTCTCTCTCTCTCATGACATTACTTGAACTATAAACGTATAAAATACTCAATATTAATGAACGTGCACCATATGATATATTAGGCGACATTGAAAGTGCAAAATTAAAGTTGAATTGCATTGTATATATTTGTTTATGTTGTTCTGAGTTGTTGTTGTTGTTGTTGCTTTTCGCCTGGTACGTTATTTTATAAAATGGATGTATCTCTTGAAATAGGGGCTGTAACACGAAACAAAAATGTTCAAGTCACAATAAACGTTCAAGTGTCTCTCTCTCTCTCTCTCTCCTCTCCTCTCCTCTCTCTCTCTCTCTCTCTCTCCCTTCCTCTCTCTCTCTCTCTCTCCCTCCCTAACTCTCTCTCTCACTAGCTCTCTCTTTCTCTCTCTAGCCCTAGCTCTCTCTTTCCTCCTTCTTTCTCTCTGTATAGACCTTCTTTGGGCGAATGCTGAAACCACAAATGCTCATGCATAGGTTATTCTATACCCTCATAAATAAAACGTGTCCTTGTTCCTGCTTTCTCTTCTAAACTCTTTTGACCCTTCAAAAAACTATGCGATTGGAACAAGAGAAAAAGCAAGTCTGAAGAGTTTCCGTGTTATACCACAGGGACATTGCTTGATCCTCTACCTGGTATCACTGACGTTTCGCACAAGTATCAAACTTTTGCAGACGATTCAAGTCTATCCATTCCAGATAATATTTTTTATTACAAATATGTATACAATTAAAATCAGAAAATGTCTAAACGTTCACGGGAAGATCAACCCAAATGGAAAAAAGAGAAAACTTAAGCTGACAACGCCTGGCAGAACAAACAAAGTTGCAAACGTTAGATACTTGCGCTCATGATTAAGCAAAAATATTCATTTAGTTGTTTTAATAAGTTACACACAATTGTGAATAAGACAGATAATTCTTAAAGAACTGGAAATAAGGTTAATACGCGCTCGTATGCAAGTTGCATATTTCAGATATTAGAACAGTGCCTCAGCAGGAATGTATTGGAAATTATGGAAATGTAACTCGGGGCAATAATAGTTTTTTTTTACAGAATAAGAATGTGGGTTCTGTTTTCTAGGGCAAAAAAGGAAAGCCACAGACTGACACAGTCTATGATATCTAGTAGGCTGACGCTTGGTTGTGTATCTTTAAACCAGTACCACATACGTTGACTCTTTGTTAAGCAAAATGTCTTAAAATGCTAAACTTTTTCCAGGACTGAAAGATCCCACCATTCGTTTACTCCAGATATCTCTATAGAATGGAAAACCTTCCTGAAAACATAAAAGTGATTGCGTCTCTAAGGGAATTCAAACGGTTTGTCAGTATGTTCTTAATCACACCGCAAGACGCGGCAAGACAGGAAGCAGGGAGAGAAAAAAGACATGGCCATTCACTGCCCTATGGGGATGGAGAGGAAAATGAGCTCATGCTGAGGTAGAACATCCATCATTTGCTTCTTCGTCTGTTGACAAGAAATGTACATCAGTGAAATTATTGTAACACACACGCTTGCAGGCTTTAATAAACAAGCAAAAAAATTGCGTACTAAATCAATCTTCCTAAAACGTACAAATTGAAGAAGCCAACTCTTTTTTCCTATGTCGAAGAACAACAAAACTAAACAAAGCTAAAAATCAGGCAATGAACAAGGCTGAAGCCCAATGCCAGCCTCTGTGCCCCATTGCCACAAATCCTTTTCTTTTTCCCGTCCCTCTTACCGCCCAGACCGGCCCGTGTCCCGGGATGACAGAAACGGAAGGTGGTAGTGGGTGACTGAGATGAGGGGAAGGAGAGGCCCGTGGGCTGATGGACACACGCAGTACGCTGGAGGCTTGCCAGCAAATGAGAAGATTTTCGCTTCAATTTCCTCGTACCGGCCCCTCAAATCCGCCATTTCCAGCGAGGGATCGGTTGAGACTCCGCCACCTCTCTCTCTCTCTCTCTCTCTCTCTCTCTCTCTCCTCTCTCTCTTCTTCTTTCTTTCTCTCTCTCTCTCTCTCTCTTAGGGAGAAGAGATGGTCAAGCCACACTATTTCATTAACTTTCTCTCATACTAGTCAAAACATTTATATGTTTAGACTCATTTACTACATTTGTTTATGTTCATATTCTGAATAATATCAAGGACTGGTCGTAAGGCAGGTCAAGTGAGACCAAATGCTACCTGAATTTCGATTTAGATACGAAAAATAGCGAATAAGAATTTAGTGCAGTTTAGGTCTTTCACGGCAGAGACAAACTTAAATTGCACACTTTTGTCCTTGATGAATGAAACCATTACAAAACATAGAATTAATAATGTGAAAAACTGTCTTTTCACAAGAAGGACCCTGTGCATCTCCAACGATGCTGCATTTTCAAGGTTCCTATGACGTGTGACTAATATTCCTCAGTTTATTTTCATAGTGAGTAAAAATCTTTACGGTTTGATCTTTATCTTCGTAAAGGGGACAAAGACAGAGACAGACGAGGCAGACATATAAAGACAGAAACAAAGAGACAATGGGACTATGGAAGATGAAAGGGGTTAACACAACAGAAAGAATGTTTTGGATCTTTTTCCATCGCATGGAATTTGTGGCATTGGTTTATATGGAATGTATTCTAAGCACGGAAACAGTCTTGCGAAACCTCAAACTGAAGCTAAAGACAAACCCAGCACGTATGTCAGTGTTGTCAGCGCTGTTGGATGACTCAGAAAAATTAAGAGACAGGCCTATCACTACTCTTGTCTCTTACTCTGACGACTTGAAAGTAAGCCCGATTTTAATGGGTTACAACACTGAAAGAGACTGAGGGGAAATAGTGCGAGAAACACGAAGGATGAAATGATGGAAGAACAAAGATGAAATAAAAAAAACATGGGGGGGGGGGGCTAAAAGTGAAAGCAACAGTTGGATCCTTGCAGAAGACGCACATACAAACACACACACACACACACAACACACACCACACACACACACACACACACACACACACACACACACACACACTCAACCATTATCTTTCCTCGAGCCAGAATCTCCCCATACAAACCACACTCATGGGACATTGAGACTATAAAGTGAGGAGTCCCCACACCATTACCTGTCTCGTCCATCTGTCCTGTGTCCCTGTGAATATTGAATGAATCTCTTCCATTCGTCCCACTGTCTTAAGGCGCTGTCTATCACTGTCTCTGCACTAAACGACCACGAGACAGGAGATGTAGAAAACCTCGTGTGTGTCTTATGATGGTCTAACCTGACAGGCGCAGTAGTCAAGTGGGTAAATGACGAACTTCATATCGGAAGATCCGGAGTTTGACCCGCTAGAATCTCTGCCTGGTGGGTGACGGGGTGGAGATCTTCCAGATCTGATCAGCATGTGCACAGACCTGCCAGTGCCAAAATTCCTACGTACGTATACGCATACAGAATATCAAATAGAAGCCTATGCAATTTAAAGATCCTGTAAGTCATTTCAGTGGCGCGGGCCCCAGTAGCTCATTTGCTTTGAGCGTCGGATTTACATGCTAATGGTTTGTGGGTTCGAATCCCGGGGTGCGCTATATTAAAACTGGCCTTCTCACTGTCCCATCTTAACACCGTTGATGTTCTAGTGGTGTCAGTATAGGATTAGATAAGTTCCTTTTCCCCCACTTCCCTGGGATGGTTATCCCTGTCGGCCATATCACCTGAGGTGGGTGCCGACGTAAAAACTGAACCAAATCAATCAATCAATCAATCAATCAATGTCAGTGGCTGGCTAATGAAAACATGAAAACATCCAGCATGGACACCCAGCAAAGCCTTCAACAATACAGTGGAATGTGATCAGCTTGCCTGACTTGAGTTTTCTCAGCTCCATTAAACCATCTGACTGTGTATAACGTACAGTGAGTGCAACTCAGTTTGGAGAACAGCGCTAAATAAGAACGGTTTACATGATAACAATCATAAATCTTGAGTTATTTTCTGGTGTTCTTTTGACAGGTCTGTTTTAAAACCAAGTCACACCTATCAATGAAGACGAAATATTTATGGAGCAAGGTTGTAAGGATGAAATGGAGAAAACGAAAAGCGTGTGTGAAAAGGAAAGACAGAGAGAAATCACTGGCGATTGTCATAATCTTTATTGTTTTAAAGCACACCTGACTGTGCAGAGCGTGTCAGGGTTATAACCATCTCAGTACATGCTTGAACCTGAAATAAAAACTAGAATGCATTTGCGCACACAATCTAAGCATATGTCCCTGGCGGTGACCACTCCGTCCAATTTCTCACCAGGAGGTCTAAAAACAAATCTGAATACAAATATATGCAGATAACGACACACAAAAAATCATGAAGGAAGTCAATGCAAAGGCGTGTGTGTGTGTGTGTGTGTGTGTGGTGTGTGTGTGTGTGTGTGTGTGTGTGTGTGTGTGTGTATGTGTGCGTGTGTGCGTGTGTGCGTGTGTGTGTGTGTGTGTGTGTGTGTGTGTTCGTTCGTTCTTTAATTTAACGTCTTTTCACTATAAGTGATATTAGACGGGGAGGGGGGGAGGGGAAATTATTAAAAAAAAAAAAAAAAAAAAAAAAAAAAAAAGTGAACAAAATAAAATGTAGAACGATAGTTGGACGGGTTGGATTTGGGCAGAGGGAAGACAGAGGAAAAAGACATTAGCAGGTGGGGGAACAGTAAAATGGAACGAGAACTTAACACTAACAATTAACTTCAATAACGTGAAGGGAAATTGTAACACTAAAATACAAACCGAATAAAGTTAAAGTAATGCATTAACAGGACTGTGAACTAATGATTCTGAAATTCTAACTAACAACGTTTGATCTGATGTAATTTTCTGGAAATGATTTTCAGAATA
>CM060313.1:75226615-75246615 GCA_030674185.1 Monoplex corrugatus
GTGTGTGTGTGTGGTGTGTGTGTGTGTGTGTGTGTGTGTGTCTGTCTGTGTGCCTCGTGTGTGTGTGTGTGTGTGTGTCTGCGTGTGTGTATATATGTGTCAGTGTGTGTATGTATGTGTGTCTGTGTTTCTGTGCGTGTGTAAACACGCGTGTGTGTACAAGCATGCGTGCCTATATGTATGTGTATGTGTGTACGCGCGCATGTTTTGGTTGCGTGCATGTGTGTATACGCGTGTGTCTATATGTGTGCGTGTTTTGTTTTGTTTTGTTTTGTTTTGTTTGTTTGTTTTAAGTTTGCATACTGTACAATTTGGGCGAGTGTCGCATTCACATAAGAACCTGGAAGAAATAATAGTAGGTGTTGTTATATTGAATGTCTATTCCGTGATCACAACAGATGGGAAATCGGGAGTTTGGAATTTGTTCGAAAAGCATTCATTGCACTCGAATAATTCCATGTGGACTCCACCCAAATCTGCCAGTAAGTATCTAGCAAACTCTTTTAGTCAGTCTGCTCAAAACTAAGCACAGGCAAGGTTTTGAAATGGAGAAGGAAGAGACCTAGGAAACACTAAGCTGATAAGAATGACTGAATCATGAAGGTGGGCAGCAGAGGTCAGGTTTTTCTTGTTTTGTTTTGTTTTGTTTTGTTTTGGGGTTTGGACTGAAGACAGACATCAGATATTGAGTCCACAGCTCTAGGGAAGGGTCATAACTCTTTTCGTATGTAAGACTCATCAGATCTTCAGTCCATAGCCCCCCCCCCCCCCCCCCGGTGGGATGCCAGAGGCTCTTTCAGTATAAATAGTATCCCCACCTTCTCGAAATTCTTGCTGGAAATTTCCTCTTTTCTGTCACTCTCTTTGTTTCTGATTTGTTCTTTTGCTTTCTGTCATTTCATTCTATCATTTTCTGCCTTGCTGCTCCATTTACCTGTACGTATTCGATAAAGTCTTACGTACTTTCTCTTAGGATTGATAATTAGGTACATGTATTAAGTGCAGTTTTGGCTCTAGGGAAATGAGATATGCGGAAGCAATTTTAAGTAACTTAGGCCTGTTTTTATATGTTGGTTTTTTTTTTTGGTATTCTTAGTCATATTTAAATTTGTATTCAGGTATGTTTTTTAAATCCTCTGTGCGATAAATTGTAGTTGTCAACGCCAGGGGAATCTCCTTACATTGTGTGCGCGAATGCACTGATATGTGTATTTATTTTTGTCTTTTTGTTTCCTGTTGAAGTATTGTATGTTTTGAAACAGGTTATAACCCTGATATAGCTCTGCGCAGTCGGCTGGGTTTTAAAAGAATAACAGTAACAGTCCACAGCTCTAAGGAAGGGTTACAACTCTTTTCATATGTAACTCTCACAGGACGGATTAGCTGTCATTACAGGATGGGATAAGTTCCCCCATTATAATGTGAACTATTTACCAAAATATTACCCTGTATGTGTATATGCGTGCGAGTGTGCGTGTGTGTGTGTAGTGTGTGTGTGTTTGTGTGTGTGTGTGTGTGTGTGTGTGTGTGTGTGTGTGTGTGTGTGTGTGTGTGTGTGTGTGTGTGTGTGTGTGTGTAGTGTGTGTGTGTGCGTGTGCGTGTGTGTGTGTCGTGTGTGTGTGTGCATGCGTGTGTGTGTGTTCTTTCCGTGTTCTGTTTTTTTCTCTTAGTCTCATCCATTCTCTCTTGTCACTGTTGCTTACATCTTATTCCTACTCTCAATACACCTAGTACTAAAAGGGAGCCTTTCTTGTCTCTCTATATATCTCATCATTATACAAACACAAATATAATAACTCCTTTTTTCTGTGAACATACTTTAGTTCTTCTTTGTCTAAGCATACTCATAGGGCAGCCAAAAACAAAAGGAGAGGGGTCCCCACGCCACTGCCTGTCCCGTCCAACTTCTCTGTGTCCCTGTGAATATTGCATGAGTCTTTTCCTCTCGTCCCTCATTGTCTTACGACGCTGTCCATCTTCTCTGGTAACTAAACAGACACAGGACCGGGAAATCAGAACTGTGGCGTACAGTGGCCCATTAGCTCAGTTGTTAGAGCGTTACTGTCATAACTCAGGGGTTGTGGGTTTAAAACCCCGAGCTGGCCATGTTGTTTTGTTTGTTTGTTTGTTTGTTTGTTTTTTACCTCAGGCCTGGCCAGCTCATGGGTTTATGTGCAGGCTTAAGGCTTGTGCCGTGATCATTCTGGATCTTCTCCATCACATGGCACCTGTGACGTTAGTGTATATGGAATTCATTCCGAGCGCGGAGACGTCCTCTTGAGAAGCTGAAACTGAAACTGAAACTGTGGCGTTCTTTTCACATAGCTGTTTTAAATTTTAGTTGGATTAAGAGATTGGGGGAAATTTTCCGAGTACTGTGGAGTTGAGAGAATATGGACACAGCGGGGGGAAAGAGAGGTAATGAAACAGAAAGATAAGATGTACAGAGGAGAACAGAGAAAGAAAGAGACAGAAAGCGGGGGGGGGGGGGGGGGGTGAACAAAAGGAGACAAGAGACCTCAGATTTCCTTTTCCATCCCCTCTCTCTAGCTCTATGCATCTTGCCTTCCACAGTCTCTTTATATGCATCCCTTTACCTCTTCAAACATTCAAGGCTGTGTCCTGTTTCCATTTTAATTTATTCTGCAATTCAGTCTTCTCATTTGAAAGAACCCAAAAAAGTGTGACACAGTTAGAAGAGAATCCACAAGCCATGCAGGATTTGGTTCTAATTTTCCCGGTCCTGTGGCTGCTCATTTTTCCAGTCCTACTGCGGTGCAGTTAATGGAAACTGATGCACACGACGTAAGACAATGGGGCGAAGGGAAATGACTCGTTTAATATTCACAGGGACACAGACGGGGGTCGAGACAGGCAGTGGTGTGGAGACCCCCCCCCCCCCCTCGCTTCGTTATGACTGTCCCATAAGTGTGCTTGTGTGGGGTGTGCTTTTAGACCGAGGACAGATGAGATTTATTACAGCTTGTCTAATTATGATGAAACAGAGATCAAGAACAAAACCTATTTTTGATTTTCGAAAGTAGTGTCATAAGCACTTTACTGTTTTGTTTGTTTATATGTTTTGTTTTCCTTAATTTTTTTGTTTTGTATGTTTGTTTTTTGGGGTTGTTTTTTTTTTTTTCGAGCACTTGTCCATGGAAGTTTGGAATTTGAAGTTTATTCGAGGATTCATTGCAATCGGACAGTTCCACAAATTTATGTCCTCCATGCAAATCTGTCACTAATTATCTAGCAGACTCCACGAGCCTGCACAAACCCATGTGCTGGCAACATCTTGAAATGGGGAAGGGACCTATGAAACACTAAGCTGACACCACCAGAATGATGGAAACATTTACGTTGGCCATGGAACAGGCCAATTCTCAATGTTGTGAGCTACGACTGAACTTGAGATATCAGATCTTTTGTCCATGGATCTACACACAAAAAAAGTCAACCAGCACCACAACATGTTATGATGCCCATGAATGGAGTCTCTACTAATACAAGTGAAGTATAATGACATCAAAGTCCTTAATTCTTCCCCCCCCCACCCCACCCCCAATCCCGAATTTATATGTGTATGTGCGCGCGTGTATATGTAAGTATATTTTATGTGTGTCTGTAACTGCTTTCTCGTGTGTGCCTAAAAGACTGTTTCATCAAGTGATTTAAGCATTTTCCCCTTATCTATTTATTGTTGCCTATTAATTATTATCATTATCACAATTTCTATTTTCATTCTTCGATCTGTTGTTATCTTGATGAAGTGTGTCATGTGCAATGGTCTGTACAGTATACTGCGATAGTGTACGCATGCAATCCCCCCCCCCCCCCCCCCCCCCCCCCGATTTTTTTCCTTCTCTATGTAAAGTACAAACTGACTGCACATGGAATTATCATTATTATTATTATATTATTATTTTATTTCATCATCATGATTATCATTATCGCTATTACTGTTAATATTATTATCACTATCATTATTATTATCGTTATTTTTATCATTATAATCATCACTATTAACGTTGTTGTTGTACCAGTCGCCGTGGTGTAGTGGTTAACGCAACGGACCACAGACTGGAAGGCTGTGGGCTCGAATCCCCATTAATCCCTTCAAAAATCATTGTGGGATTTTTCGGCTCTAACCGGCTCCTACCCAGAGTTGGGCGCGCTATGGGCTCATTGGGAAGACTGGGACCACACAGTCGAGTCTCATCCACTTCATGGACGCGTCGTTGAGGGTGTTGCTGAAATCTTCTGATCAGCACCGCAGGTGTCTGTATCTCTCAGGCCTGGTTGACGCCAGGATATATTATGGTAGTAAGCGTAGAGTACAGCCCGGTCACGCAGTCTCAATCCTAGATGGAACTCCATAGCATCATGTTTATCATCTTCATCGATATCATCATCTTCGCATTGTAAGAAAAAGCGTGCCAGAATCTGTGGCCATTAAGGTGCCGCAAAAATTGGGATGATAAAAAAAGGTGAGCACAAAGGTAACCTCCCTGGGTATGATGATCCGAAAAAATTGTTGTTGCTGTAAGGTGATAATACATGAAACCGTACTCAGTTTGAAATCATCATGAGCTTCAGTCTTCTATCAATAGCAGTCAGAAAAGAGATCCAAATGTTTGATTTTGGATGGTTCTGAAATAAAAACATTTAAAGCTCGGAGTACGTGCAAAAACGCCTATAAAACAGGATAAGATCACATGTCTTCTTATGGCCTTGGTTTGACAAGTTTGGTTTGGCCTTGGTTTCATGTATTACCACCTTACAACAACAATTTTTTAGGATCATCGTACCCAGGGATTCACAGTGTTCATGATTCTCTCTCTCTCTCTCTCTCTCTCTCTCTCTCTCTCTCTCTCTCTCTCTCTCTCTCTCTCTCTCTCTCTCTCTCTCTCCCTGTTCGTATTTCTCTTTTCCTCACCCCAGTAAATTGTCACCTATTTCTGCAGGAAGCCCTGTCCTTCCCTACCGCTCTTTTCTTCAAAGTTGATGAAGGCTTACAAGTGCCAGTTGTAGGAACCGCACAAAACTTGCACAAATCGGTCAACAGGAGACATCACACGCCCTACAACAATCGACTCAAGAAGTGGTTCTGTACAGTGAGCGGAGAGTTAGGGACAACGTCGTAAGACAATGGGGCGAGAGCTAAAGACTCATCCAATATTCACAGGGACCCAGACTAGATGGACGAGACGGGCAGTGGTGTGGAGACCCTCACTTTATTCTTGCGGTCCCATGTGTCTGATTTTGTGGGTAGATTCTAGCGTGAGGGGAGATGGGATTCAGAACAGTTATTTTTGTATCTAATATGAGAGAGACAGAGACAGAGAGACAGGACAGAGAGACAGAGAGAGAGAGAGAGACAGAGAGACAGACAGAGAGAGGAGACAGAGAGAGAGAGAAGGAGAGAAGAGAGAGAAGAGAAAAAGAAGAGAGAAAGGAGAGGGAGGGACAGAGGAGGAGAGAGAGTGAATGAGATACAGAGATACAAGGATATCAGCCTGAGAAGGGGGGGGAGACAGACAGAGAGACAGAGAGAGAGACAGAGAGAGCCAGAGACATACACAGAGAGAGAAAAAGAGTGAGACAGAGGGAGAGAGAGACCGACAGACAAACAGACAGACAGACAGAACTGGCTGGGAGGCCTCTTTGGAAACATTCTTAATAGCCATGAGACTTCTGTCCTTATAGCATCAACAGGTAAATTCACGGCACATTCTCCTCTTTTTTAAAGTCAAACGACGAAAGTTCTATGAGTCAATAGTTATAACGAAGAGAGAAATTTTAGCTGACAAACTCTTTTTCTCAATGATTTTATACACGTTTTCCAAATGATTCATCCTCTGATTCCCACACCCTATCCACCAACTGCAAAAACTTAACCTGTTAACTCCCTCACCCTATCCATCGGAGGCTGGTGGATAGGATGAGAGTCTCAATGGAAGTTTTTGCTTTACTAGTAGAGTTAACAATAGTGATACAAGATGCTGGTGGACAGGGTGCGGGAGTGAAAGGATTAAAAGAAAAAAAATACTTTGTGTTGCCTACGATAATCATGGTTCCTGCACATCTGATGAAAATGTTTTCTGTGTGCTTATCTGTTGAAATATTGACAAGGGATTTTCAATTGTTCAATCATAATCAAAGTTATTCTATCTCTATCAGACTTCATTATCCATTTCTATCAAGCAATGTTAATGATCACTATGAATCATCCAGAAGTTTTAAAGGCATACATTTAAAAGTGATTATGCAGTGAAATAGCTCTTTTCACACTTGAAAGGATTCACGAGACACGTTTTCTTCCAATGATGTTTTCATTATATTGTTCCTGGCTAAAACCTTGGTTTAACATTGGTCTATTATTGTCCTAGTAGTGCTCTCTCTCTCTCTTCTCTCTCTCTCTCTCTCTCTCTCTCTCTCTCTCTTTTCTCTCTCTCTCTCTCTCTTCTCTCTCTTTCTTATATCCGCGCATTATATGCATATAATACGTTGGTCCACACGCATCTGTGTAGTTTACGGTATGGGCATACGTGTGCGCGTGCGAGTGTGTGTGTGTGTCTGTGTATGTGTGTGTGTGTGTGTGTGTGTGAGTATGTGTATGTGTGTGTATGTGTGTGTCTGTGTTCCAACATCCCCTTCCTCTCCGTATTCCACAGATTCGCTCGCTCAGTGCTCCCAATTCCAAAACTCCAGAGGTTCAATAGTTCCTCCCTAGCAGACCAGGACGGGCAAGGCAGGGGCAATAACAATGCAAATGAAGGGAGGTAATCAGATTGGACGCCGCCGACACCAGGCGTCCCGAATGCAGATGGAGCAGATGGGTACAGGCCCGTCAGGTCACGTGGGCCCGCCCCGCCACGCGCTACCCCATCCCCGCTCACCCCACGCCCCAATCCAAACTAGCATTCATCAAGCGAGAGAACCCCAAAATTCATTTGCCCCCAAACGTAATTCGATTTCAGGGCAAGTAAGCGCTTTAATGAGGTGCCGAACATGAGGAACAGTCTCTTTGGGACGAGGGGAGAGGGTGGACAGGGCTGGGAGTGAGGGTGAGAGTTGTCTTCCCATGGACCTTTGCTCTCACCCTTTCCCCATCACCCTCTCGTGCATTTCCCTTCCCATCAACACCATCGGTTTCCGGGTCTGGGGCATGTGGTTACGGAATGACTGACTTGGCCTGTGCTCGGTCAGAAAGGCAGAAGGTTTCCAAGGATGAGAAAAGATAGGACAGGGCAAAAGTTAGTCCCCTCCCTAGAATGGTCCCCCCTATCACTTTCGCATTTCTAGCCAAAGAATTCTGGAAAAGGTTTGACGTATGCTATACAAAACAAACAACTTGAGATCTATGTTCTCTCACGTACCCTCTGCTCTGCCTCCGATCCTCTGACTTTTCGCTTTCCACGCACCAAGCTCAATACCTATGGTCCACGAGCCTTCTCTGTTTCTGGTCCACTTTCCTGGAACAAACTTCCTCTCTCTGTCCGTCAGCAACCTACTTTTGTCTCCTTCAAGTCCGCTCTCAAAACTCACTTTTTCTCCTCTGCATAAAATCCTGACCTCACTCATCCCCCCTCTGTAGCCTGTCTCCACTCGGAGGGGAATCACATTGTAATATATATTTGTATATAATATGCTCTCTATAATTTTCCATTCTTTTTATTCTTTTTCCCCATTTATAGCCATGTGTAAGTGTGTGTGTGCGTGTGGTGTGCGCGCGTGCGTAAGTGTATGTTCAGCGCTTAGATTTGATTTTTATCGAGATTTTGCGCTATATAAATATTGTAATTATTAATTATTATTATTATTATTATATAACTGCCTCAAGCACACCACGAGCAAAACAGCAAAAACGTAAACACTGATCAACAAATAAACAATCGAACGAACACGCAAATGAACAAAAACAAACGTAAACAAGATGGTTAGGCCATTCTAACGATCTCCTGTTCACACTAATCTTATCACTGAAAATCCATACTTTGTAATTCTCTGAGTCAATGTGACCTTGAAAAAGCATAAGATGAAATGTAATTTGACAACAGCGTAAACAGATGTTTTGAGAAAATGCTGCTTTTTTTTTTTTGTGTGTGTGTGTGTGTGTGTGTGTTGTGTGTGTGTGTGTGTGTGTGTGTGTGTGTGTGTGTGTGTGTGTGTGTGTGTGTGTGTGTGTGTCTCAGTGACCTTGACGCTAGTGTCTCGACTTGCAATGCGTTTGAAGCCTCTGAATGGGTGTTTACTTTTGACCCTAATTTGATGAAGATCTGAAGATCTTTTAAGAAACAGCTGAAGAAATCTTTCTGACATTTTTCTTTTTTTTTTTCAAAGATGAAACACAACACACACACACACACACACACACACACACACACACACACACACACACACACACACACACACACACACACACTTATGTGCATGAGTGTGTGTATGCGACGTGTGAGTGTGAGTCACACCCACACATACACACACATGCACACATACGCATGCACACGCGTGCATCTCCGGTCAACGTAAAACAATCTCTTTTGAAGAAATCGAAACAAACCAGAACCCACACACCACACACACACACACACACACACACACACACACACACACACACACACACACGCTAACCAAAGACTAACAAGAACGACAACACAACACAACGTAAAATTCAGTCTTCTCTTCCTGTCCGTTCATAGTTTGACACCTTTTGCGTGAAAGAGAGAAAGAAAGAAAGGAAGGAAAGAAGGAAGGAAGGAAGGCAGAAAGAAAGAAAGAAGAAGAAAAGAAAGAAGAAAGGGAGAAAGAAAGGAAGGAAGGAAGGAAGAATGAATGAATGAAAGAAAGAAAGAAAAAACAAGCATCTATTTCAAACCATTCTAACAGCATCTATGTATACGAACATTATTACAGAAAATCCAGATTTTGTACTTCTCAATGTCAACATGCCCTCAAAGCAGCGTTTAATCAAATGAGACTTGACTTGAAAGGGAAAACAATGGCGAACTGTCCAACAATGAAAACAATGTAAACACTGTCGGAAGTTTGTGAGACAGTGGAACTCAAACATCCTCCCGAATGAACGCCGACTTTAGGCTGGGCGCTGTTTTCCTCCTTGTGACCCTGACCTTAGCTCCATGATTTTAAAAGCCAATGAAAAATTTCTCGAAAAAATTGCACGTTCTAAACATACTTTTCATCATCCAAACTGGGTAAAGATCCATCCAGAAACAGGTGACAATCTTGCTAACACATCTCTCTCTCTCTCTCTCTCTCTCTCTCTCTCACACACACACACACACACACACACACACACACACGAGGACCTGAGACATAGAAAAAGAATGGTGCGTTGAATATAAGTAGGCCTAATGCGTAGGATCAAGGACTGTATGTAATGGGATTTTTTTTTTTCGTGGATGCGTAAGACGAAGGCACAAAATAAAGCGTTGGGTAGCATCGTTTCAAAAAGATGCCAATAATAAATTTTACTAACAGAGTCAAAAGATAATATAAGGCTAGATCTATGTTTACATAAACTTGTCTAGAGTTCGATAGTATCAAAGAGCCTCAGTTTGTCGAAATGAAAATAAAAAATAAAAAAAACCACCGTTGCTTAGTTATAAAATTTTCATGAAAATTTCAAGATCGCGAGCACAACAAAAGTGCGGTAAATCCTCAAAACGTCATCTTGTGATTTGCTATCTCGTTTCCAAATAAAACACCGCCGTGATTCAGTGTGCAGACATTGTTTAGAGATGAGAATAGCAAATTGACGAAAGGACTGAGAAGTGGACGAGGGTCAGGGGCTGCCTAGGCGCTTAGTGGAGAGCAGGCCCCTGGTGGGGTGGGTCGCAGGAGAAGATTGTTCACTTTTTTAAGAGGTGAAGATTGTTCACTGTTTTAAGATGCAAATTGTGGTCTCTCCTTGCCTATGAGAATAGTGTCTAACCAAATATGTATGAATGGGATTAGTTTATGCAAGTCTCAGATATCAACTGTGTAATTATGGTCATCTCTCATCTCATGTCCACAGCCTGATGTGTAGTCTTTTAATTTATAGCCCCGTCGGCCACATAGCCTATATATCAGGGTGCTCTGGTTGTATAAGCATGTTTCATCCACTGTGGTCTAATATACATCTGGAAGATATTTCCTCATGCTCCACTCCATTTTTTTTTAACAATCGACAATAAGGTAACTAGAATGGGTAGCGCAAATTGTGTTAGATTTGAGAAGTTCTATACAACATGGGAAATAATTCTCAAGAATTATGTCCTTTGATTATATTAAGTCACTACAGTTGTGCAAAGTTACACAGCCCCAAGCCTCTATAATCTCTAAATCTGTCCTTTCTTCTGTCTTGTAGTGAACAGTCATACTTCACTCTACTCTCATGGTGATAGTGTCCAATGACCATTTTGACGATAAATACAGTTTTCTATCAGTAAACAAAGTTTTATTGTCAAAACGGATGTTAATGCTAATATCAGGTCAATTCAATCTTATGATTGTAAAATAACATGGAAAAAAAACATCACTTTCTTTCAAAAACCAAGACCTTAATCTTACATTATCTTATTGCGCCCGCCCGCGCGCGCGCGCACGCACACACACACACACACACACACACACACACACACACAAACACACACACACACACACACTCAAAGTATGCTTGCGCACACACACTCGCACTCACAAACATATAAGCATTTGCACCCACACAATAACACACATCCGAAAGTATTGCGAGACAAGACGCTAAAAGAAAAACAAAGGAACACACGTGCGTACGCGCGCGCGCACACACACACACACCTACACACACACACACACACACACACACACACACACACACACACACACACACACATACACACACACAAACGGATTTTGGATCCTAACTTCAAGTCAATCCAATGCGAAAAGGAAAAACGTGAATAACTAAACAAAAATAAATGTTTAACAAAATCTTGACGTTCAAGCCATGTCCACTGCGGTTATATCACAAAACACCACCAATCCAGCCACACACGCGCACGGACGCGCGCGCGCGCACGCACACACACACACACACACACACACACACACACACACACACACACACACACACACACACACACACATTCTTAGCAACCACAATCACGAAGTAGCACACACATATAAACACGGGCGCGTGCGTGCACACACACTCATTCACTCTTAGCAACTAAATAGGCACATACAGACGCGCGCACACATACACACACTCTTGCCAACCATATCATTATGGGCACGAGCGCTCTCTCTCTCTCTCTCTCTCTCTCTCTCTCTCTCTCTCTCTCTCTTCAAAAATAGTTTCAACTGATAAAACAACAAGAATATAAAAGGAAAGACTCAGTCGCATGTCAACAGCAATGGTTATTTCATAGCGATTTATATATATGATAAAACAGACCTAAGTCATATGTGGGTCACACTGGTGATCTCTTTATGTAAAAAGAACAAAACAAACACAAAACAAAAACAAATAAAAATGAAGGACAAAAGAAAATGAAAACACAAATAATGAAAACATTAATCCCATGTCAGTCACTGACCTTATGACAAATTAAAGCGTGGAATTCTTTATCCCCTGTGAACGACAGTGGTGGTGTAGTGGTTAGCTTAATATGGTTCAAATCTGTTCTTCCTTTCTTGCCTATAATGGACAGTCATGATTCACCCTGCTGTCTATTTACCCGACATGATGTTAGCATCCTGTAAGCACTTTGACAATAAACAAGTTCTCTACTTTTAAACAATATTTTATTTTCAAAACGGTCAGTGGATACTAACATCAAGTCAACTCAATTCCCTGTATAGAAATTGACAGGAATTTTTGTGTGTGTGTGTGTGTAAAAAACAACTATAATCCCACGTCATCTTACGGGACACACTCACTTACACACACGCGCACAAACACACACACATACACACACACACACATATATATAATATATATATACATATATATATATATATAGATAGATATATATAGATATAGATATATATATATATATATATATATATATATATATATATATATATATATATATATATATATATACACACACACACTCACCATTCCTATATCAACAAGACTCTGTTTCTGGTCCACTCTCCTGGAACAAACTTCCTCTCTCAGTCCGTCAGCAACCTACTTTTGCCTCCTTCAAGTCCGCTCTCAAAACTCACTTTTTCTCCTCTGCATAAAATCCTAACCTCACTCAACCCCCTCTGCAGCCTGTCTCCGCTCGGAGGGGAATCACTTTGTTTTAATATATAATTGTATATGATGTGCTCTCTGTGGTTTTCCATTGGTTTTATTCTTGCTTTTATTGCTTTTATTCTTTCTCCCCATTTGTGGCCATGCGTGTGTGTGTGTGTGTGTGTGTGTGTGTGTGTGTGTGTGTGTGTGTGTGTGTGTGTGTGTGTGTGTGTGTGTGTGTGTGTGTGTGGTGTGTGTGCGTGTGTGTGCGTGCGTGCGTGTGTGCGTGTGGGCTTTTCGGCGCTTGGATTTGATTTTGTCGAGATTTTGCGCTATATAAATATTGTAATTATTATGTATGCATGTGCGTACGCATGTATGTATGTATGTTGTATGTATACGCTTAGATTTATGTATGTATGTATGTATGCATGTATACGCTCAGCTTAGATTTATGTATGTAAGTATGTATGCATGTATGTATGCATGTATACGCTCATATGTATGTAGGTATGTATGCATGTATACGCTCAGCGCTTAGATTTGATTTTATCAAGATTTTGCGCTATATAAATAAAATATATTATTATATTATTATTAAGACTACTTTTCCATTTGTGCAACAATGAAAAATATAGCACATAAACAAAGTCGCACGTCAACAGCAATGGTTATTTCATGGCGACTTTTACACAGAAGAAAACAGCTGAATCAATGTGGACCAACATCTGTCCTTTCTTCTGTCCTGTAGTGGACAGTCATACTTCACTCTACTGTCATGGTGCTAGTGTCCAACGACCATTTTGACAATATACACACTTCTCTATCAATAAACCAGAGTTTTCTTTCAAAACGGACGTTAATTCTAACATCAGGTCTGTTGAATTTTATCGTTCTAAAATAACATCGAGAGAAAAAAAAAGGTTCTTTATAAAATACACATTTCAATTTTACGTCATTTTATGGGGTACACACACACATTCTCTCTCTCTCTCTCTCTCTCTCTCTCTCTCTCTCTCTCTCTCTCTCTCTCTCTCTCTCTCTCTCTCTTACCTCTACGTTCAAGAAAATTACTTTTCAACTCATAAAACAACAAGAACCTAAAAGAAAGCATACAGTCGCATGTCAACAGCAATGGTTATTACATAGCGACAATTATACATGATATAACAGAGCTAAATCACATGTGGACCACACTGATGACCTCTTTATGTAAGAAGAAAAAAAGAAGAATTTTTTAAAAAGTTAATGTGAGTCACTGCCATGTTATAAAAGTTGGGGGGAACTCAATCCCCTGTGAACGACAGTGGTGGTGTAGTGGTTATCTTAAGGTTCAAGTCTGTCCTTTCTTCCTTCCCTATAGTGGACAGTCATGCTTCACTCTACTGTCTATTCACCAGACATGATGTTAGTATACAGCATCCACTTTGACAACAAACAAAGTTCTCTCAAACAATGTTTAATTTTCAAAATGGACAGTGGATACTAACGTCAGGTCAATTAAATCCCCTGAATGGAAAAAAAAGAGAAAAATAAATGTATTTCGTAAAACAGACCATAATCCCACGTCATCTCATCTCACACCCACACGCGCACGCGCGCGCGGGCACCACTCCTGTATCAACAAGATTACTTTTCCATTTACGAAATAATGAAAAGTGAAACGTATAAATAAAGTTGCACGTCAACAGCAACGGTTATTTCATGGCGACTTTACAACACACACACACACACACACACACACACACACACACACACACACACACACACACACACACGTATATATATATATATATATATATATATATAATACATGTATATACATACTAAAACAGCTGAATTAGTGGACCATCATCTGTCCTTTCTTCTGTTCCGTAATGGACAGTCATATTTCACTCTACTGTCATGGTGATAGTGTCCACTGACCATTTTGACAACAAACACAGTTCTCTATCAGTAAACAGAGTTTTGTTGTCAAAACGGACGTTAATGTTAACGTCAGGTCAGTTAAATCTTATCGTTGTAAAATAGCATTGAGAAAAAAGTTTGTTTCATAAAACAAAGATCTCTCTCTCTCTCACACACACACACACACACACACACACACACACACACACACACACACACACACACGCGCACACACACACACACACACACACACACACACACACACACACACACACACACACACACACATCCACATTCAAGAAAAGTATTTCTCAATTGATAATTAATAAAAGAACAAGAACATAAAACAAAACATACAGTCGCATATCAACAGCCATGGTTATTACATAGCGACTTTTATAATCACAAAACAGATCTAAATCACATGTGGACCATATAAATGACCTCTTTGTATAAAAAAAAAAAGAAGAAGAAAAAAGAAAAGAAAAAAACAAGAAAAACAAAAAACAAACACAATGGACATGAAAATGATAAAAAAAAAAATGTTAATAAAATGCGAGTCACTGGCAACATAAAAGTTGGGGGGAACTTTCAATCCCCTGTGAACGACAGTGGTGGTGTAAGTGGTTATTTTTTTCCTTACCTATAGTGGACAGTCATGCTTCACTCTACTGTCTATTCACCAGACATGATGTTAGTATCCAGCATCCACTTTCACAATAAACAAAGTTCTCTCAAAACAACGTTTAATGTTCAAAATGGACAGTGGATACTAACGTCAGGTCTATTTTATCCCCTGAATGGGAAAAAAATAAAGAGCAATAAACGTGCTTCGTAAAAACAGATCAAAATCCCACGTCATCTCATCACACACACACGCACATACACATACATACACACACACACACACACACACACACACACACACACACACACACACACACACACACACACACACACACACACACACACACACCACTCCTCTATCAACAAGACTACTTTTCCGTTCATGCAACAATGAAAAATAAAAACGCATAAATAAAGTCACACGTCAACAGCAATAGTTATTTCAAGGCGACTTTTACATAATCATTGCAAAACAGCTGAATCAATATAAACCATCATCTGTCCTTTCTTCTTTCCTGTTGTGGACAGTCATACTTCACTGTCACAGGTAAGGATGTAGATGGCTGGTCGTGTCTTGCAGTTCACGCAGGTTCGTGAAGATCTAGCAGTTGATCATTCTTCTCAGAGACAGAATACACCGGTTCAGGTTAAACGAAAATGACGCTTTACTTGAAGAACGTAGAAAACATAACAGGAACTGGGTAAATATTTCACAATTCCCATGCAGCACTCCTAGTTTGCAGAATTATTCTTCTTCGGCCCTCAAATCTACACGCAGCAACTCCACGAATCTACAGCGACTTCTCTATCTCTGACAACAGGCTTACACTTCAATTCTCTCTCTCTCTCTCTCTCTCTCTCTCTCTCCCCACAGTCACGTTTCATTTATAACACCATGGAAAGTTCCAGAATATTCTCAGCTTTTCCCCAGATTTTCAGCCAATCATAGCCGCATTCTGGAACCTTCCCTTTCCAGAATGTACTGTAGTTGTAGCCAATCATTGTACAAATTAAATCTGCTTACGATTTCCGGAACATTCTAGAAAGATCTAAGGTATTCTACGTTTTCCTTGTCATTTCTAGATTGTTTCAAAGGATTCGACACTATTTCCATACAACGAAATCGAACTTTAAGATATATATTCAGCGTTAGCGTAAACCAAAACGAATATTCTTGATTCATTATCGAACGAATCGCAACCAATCTTCAAAAAACGATCAGCAGAGAGTAGCTTAATCAACAGAAACATTTTGACGTCACACTTCTTTTATCGGAACACGCACTTTCACATTGAGTTTCTCTTTTCTCTCTCTTTTTATTTTTATTTCTTTTTTTTTTTTTTTTTCTTAATATAACATTCACTCTACTTGTCATGGTTATAGTTTCCAACAACCATTTCGACAAAAACACAGTTCTCTATCAATAAACAGAGTTTTATTGTCAAAGCGGACGTTAATGCTAACGTCACGTCAGTTAAATCTTATCGTTGTAAAATAGCACTGAGAAAAAAAAAGTTTGTTTCATACAACAAAGATCTCAAACCCACCCACCACCACCCTCTCTCTCTCTCTCTCTCTCTCTCTCTTTCTCTCTCTCTCTCTTACATCCACATTAAAAAAAAAGTACTGATCAGTACTGGTAAGTACTGATTAAAGAACAAGAACATAAAAGGAAACTTATAGTCACATGTCAACAGCCATGGTTATTATATGTATAGTGACTTTTATACATCACAAAACAGATCTAAATCACATGTAGACCACACTGATGACCTCTTTATGTAAAAACAAAAACAAAGAAAAAAACAAGAAAAAAAACCAGAAAAACAGAAAAAAGAAACAAAATGAACATGAAAACAATTTCAAAAGGTGTTAATAACATGTCAGTCACTGCCATTATAAAAGTTCCAGGGGATTCAATCCCTTGTGAACGACAGTGGTGGTGTAGTGGTTGTTTTAAGGTTCAAGTCTGTCCTTTCTTCCTTCCCTATAGTTGACAGTCATGCTTCACTCTACTGTCTATTTACCAGACATGATGTTAGTGTCCAGCATCCACTCTGACAACAAAGTTCTCTCAAACAACGTTTAATTTTCAAAATGGACAGTGGATACTAACGTCAGGTCTATTTTATCCCCTGAATGGGAAAAAAGAGAAATAAACGTGTTTCGTAAAAACAGATCAAAATCCCACGTCATCTCATCACACACACACACACACACACACACACACACACACACACACACACACACACACACACACACACACACACACACACACACACACACACACACACCACTCCTATATCAACAAGACTACTTTTCCATTCATGCAACAATGAAAAATAAAACGCATCAATATAGTCGCACGCCAACAGCTATGGTTATTTCAAGGCGACTTTTCATCATCATCATCAGGTGCTTTGCCACATGGCGTTGGCGATTATGGACTTCCATCTGTTTCTATCTCTAGTTGCCTCAAGCATCTCTTCCACCCTCCTTGTCCCCAGCCACTCTGCAAGTCCGTCTAGCATCTTCTCCCTGGATCTACTCGGTGCTCTCTTTCCCTCCAGCTTTTCTGTTGTGACCAGGTGTTCCACTTCCCCTTTCCTCAGAAAATGGCTTATAAATGTTGCCTGTCTTTTCCTTATCTTCCTTATGAGTGATCTACTTGTGTCTGCCATTATAAAAGTTCGAGGGGACTCTCAATCCCCTGTGAACAACAGTGCTGGTGTAGTGGTTATTTTAAGGTTCAGGTCTATCCTTTCTTCCTTCCCTACAGGCGACTTTTACATATCACAAAACAGATGAATCAATGTGGACCATCATCTGTCCTTTCTTCTTTCCTGTAGCGGACAGTCATACTTTACTGTCACAGGTAAGGATGTAAGGTGACTGGTAGCGTCTTGCGGTTTATGCATGTTCGTGAAGAACTAGCAGTTGATCATTCTTCTCAGAAACAGAATACACCAGTTCAGGTTAAACGAAAATGATCCTTTATTTGAAGAACGTAGAAAACATAGCAGGAATTAGGTAAATACTTCACAGATCCGATGCACCACTCCTAGTTTAAAGAATTATACTTCCTCAGCCCTCAAATCTACACGCAGCAACTCCAGGAATCTACAGCTTCTTCTCTATCTCAGGCAGTAGACTTACACTTCAATTCTTTTGATCGCTCTCTCTCTCGACCCACAGTCACGTTTAATTTATAACACCATGGAAAGTTCCAGGAAACTTGTTTATAATTTCAGGAACATTCTAGAAAGATCTCAGGTATTCTATGTTTTTCTTGTCATTTCTAGATTGTTCCAAAGGATTCTACGTATTTCCATACAACAAAATCGAATTTAAACATATATTTTCAGTGTTAGCATAAACCAAAACAAATATTCTTGATTTATCATCGAGCGAATCACAAACCAATCTTCAAGAACGTACATCAGAAAGTAGCTGAATCGACAGACACATTTTGACATCACACTTTTAGCATCGGCATTGGCACTTTCACACTGAGTTTCTGTTTTCTCTCTCTTTTTTCTCTTTTTTTTTCTTTAGTTCTCTTTTTCTCTTTTTTTAATTGTCTTTTTTCAAATTCTCTTCTTCTCTTTTTTTAATTCTTTTTCTTTTTTTTTTTCTTTTTTTTTAATTCTCCTTTTTTTTATTCGCTATTTTCATTTTTATATATATATTTTTGGTGTTTTTTTTTTTATTCTTTCTTTTTTTTTCTCCTTTTTCTGAAATGCAACATTCACTCTACGTGTCATGGTGGTAGTTTCCAACGACCATTTTGACAATAAATACAGTTCTCTATCAATCAACAGTTTTCTTGTCAAAACGGACATTAATGCTACTATCTGGTCAGTTAAATCTTATCGTTGTAAAATAACATTGAGTAAAAAAAAAAAAAAAAAAGTTTGTTTCATAAAACAGAGATCTCAATCTTACGTCATTTTATGGAGGACACACACATACGCACACACACACATACTCTCTCTCTCCCTCTCTCTCTCTCTCTCTCTCTCACTTCCACATTCAAGAAAAGTACTTTTTAATTGATAAAACAACAAGAATATAAAACAAAACATATAGTTGCATGTCAACATCCATGGTTATTACATAGCGACTTTTATAGATGACAAAACAGATCTAAATCATTTATGGACCACAATGGTGAACTCTTTATGTCAAAAAAAGAAAGAAGGAGAAGAAGAAAAAGATACAAGAAAAACAGAAAAAAACAAACACATTGAACATGAAAAAAAAAACCATGTCACTCACTGGCAACATAAAAGTTGGGGGGAACTCAATCCCCCCTGTGAACGACAGTGGTGGTGTACAGGTTATTACAGGTTCAAGTCTGTCCTTTCTTCCATACCTCTATAATGGACAAACATGCTTTCACTCTACTGTCTATGTACCAGACATGATGCTAGTATCCACCGTCCACTTTGACAATAAACACAGTTCCCTCAAACAATGTTTAATTTTCAAAATGGACAGTGGATACTAACGTCAGGTCAATTCAATCCCCTGAATGAAGTGAAAAAGAGAGAAAAATGTTTCATAAGAACAGATTTATCAGACATGATGGTAGCATCCACCATCCACTTTGACAATAAACAAAGTTCCCTACTTTTAAACAATGTTTTATTTTCAAAATGGCCAGTGGATACTAACATCACATCAACTCAGTCTCCTGAATAGAAAATTAGGGGATTTTTTTCTTTATTAAAAACACATATAATCCCATGTCTTCTTATGGGACACACACACACACACACACACACACACACACACACACACACACACACACACACACACACACACACACACACACACACACACACACACCCACATGCGCGAGCGAGCGCACACACCACTCCAATATCAATAAGACTACCTTTCCATTTATGCAACAATGAAAAATATAACGCATAAATAAAGTCGCATGTCAACAGCAATAGTTATTTCATGGCGACTTTTACATATAACAAAACAGCTCAATCAATATGAACTATCATCCGTCCTTTCTTCTGTCCAGTAGTAGACAGTCATACTTCACTCTACTGTCATTGTGATAGTGTTCAATGACCATTTTGACAATAAATACAGTTCTCTATCAATAAACAGTTTTATTGTCAAAACGGACGTTAATACTAACATCAGGTCAGATAAATCTTATCGTTGTAAAATAACCTCGAGAAAAAAAACAGATTTCTTCATCAAACAA
>CM060313.1:75254115-75259115 GCA_030674185.1 Monoplex corrugatus
GAGAGAGAGACACACACCCACCCACATACACACACACACACACACACACACACACATACACACACCACCCACCACCCACCCACCCACCCCCACCCCCCCACCCCCCACACACACACACTCAAACAGCGACAGACAGATTCAGATTCGGACGGTTTATCTGTACGATAGGCCACGCAAGTCAACAGCAGAACAACAGTATACATGCTCTAAATGACTTCAGCAAAAAGTTTACATTTTGAAATAGCTATTTCTCTACATCTCAGTGCCTTGAACAAAGGCTTGCATAATAAAATAGTTACTTTTCTATATTAAAGTGCCGTGTACAAAGGTTTACACTGCGCATTATTTGTAGTATTGCCGTTTTTCAAACGTTTTCTGGACGGTGTTAGAAAGAGTTTTCAAAGAGAAATGCCAGCGCCGTCAGAAAATATCACCGAACGTGGAATTACTTTATTTTGAACCGAAAACAAACACGTGCGCGTGTACACCCCCCCCCCCCCCCCCCCACACACACACACCAAAAACAAAAAGAGACGAAATACATTATTTTACTGTATTGCACGGAAAGTTTTACATCCACAAATGCAGAATTAATGAAATAAAAACCTAATGTTCAAGCGTTTAAGGGTGTACTGAAGTACAGATACATAATAGAAATGTACGTTCGTTTTATGGAAATGCGTTATCACCAGCCTAAGAAAAAATGGCTTACTCCAGCTCGAAATTGGACTAAACTTCGAGATTGTAAGTTTTAACTTGACGAAAATAAAAACCTCTTTTTGTTTTTATGATTAGCTCCTAATCACTGTATTTAGATGCATAAAATGTAAAGACGCCATAGACAGTATATAAATGCACACGCTTACTCATAAATGTAAAGACGCCACAGACATTATATAAATGCACACGCTTACTCATGTTTCTTTCGCTTATCTAAAATCCCTTGCACAATTTACTATCATGAAATTATTTTCTAAAACTCCGTTTATTCCATTTAGGTGGCATGTCTCTGATAGCGAGTTGACTATGAGGTCTTGTTTGTTGACTGATGAAGATTATCTTGCTATTCATGTATATCTATATGATTGTTATATGATAGTATCTAATTTCATGGATCAGAAAAAAAAGAACCTGCACGGCAAAGGACAAAACAGTTTATATTATAAAACAGTTGTTCCCTACATTTTAATGCCTTGTACAAAGGTTTACATCATGAAAAGGCTATTTCTCTCAATTTTATCGGATTGTATAATCGTTTGCATTATAAAATAGCTTTTTTTTATCTAAATTTCAGTGCGTTGCATATGAACTAAGAAAATTTCACATAACAATCATATGATCAGATTAACTAATGTTGAACTGATAACTACGTAGAACATCAATGTCTACAGATGACAACTCAAACAGTCAGAGCTGACGATAATAATTAGGTCGTATTAACCTATTTTCTTCTATCGTTGAGTCCTTTGACAAATCAACACAAAATGGACTTCATCTTCTTTGGATTCCTTGCATAATGGACATATTAAGTGATGAGCATTACATGCTTTGTAACTAAAACTGTGTGCAGCCTGATCAAATGTACCTAATCAAACGTTCTACTTACAAATCTGAAATGTTTATGCACATTCAACAACAAAACATAAAATTGTCATCGGCCATACTGCAAAGATAAGCCAAGGACAGCTTGTGATGCGCAATAGGAGACGTCAACATCATGAAACTCATGTATGGTACCATACGGAGGCTGGCCCAGAACAATGACATAATGAGCAATAAGGAAGTAAATGAGCAAGCAAGCAAGTAAGTAAATAAGTAGGCAAGTAAGTACTACATTCTTTGTACCGAAAAGTGTGCACAGCCCAATCAGATAATACCTAATCTAAACCTTATTGTTACAGATTTGACGTGTCGATGCTATTGAATTCAACAGCAAAACGTGATTTTATATCTGCCACAATGCAAAGACAGACAGAAAAGGACAAAATGATATGTATAAATCAAACAAGTTTTTGTTTTGAAAAGAAAGAAAACACGAGCAGAAAGCAACACAACAGAAGAAGAAAGAAAATGACAGGCCTTACAAACCCGCATATTTTATTATCTCGCTGCTCGGCAAGGCACGTCAAAGAGAGAAGAACGAGCTACAACCCCACCACTACGCCTCCAAAGCCAATACACTAGAGGGAAACAAGACAGACAGGCCAGAAGAGCTAAAAACATCTCCCCAGTCAATAATCCTGGCTCTGGAATCAAAGCCCGGGCAGGAACGGGACGGGCCGGGAAAGACAGAGATCAGGAGCGAGACGTAGGACAGGCAATTAGGCACCTGCCGAGAGTGGCGGCGACTTCAAAGACTCAGGTACGGGACCAGGTAAAAAGAGCCGGAGAAGGAATCACAGGGACGAGTTAATCAAGGTAATGACAGAGGCTTGCTCTTAAGCCTGCCACGATGTTGTTGTTGTTGTTGTGTTGTGGCGTGGGTGGAAGGCAGAACTCAGAAGTGCGTCCCCCACGTAAGTTCGGGTCTGCTAGTATTTTCTTGTTTGCTGAACGGACAGGAGTACCACGAGCGCAGCAGTTAACCCTTTGATTGCCGCACCCCATCCACCAACTGCAAAATCTAAACCCTTTGATTTCCTCACCTTATCCACCAGCTTCCTGCAAGAAGCTGGTGGATGCCTTGAGGGAGCCAAAGAGTTAAGTTTTTGTTTTGCTAGCACGATTGACAATGCAGGATGCTGGTGGGTAGGGTGCAGGAGTCAAAACGTTAAGTGAGTAAAACGTCAGACTTCTACTCAAAACTTCTGGGGTTCGATCTTGGCTGGGTACCTCCCCGCCTTGGTGGCTAGAGGGCGTACTTTTTTTTTTTTTTTTTTATGTCTCCAGGTCAACATGTGTGCAAATCAGTTTGTGCCTAAATCTCCTTACTCGTAAGCACGCAGACCATCAAGTATGCACGTTAAAGATCCTGTAAACCACGTCTGCGTCCGTTGTCTTATGGAAACATGAAAACATGTAGCATGCACGCCCACCGAAGACGAAGTATGCAGACTGTGCAGAACTCTGGTGCATGCATGCAAAAAGAAAGCATTCTTGTGTATTCTGCGTGTAGTTCTCTGACACACACAATATTGCGTGTATGCATTGCGTGTATTTTGTTGTTGTTGTTGTTGTTATTGTTGTTGTTGTTGTTGTTGTGTGGTGGTGGTGGTGGTGGTGGTGGCGGCGGGTGGTGGTGGTGGTGGCGGCGGCGGTGGTGGTGGTGGTGGCGGTGGTGGCGGTGGTGGCGGTGGTTGTGGTGGTGGTGGTGGTGGCGGTGGTGGTGGTGGTGGTGGTGGTGATCATAATGGATTTACCATCTAAGATTAAGGCTGCTCTACCCAGGAACAGCGCGTCTACGCATTGCAGCTCCGCCTTTTTTTAAATTTTTTTCTTTTTCTTTTTTTTAAACTGTCTACGTATATATTTCTCTGTACCTATGAAAGCGGATTTTTTTTTGGTACAGAATTTTGCCAGGAACAACACCTTCGTTTCCAAGGGATCTTTAACGTACACTTGTCGTCTCGTCGGAAAGACCAGCACCTACACCATCCCTCAAGACCTAGTGGAGACGGGGAGGGGGAGGAGGAGGGGGAAGAGAGAAATCTCTGTTCAATCTGTGATTCGTACCTGAATTTTTCGGTCCTAGGCAGGTGTTCTAACTGCTAGGACACACACGCTGCTGTATAAATGCATACCTGGGGTTTCACTCTTGTTGACACTGTCTGTTCATTCATAATATAGGCTCCTGTGGTACCCAACACTACTAATGATAAGAACATTTACACGTAGGCTGAAATATAAGTACACATGGTTTTACGTCAAAGAAGCATGGACACACACACACACACACACAACATACATACATACATACATACATACATACATACATACATACATACATACATACATACATACATACATACATACATACATACAAATGTAAACATTTTTACAATTGTTATGTATTTTCTATCGATTTGTGTTTGTGACAACCCCAAAAATCATATACACGGGACAGCAATAAAAAATCTAGATGGGGCTTCACTGTCAAACAGAATGGAAACACCAAACATGAAGAAAACGCTACATATGATATCGCGACCTCCAGTTTAACGATGGAAATTGAGGTAGTCACACATACAACCAGGCTAACGGGGCCACCTTGATAACGTACGAGTCTTGGGTTCGACCGTTAGATGGGTCACAGATTTTATTCTTTGTTTTCTTTTTGTTGTTGTTATTGATGTTGTTGTTATTGTTGTTGTTGTTTGTTGTTGTTTGTTGTGTTGTTGTTCACCGGCTGGCTGACTTCAACATCCCGTGTCTCCCACGAATTCAGTCTCATCATGTAATATAAAAGTTGGTTTGATCGCGGGCCCCGGCAACTGTTGGCAGATGTGGGTGGAGCGCATGTGGAACAGTCCGTATGCGGTTAATCCCTCTTGAGCGAACTTCAAACTCAAGACTCCAGATCCCAGAACCAAGGCCAAGCAGACACAAGCATGTTACCGTAGGCCTACTATTGACGGTTGTTCACAGCTTTGTCGTTATTACAGAATTTGCCTATGGCCTTACAGGCCTATATAGGCTACACCCCTTCACAGCAGTCGCTAGTGCGCAACACACACACACACACACACACACACACACACACACACACACACACACACACACACACACACACACATACACTGGTCCGTTCACTGCCCAACTTAATGATGTAATTATTCTTGGTGGTGTCGGCTTAACGTTTCTTAGTTCCCGTTCTACCCCCTCTCGCATCCCCATCCCCACCCACCACCCCCTGCCAACGTCCCTATCCACCATATTCCTCACGTTTTCAAAACCTTGCAAGATCGTAAGGATATGCATAGACCCAAGACGTCTGCCAGATATTTTTTGGCAGGTTTTGGGTAGAGCACACACGGAACTGTCCAAGCGCAGTGAACTCATTT
>CM060313.1:75264115-75279115 GCA_030674185.1 Monoplex corrugatus
GTGGGGGATAGATTATAGTCGACATAAATCAATTTTGAGAAAAAGTCAAAACACCCCAGATAGACCCTCAGTCACCTTTTCAGCTCCTAGATATCTAGTGCTGTTCGACTGACAGCGAGTTAAGACTGATATCGTGGTGGGAGGTCACATACACAAACTAACACTTGCAAATTAAAGAACATGCATTCATAGATTTTTGATGAAAATTTGAAGTAGTTTTTTTCCTACAATGTTTGAAAGACAGTAACCTTATTCTTGACGGTAGACTAAAACTTAAGACTGTAGGCCTAGGCCTAATGTTTACAGTGTACTTAGACCTACTCTTAAAACTTTATAATGCACGCTGATTCATTCAAATGCAAGTTTAACCACAATTTTGTTTTCAATTTTTTTTATGTATTTTTTTTAATGTATCTCAAGAAGCTTTGGTTAAGCTACAAAGGAGAGATAATGCAATGTTGTAATTTGAATTAGGTCTAAGTAATATCCTTAGTTCATGACAAGGTAGTGTTTTGCTTACACTGGTGTCTGTAGACTTTTGAAATTTTCAATGTGTGTGTGTGTGTGACAGATCTGTGTATTCTATCTGTATCAGTGCAGCACCAGGTTTTGATTTAGGATATAGGCCTATATATATAAAATTCTAGCATTACATTTTTCCCTGTATCTTATCTTGATCTTTTGTGTTAGTTACATGGTACTACTGTATTAGCTAATTTATTTATGATTAACCCTTTGACTTCTGCACCCTATCCACTAACTGCAGCTACTTAACCCTTTGGCTCCCTCACTCTATCCGGTCCACCAGCTTCATGCAGGAAGCTGGTGGACCGGATAGAGTGAGGGAGCCAAAGGGTTAAGTTTTTGCTTTGATAGTATGGTTGACAATGCAGGATGCTGATGCACAGGGTGTGGGAGTCAAAGAGTTAAACATCCTGTAACTAGTGTAAGCCATGTCAGCATCCAGTAGCTAATGGAAAATACCTAGTTTGCATGCCAGCCAAAGATGCAGATTGTGTTACAACATGGTGGGATAACTCCAATAAGGTCATCTGATTTAACAACTTGATTTGTCTGTGCTCCACAAAGATGGTAGGATTATATTATAATGTACAGTAAGTCCAACTGAGTTTGGAAAATAAGCGTATACATTTTATGATATTTACAAAGAAGGATTTACAATGTATAATGATCTGAGTACCACCCTTACACGGCGCACAAATCCGAGATTCTTTAGTTGGCCCCCCAATGACATCTAAGATCGTTCTGCCCTGCTGGTTATCAATAGCGTGCACCTTTCCCCTTCAGTTGGCGCACTTTTTGGTTCTGCCCTGCTGGTTATCAATAGCGTGCACCTTTCCCCTTCAGCTGGCGCACTTTTTGGTTCTGCCCTGCTGGTTATCAATAGCGTGCACCTTTCCCCTTCAGCTGGCGCACTTTTTGGTTCTGCCCTGCTGGTTATCAATAGCGTGCATCTTTCCCCTTCCCTTCCTCTATCCACACCCCTTTCAGCACAGGCGCGCATGGAAGTACTCGTTTCGGTTTAGACCTACAGATTGACCTAGGTTCCAGTACTTGGTGCTGATCTCAATCATTTTCTACATTCAGTCCCTCTAAAAATCTTGAAAGAACGCAGCAGTCACAACACACACCACACACACACACACACACACCCCACACCACACACACACACACACACACACACACACACACAAACAATGCATGCAATAGTGGGAGGGGAGAGAGAGAGAGAGATATGCATTCCTTGCGCGAACACACACACACACACAGACACGCACACACATAGACACGCACACACACACATATGCACACACACATACACACACACACACAGACACGCACACACACATACACACACACACACACAGAGACTCGCACACACACACCACACGCACACACACACACACATACACACATGCACACACACAAGAGAGACACGCACACACACACACACACACACACACACACACACACACACACACATACACACATGCACACACACACGCGCACCACACATACACACACACACACACACACACACCACACACACACACACACACACACACACACAAGTGCAGCGCGCCCATGCACATGGCTTAGTTCACCCACAGCCGGTGCTTCGGCCGGGCAACAGCTAACACCCGATTTTAGCCAAATTCAAGCCTCCAGAAAAGAGTGAAAACGGAGAACGAACTGCGATTTTTAGAAATTTGAGAAAGTTAAAGCACTGAAGATCACGAATCTGACCATGCCAAAATGGACAAAAACGTGTGAAGATTGTAACTTGCACTATACTTACGCCACTACTACGAAAATAATCTCACTTTATACTGAACAAACAACAACCACCTGGAGATATGAGTCAATCATCACATTAGTAATTTCTACTAAAACTCAAAGACAAGGTGATGCATCAAAGGAATGATCACTTCTTCAGAACAATGAGTATTCACAGCACTGAATGCATCCAGGTAAAGTGATGAAAAAATTCTCGATCATTACACAAATTCACAAAACATACAGAAAACCGCACTCAGATTCCTTCTTTGTCAGTATTGCTGTAGCACAAGACGCGCTTCAGAGATGGATTTTGGTCAAACCTGCCTGGCTAAAAATACCACTTCCAAGCGATGCTGGCTGACAGAAAGGTACCAACTAAAGGGTGTCAGAATGGCTGGGAAAATGCAGCCGTGCTTAATGATGCACCCTTACTTAAATGATTTGACTGTGTGCTCCCATTCTTCCCAGGAGTGTAGGTAGTATGCTCAGTTCTGGGTTGGAGCTGATTGGAGTAGAAAAATCTTCACTGATTGTTCTTTGACTGATGGGGGTTGAAATCATTTACCTCCCAGTCAGTAGTCCTTGGGGCAATAAAACGTGTTCAGTCCCGTCGTTTATACCACTCCTGTTCACTACCCATAAGCCATTTATTTTGGATTTCAACTTGTCCAACCACATCAAAACTGAGGTCACCACAGGGGGCCTGAGAATCTAGTACAATTTTTCACAGTACTATGATAATGAGAATGCGGATGATAGTAATGGTCATTATGTAGTTCTGTGTCAGATTGAGACTGCATGGCAGGGCTGTATTCAAAGCTTACTTCATAATATATCTTGGCATTAGCCAGGCCAGCCATATTGATCTGGAAATTTGAGCAGCACATACAGTGACACAGTTGTTGTGTAGATGAGACTCAGCTGTGAAGACCCAGTTTCCCCAGTGAGCCCATAATACATTCAACACTAGGCAGAAAATGTCAGGACAAAAATATTGCACAAATATTTTTGACTAATTGGTGTTTAAACCCTCAACCTGTCAATAGCTTATTGTCTTTACCACTTTGTCATGTTCACATATATCAGCTGTAACCCTTGATATCAGGATAGAACTCTACTTCAGTTCAATTGTTTCAGATGTCAGCAGTGGCTCGCCCTCAGCTTCGAGGCTTCCTGAAGTCATCGCTTAAACGGAGCTTAATCGTGTCATGTGCGGTATCCGTCGTCTTCACTGTGACGTGGAGGGTTGTCATGTGTGATACCCGAAAATCCAGATATGCTGAATTCCATAAGTATGCTTAAACAAAAAAAATTGTTAAAAGTTTTAAATGTTATGCACAGTCTTTACCAAAATAAATAAGTAAATAAATAAATAAATGAATAACCAAATAAATAAAAGCAAAAGACACTTTCATTAGATTTGTGGTTTGTTTGTGTCTTTTAACATAAGCAGCTTATGACACAATCTTTGCAAAAACAGGGAAATTTCTAAGTTAATGCTAATAGTACTTAGGAAAAATAGGAGTGACTGCAGGTGAGATGAGAAATTCGTTTGAAAAGGAGATGATGTATTGTACTCATTGACTGTGTCTTTTCAGTGTGTACATTTTATCTTTTTGTTTTGTTTTGTTTTCTCATGTGTTTGTACCCTGTAGAAGATCCAAAGCTCAAAACTGATTGGTGTTTTGTTTATTTCTGTATTTGTGTGAACACTGTTCCCATCTTGAGGTGAGTAAAGTACATTCCCTTTTCATGCTAGTCTAATAGTATATCTGTCTTATTTGCACAATCTTGATGCCAAATCCTCCTTTCAGCAAAGCTTTTTGGTTTTACAGCCAAGACATAAAGTCATTATCATGATTGACTATTTTTTTTTTTTTTTTTTCCTATTGCAACAGTCCATCAGTATCCATTTCAAGAGTCATTGTTACCTATTGTAAATTATTCTGTGTTCACCCGTGGGGATGCCGGGAGCTCTTTCAGTATAAATAATATCCCCATCCACCCTTCTGGAAATTCTATGCTTGAAATTTCCTCTTTTCTGTCTCTCTCTTTGTTTCTTTCTTCCGCCTTAGCTTTCTGTCATTTCTTCCTATCATTATCTGCCTTGTTGGTCGATTTACCTGTACATGTTCGATAAAATCTTACATACTTTTTCTTAGTATTGATAATTGGGTACATTATTAAATGCATTTTTGGCTCTTGGGAGGTGAGGTATGCAGAAGCAATTGTAGGTAATTTATGCCTATTTTTGTATGTTTTGGTGTTCTAGGTATGTTCAAATTTGTATTCAGGTGTGTTTTTTAAATCCCCTGTGCGATAAATTGGACGGAGTGGTCAGTGCCAGGGGCATGTCCTTAGATTATGTGCGCACATGCATTGATATGTGCTTAATTTTCTTCTCTTTTTTTATTTTCATGTTGAAGTTCTGTATGTTTTGAGGTGATTATAGCCCTGATATGGCTCTGCTCAGTCGCTGGGCTTTTAACAACAATAACAATTCTAACTGTGGCCCACCTAAAGGTTGAACCTATGAAACAGCCATTTTTAGCAAGGCACTCTAAATAACTGAGCTAATAGTAATAGGACCATGAAATAAGCAATAAACCCAAACAAGTTTTTTTCTCATATGTTTTTAATTGTTGTGTGATCTTTGTGACTGCCATTTCCATTTTCTCTTATTATATTTACGGCTTTTTCTTAAAAATTCCTGTTATTTGATTGTTTTGTTTTTATTATTGAGTTTCAAACTGTGTTTAGTATGTCTTACATGCTTTATGTTGTGCAGGAACTATGACGCCAAGAAGGACTTTGAGAGGATGAAAGCTGCTGGGGTTTTTCACTCAGTCAACCCTGACGGCTCGGTGGGTGAGGGATGGTGATGACAGTGCACTCTAGGCATCTTGTTTTTTATTTTGAATCTCAGGTGAGTTTGAGATTAAAGTAGTTGATGTAGGAATCACGATGAAAAATAAATTGAAAAAAGAAAAACAAAAAAGTTGTGTGACCGAATGGATTCAGTCCCTCAACCTTCCAATCAGCAGTCTGTTGCATTAACCACTACAGTACACTACAATGATGTGGTTCCATGTAGCATTTCATTTAGGTTTGTCTAGCTTTTTCCTGTTATTTTCGATTATTTCCTCTTTTTGGGTGTCTTTGTGGGAGAGGGTCGGGGACAAGTAAAACTCATTTCCCAGTGTCACTTCTGCACTGCCCCAGTGTTTGTGAAACTTAGAGAAAAGAGGGTGCATCTAAATATCTATACACACACGTGTGTGTGTGTGTGTGTGTGTGTGTGTGTGTGTGTGTTTACGATCAACAGACGCAGTTTTGCACCTGTAATGTACGATAGACACAGTTCTAGTTTCCCTGCATATAAATTGTCTCCCTTAGATCGCTTCTAAATTCAGTGGTACTGGCCCTGTATTCTTGACTCCCAAACAGAGTCAGTAAATTATTTTTCAGTATCCTAGAGATCATACATACTTTTAGTCATAACAGTGAACGCTCACCCTCAGAGACCTGAGTGATCAGGCACCAACTTCACCCTTCCCCCCTTTTGTTGCACTTCATCCACCAGCTTCATGCAAAAAGCGGAGTTTGGGTTGTTGTTGTTTTTTTGTTTCATCACCTTGCATGTCATTTAAAGATTAGATGATATATATGATATGATAATTGACAATTGCAAATCACTTGGTAAAACTTTGCCTGTATGAAGATGTAGAATGTGAGAGAGAGAGTGTGTGTGTGTGTGTTTGAGAGAGAGAGAGAGAGAGAGAGAGAGACAAAACATAAAAAAAACCAAGCTTTTATGCAAAACATTCATTTGTTAGTTATTAGTATGATATATTAACTCATTTTTACGTTTCAGAGTTTATGTATGAACATGCAAAAAAAAGCAAAAAAGAACTATTGTAGTTTTCTTTTTTGGCATGTTTAATTTTTGTAAGTACATTTTTGACAAAAAGGAAAAAATGATCTCATAGGTTTTTTGAAAATTGAAAAGAAAAAAATTGTTTTTATGGTGCTTTTAGCCACAAAACTTGAAGAAATTGAAAATGACATGTTAAAGATTCAAAATATGGAAAAATCTGTTGTCATAATTTTGACTCTATCCAGCTGTCTTTAAATCGTAGCCATGACTGGCTGGCTGTGATGTGAGTGGTGTTTTCATGCTATGATATAAAACATAACATTACATCAAGCATTATCAACATACATTATAATTGATATCATGAGTGATTCCTTGTTCAGTTTTCCCTCCCACCTTTTATTTAACATGCGTATAGTTTGATCCCTTTGTTTCATAAATTATCATATTAATGTTCTTGTCCATACAGCATTAGCTAGTCCTTTCAGTGCCAGCATATAAAGAGAGGTTATTCCCCCTGTGCCAAGGTGTGTTAAACATTTTGACCTCAAATTGAAACAAAAAATCTTATCTTGTGATCCAGCCAAGAAACCTCATTTAACTTAACATTTTTTTGGTTCAGTACCCTTTACTCTTTCAAGTTAAATCAATCAGAAATCATTTTGAATATCAGGTGCCACAAATACAAAAAAAAATGCAAGTTTTTTTTGGTGGACTCCAGATTCTTGTAGTCTGTACTTATTACCAAATATGCAAATCTGTATGCATGTTAACGCCCTGTACACACTAACATCATATCTCCACATGTTATGCAGCCTTTTTTTTGTTGTTGTTTTTTTTGTTTCTTGGTCAGTCCAGTGGTCTGGATGAAGAATGCCAAAGTGTACACACAGCTGATTCACTGGTTTCAGTTGTCTGTCTGTGTGTGTCAGACATGAAGCACAGTTACTTCACAGTCCATGTTTGCTTGTGCAGTCTCTACATCAATATGCTGACATAAAAGAGCTGGCAGATTTGGGTGGAGCATTTATGGAACTGTCTTAATGTGATGAATCTTTTTTTGAACAAACTCCAAACCCTCCAACACAACACGAAAAATCCCCTTGCATTGTAAAAATTTTATGACCATTGTTTTTGAGAAATTATAATAGGCACAATCTTATTATAATTTACACATATCACGCCTAAACGAATATTATCCATCAAGGAATTTCACTTACTTTTTGTTAGGCCTGATCGGTTCAGCGAACCCTCGTCAGACTGACTATTATAATTTCTCAAAAACAATGGTCATAAAATTAAGTAACGCCTATATGGCTGAAACAAGAAAACTCAGCATGGACATTGTAAAAATATAACAGGCCTATATACGTGTTGACCTCTTTCTCTACCACACCTCTTTGACACCCCCCACCTTTCCTTCTTGCTGTGAGGTGCCACTGATTGTTGATGCATACTTCCTTTTCAATGCTACAGTCAGATTTTGAGTTTCAACTTATTCTTTGCTTGTTTCACCTGAAGACAGTACGGTACACTGGCAGTAGCACTTTCAGTATGTTGATCACCAATGTGAGTACAGAGACTTCTCATGTGGGTCAGGTCTGACTCATGATATCAAAATCGAAATATTGCCTGTACGCCAGACTGTCATCACATTCCCAGCCAGCAAATGAATCATCACATTTAAGATATGAATCAGTACATTGAGTAATTAGATCTGCTACTTCTTCAGCTGTATAAGTAAAACTTCATACACAAGTGCTTGATGGTAACGAGGTGCCAGGGGTCACATTTTCTATCACACAGGAGAAAAGACTGTAAAATATTGCACGTACCTAATTAGTATCTATTTGCAGAGGGAAGTATGAAGTTTTTACCCATATCCCATATGTCACTGAAATGCTTGGGCTTTTCCTGCTAAAAGTGGAGAAAGGTGTCCAATCAAATATTTGACTTAAGCACTTTTAAGGTTAATCTGACAGTAAGTCATTGACAAATTGAATGGAACAGAATTATTTTAATCAGTGATACTTCACTTGTTCATTTACTTATTTATTTATTTGTCACTCAAGCAAATGCAATAGACATGCAGACAAAGGGGCGCAACTTTTCCTTTAGATTGCCCAGTTATGACCAAAGTGTGAAAAATTATCAAAAACCAACCACAAACAACACAGACATGAAACAAATACCACTGGAAAATAGAAGCAATGAGCTTTGTAAATAATTGAAGTGAATATTCGTGACTGCTTTCTTGTTATAAGTAATCCACAAAGGTGCGCGTAGGCTGAAAACAAAAACTTGCCTGGCGCACTGTAATTCACATTATTCCTCATAGATTCAGTGCCTCATGTATTTAATTTTTCTGCTTCATTGAAAATACTGGTTACGGGGAAAAACACAAAAACAGCCACATTACATTGTGAAATATTCACCTGTGAGTCGTTCAGTTGAAACATTATTCTGGGAATTTGGTAACAGTGGGTAATTCAGCTGATTCAGTTGTTTGGTGTGATGTATAAACATGTTCGCATGGTTTCTGTTGGGTTTTTTTAAAATTCATTTTGATTAAAGTAACATAGATTAAAAGAGATAAAAACACGAGAAATCTGAATATGGGCATACATAGTGGTGGAAGTATTCCATCCCTGGCTTGGAAAATGTTTGTTTTCACCTTCAGACCAGCAAAACTCATAGTCAACTAAAAATGCTATGACCATCATTGGAGTAACCAGAGAACCTTGTTGTGAAATGTCATGGTTTGATTGTTGTTGTTATCATATTATTATTATTATTATTATTATTATTATTATATTACTGTTATCATTATTATTGTTATTGCTACTATTATTATGATTATCATCAGCATCATAATTTTTTCAAGATCTGTTAATATACTCTTTCTGTTTTGCAGGTATGCTGTGACTGAGCTCAGGATACAACCACAAATCTCATGACCAACTCCAGCATTTATAAGAATATTGCTCATTTGATATCTCCTTTTTGTTGTATTATTTTATGTGTGGTTTTTGTGTCACTATGTGGATATTCTGATAGATCGGGATGCATAATCAGTTCATGAACTGTTTGCTATGTGTGATAAGTGTTAGATAATTAAAGACGCTCTGAATGCTAAACCTGAATACGAGTTCAGCAGAAAGATATTGTTATTGCTGTATCAACAACCATATTCATCTGAAAAATCAGTAACTTTTGATTCTGTTTGTTAACCCTTGTGGCAGGAACAATAATTTGTGATAATATTGTTGACATGACCATTTACTCTATGTTTTTATAATAAGTAGTTGACATCTGTTTTTAGCACGATTTGTTTGAGCTGTGATATGTTAATACCAGCAGATTGAAAGGGTTTAGCAGAAACTTAACATCATTGGCGCAGAGGTGTTTTAACTAATGTTTGTACTCCTACGTTTAAACCTAGTTGTGTAACTTGCTACATACACAACGTCTATTATCTTTTTAGATTTTGTTATCTAACTCGTATTTATATGATCTTTTGAGATTTTGTTGTCTAACTGTCTAACTCATATAAGATTTTGTTATCTAACTCGTATTTATATGATCTTTTGAGATTTTGTTGTCTAACTATCTTACTCATATATCAATAAATCATGAGAATGTGGATTATCTTGTGTTGAGACTGACATTGTTTTGGAACAGTGACAATCTTAGTTCTGGTTTGTTTTTGTTTTTTGTTTTTTTCTGTCGTTATTTTGTACTTTAAAATCCCCCCCCCCTCTCTCTCTCTCTCTCTCTCTCTCTCTCTATATATTATATATATATATATATATATATATATATATATATATATATATATATATCGTGTGTGTTTTTGTTGTATGTTTTCACACTGCTTAAGCCAGAGTGTTCACGGCACAAGGCAGCTGGGTTTTACATAAAACACATCAAAGCAAATGAAAAGAAATCGAAAAATAAGAACAAAAAAAAAAGTAACAAGATGGTGAAACCATACTAATATGACAGGGTTTCTTGTCTGTACAGATGTGCTTTACTGCAATCTTTATAATGTCTCATGATGTACATGTTATTTCAGACTGAAGTAATTTCTTACAAAAAGAGTTGTGGACACAACCAAAAATAAAATGGTAGTGATCTAAAAAAAAAAAAACAACTTTCTCTCTGTCTTGTGTGTGTAAATATTTTTTACCTTACTTTAAGCCAGATTGTTATTAGCATTAAGGAATTGGATTCCAGACTTTGTACATTAAACAAACGAAAAAAAAAAAAAAAAAAAAAAATACAAGAAATAATGCAACAAGACAGTCAAGTAGTTGTAATGTTTTCACTATATGTCCATCTTTAGAGATTAACATTGCTGCACCCTTAATGAAATGTTGGACAGTCCATCTTCAAGCCAAAAGTGCAGCTATCACATGTTTGACAGAAGTTTGAAATTCCCATAACATATTAATCAAAGCAATCCTTACCTACAACCTTTTCAAATCTATGGCCATTGTTACCCAAGTATCTCATGAAGACTAGTCAGACCATTTGAGATCCACATCTGCAAGGATTTTTTTCCTTTTCCTGTGAGTGTTTGTATGCTTGTTAAAAAAAAAATTCCAAATTTGTGATTTAACTCTTAATCTGGTAAAAGATCTGTCCATGTTTAGCTGAACAATTTTGTTTGGAACCTTTCTCGATAGACATGATGTTTGCCAGCATGTAGGACTTGTGCAGAAGTATAAGGCTTACGCCATGATCAGTTTGGATCTAGTCCATCACATAGCATTTTTGGCATTAGTGCATATGGAATTTATTCTGGGCATGGAGATGCCATCTTAACAAACAAACTGAAGCATGTCTTGTTTCATGGATCTGATCTTAATGGTTATCCTACAATAAAAAAAATTGTACATACAAACCCCCCAACACCCACCACCCCCAAAAAGTTACATATGAAAACGAAATATAAAGCGAAAGTATGAAAATGAAAACAAACCTCTCGTGTGCATGTATGCGTTATTTAAGTAACTTTACACCAGACTTGACATTCAGCAGATTAATCATAGAATTCATGTATCAACATAAAATGAAAATTTTAAAAAAATGTAACAAATAAAGCAACAAGATGGACAAACTTTCCTGATATTCTCACGTTTTAAGTAACTTTACACCAGACTTGACATTCAGCAGATTAATCATAGAATTCATGTATCAACATAAAATGAAAATTTTAAAAAAATGTAACAAATAAAGCAACAAGATGGACAAACCTTCCTGATATTCTCACGTTTTAAGTAACTTTACACCAGACTTGACATTCAGCAGATTAATCATAGAATTCATGTATCAACATAAAATGAAAATTTAAAAAAAATGTAATAATAATAATAATAATATATTTTATTTATATAGCGCAAAATCTTGATAAAATCAAATCTAAGCGCTGAGCGTATACATGCATACATACCTACATACATATGAGCGTATACATGCATACATACATGCCTACATACTTACATTGAGCGTATACATGCATACATACATACATACATAAATCTAAGCGTATACATACATACATACATACATACGTACGCACATGCATACATAATAATTACAATATTTATATAGTAATGTAACAAATAAAGCAACAAGATGGACAAACCTTCCTGATATTCTGACGTTTTAAGTAACTTTACACCAGACTTGACATTCAGCAGATTAATCATATAATTCATGTATCAACATAAAATGAAAATTTAAAAAAATGTAACAAATAAAGCAACAAGATGGACGAACCTTCCTGATATTCTCATTGCTCATCTTTCAAGGATTGCGCGTTCGATTCTCAGACCGGCCACAGTTTCTATGCAAGCTGGATGGCTTTTTTTAATGTTGAAGAACTGACAAAACATGTACACTGGGACAAGGGGCATAATCACAAAACAGCCGTACAGTGTTTACGCGCTTACTTCCCTTATCGTGAAATGCATTTTGTATAACCAAATACGAGTGGTATAACGGCAGCCACACACACACACACACACAAAATGCTTATTGCTTTTATTAGTGTCGGTGATGGTAGCGATTTTTTTTTTCTCGCTCGATCAAAAGCATTTAAATGGGGCACGTTGAATAAATGACTCAAACTTGGTAAGAATCTTTTGTTAACATCCGAGATATTTTCCATAACGATTTTTATACACACGCCGTCACAGTACCACTGTAAACTTCATCTGTGTAAGCTTATGCGTTTCCCAAAATCTTATTGGCCAGACTTGTCGCCAGATTTGGTTAACACACGTCTGTAAACACAGGCGCAATATGACAGTTGACGCTGTTTACATAACAGACACAATTTTAATTCGGCACTGCCTAATCCAAATCTTTAGTGCTTTCCCCATCCACACCTGTCGACCCCTTTCTTCCTCCTACTTTTCTGCATTTTACGTTTATTTATTTATTTATCTATCTATTTATTTATTTGTTTTTCTTTGCTTTTTTGTTTTGTTTTGTTTTGTTTTGTTTCTTGCTTGCTTTTCCATTCTCTCTCTCCTTATCTCCCCCTCCGTGTACTTCGTTTTTTAAAGGAGAGTGAAACACGAGACGAGAAACAAAAAAATGACGACCTAGATGGCCCGGGACAAATAGTGCATGTAATCCGTTAAGACGGGCCTTCCATCAGCCGAGCTGAGGGTCAGGGGGTTGGTTGTGGTGGTGGTGAAAGTCTTGAGCTGTGACGTGTCAATTTAGCCAACAATCCTTCACCACTGATAACGGTTAAGGGGGGAAAAATGCAGCAGAAGGTACTGGAGAGAGTTTGGAGTATAGAATACAATACGACACAATACAATACAACACAATTATCTAAGTTTGGACATTTGAAAGTTCAACCATTTAGTTCGGAATATCTTCACATCTACCCCACTTTAACACCCCCCCCCCCTCCTTATTTTTTTTCCTAACGTCACTTGAAGTGAATGGACATTAAACACCAATGACCACACACACATGCACGAACGCGTGCGCGCGCGCGCACACACACACACACACGCACACACACACACACACACACACACACGCACACTGCTTGCACACACACGCACACAATGTTTTTACAACAGCATAAAATACAAACCAACCAATCATGATTTAGTGCTCAAATGTTAATACATAATAAAATAGTATAATTAGTGAAGCCATCCGTTATCAAAAGAACATTTCAAGTAAAAAAAAAAAAAAAAGATAATCAAAAAGAAATCAAGCTTTTTTGTTTGTTTGTTTGTTTTTGCATTCCTCCCCATTCTGCACACACAACTGTTTAAAATGAACGGATTTGAAAAGAATTTCTACATGTATAGACAAGAATCGAATTTGAAAAAGAATGGTTCATTCAAATCCACCCATCCACAAACCCGCGTGCTCTCTCTCTCTCTCTCTCTCTCTCTCTCTCTCTCTCTCTCTCTCTCTCTCTCTCTCTCTCTCTCTCTCTCTTAGAAAAGAGTGATGACTGGATAAGTGAACATGAATATTTAAGTATCTAATCTAGCATACATCTCCTCAATACACCCACATCACACCCACATATTCCCCTCCTACACAACTCTCCCCTTCTCTTCATTGCCCTACCTCCGACATAGTGGATATTTTAAATTCTTCTTTTTTAGTGCATCTTATGTGACTGTTACGGTTTTTTTTGTTTAAAGCTCAGCCGTCTGTGTAGAGCTATAACAGGGCAGTAGTTCAACAGGAAAAGAAGAGAAAGAAAATTTAGTGCACATATCAATGCACTGGCGCCCATAATCTTAGGAGATGCTCCTGGCGCTGACCACTCCCTCCAATTTATCACACAGCGGATTTAAAAGCATACCTGAATATTAATTGAAAATGATTAAGGACACTGAAATATGTATAAAAATGTGCCTATTAAATTTAATTCCTTCCACATTATGTCATATCACATTTCCCTCGAGCCAAAAATTCACTTAATACACGTACTAAATGATCAATCCTGAAAGGAAGTCTTTATCGAACGTCATACAGGTAAAAACAAAATATTAAAAAATACCTTGTTTGTAAAAGATCCTTTGGAGTATAAAACACAACGTTTCGCGCCCAGGCCCTTTGACAAAGGGCCTGGGCTCGAAACGTGTTTTATACTCCAAAGGATCTTTTACAAACAAAAGGGCCTGGTCTCGAAACGTTGTGTTTTATACTCCAAAGGATCTTTTACAAACAAGGTATTTTTTAATATTTTGTTTTTACCCTCAAGATCCAGCAGTCATATTTTGTTTTACCTTCAGTGGGTCATACAGGTAAACGGATCGGCAAGGCAGTAAATAACAGAAAGGAACATGGCAGAAACACAGAGAGTAACAGAAAACAGGAAATTTCTAGCACAACATTTCCATTTGATTTGGTTCAGTTTTTACGTCGACACTCACCTCAGGTAATATGGCCGACGGGTATAACCATCCCAGGGAAGTGGGACCTATCTAATTCTATACCGACACCACCAGAACAACAATGATGTTAAGATGGGAGGGTGAGAAGGCTAGTTTTAATGTAGCGCGCCCCGGGATTCGAACCCACAACCATCAGCATGTGAATCCGACGCTCAAACCAACTGAGCTACTGGGGCCCGCAAAATTTCCAGAAGGTGGAGATACTATTTATACTGAAAGGGCCCCCGGCATCCCCACGGGGGAGTGCAACGTCTACATGGTCAGGCCACATCTGACGATGACTATGACCTTTCTTCTGCTTGTTGCCATGGAGCTTAAGGGTCAGAAGTTGTAAGTCGGTCATATCTCCTGTCGCTCCACTTGGTCAAGGCGACA
>CM060313.1:75284115-75316615 GCA_030674185.1 Monoplex corrugatus
TAATCATTAAAAACACTAAACAACACTTTGTGTCAAAAGATGATAACTTTTTCTGGGGGAAATAAGGGGAAACAGTTGTGAAGATAGACTAAAACAAACAACAACAACAAACAATAATTATTGTTCACAAAGGAAAAAATCTATTATTCACACTGACATATTACGCCTTGTCAAGTAGCTCTAGTTTGAAGTCTGTCCATGATTGTATGGAAAATTTTGTTTCAAATATTTTTCATTCTTTTCACGAAGAGATTGATGTAACAGTATCGTGCTAAAAGACATGACTAGTGAATCAGAGTTAATGTCCCTGTTCTCTCCTAACAATGGCTAAACAATAATGATCGGGACAGTAACAACCCCAGACTTTAAATTACCACATGTCGCTGTAGAGAATATGAAATATAACCAACAGGCTGCCATTAGTGTGGTGTGGTGTGGTGTGGTGTGGTGTGGTGTGGTGTGGTGTGGTGTGGTGTGGTGTGATGTGGTGTGGGGTGATGTGGTGTGGTGTGTGTGTGTGTGTGGTGTGTGTGTGTGTGTGTATGTGTGTGTGTGTATTTGAGTGAGTGAGTGAGTGGTGTGTGTGTGTGTGTGTGTGTGTGTGTGTGTGTGTGTGTGTGTGTGTGTGTGTGTGTGTGTGTGTGTGTGTGGTCTGTGTGTTTGTGTGTTCAATTTCAGCCCACAGCATAAAAATTGAAATTTTTGCTGCACCTCTTAACGATCCACTCATATTGTGATGTCCACTTGATGTTTGCTAGGCCCCTTCCAAATTTCAAGACCTTACCAGCACAAAGGGCAGTGTGCAGCCTCAAGATGTCTACTAGATAACTGTTTGCAGATTTGGGTCAAGCGCGTGCGGAATTGTCCGAGTGCTATGAATCCTTTTTGAATAAATCCAAACGAATCTAAAATCCATCAGTGCGTACGTTCGTCTGTCACCTAAACGATCATGTTCTTCAGTCTGTTTGTCAGTAGACTGTGCGAGGTACATGCAAACAGGATGACAACGCATAGTAATCAAATCGGGTACAACAAAAATTTTCAGCCAACTGGCCTTTGTCAAGCGAAACACAAGAAACAAATTCATAAGATTTAGGACAACAACAACAACAACTTGTCAACTAACTTCCTTAATGTTTCGTTAAGCAAAGAGAAGATGACTGACATAAAGTCATCGTGTTTGTAATTTGTAGTAACTGAGAAGTAAGGGGAGAAATGCCATGAATTAAGTAGACAGAGAGTCAGCCAACCAGTTTGTTAGCCAGTGAGTTTGACGGATGGATGATTAAAGCACAAAACGATCAGGAAGCGTCACATCAAAGACTTTTGTACTTATGAATGTCACGAAAGCATACACGTATGTATGCACTCAACAAAAGGTGGCTGTGAGACTTAACATACGCGCATAACACATACGGACATGAATCTACGCGGGTAGCAGTCTACAAGCTGACGCAAAGTACACACACACACACACACACACACACACACACACACACACACACACACACACACACACACACACACACACACACACACACACACACAAAAGATGCTGAGCTAGAATACATTTAGCCTGTTAGGCATGTGATCCACACTAACATACACACACACACGCACACACACACACACACGCACACACACATACACGCACGCACACACACACACACACACACACACACACACACACACACCAAAGGTACACTGTCTTCTTCGTTCTCGCTGATCAAATCTTGCCAAAAATGTCAGGATCTCTCAATTAAACATGTGATACAACATTTCATCACGGTTTATCAAAATCCTTCTGGAAACAACCAAGAAATGGTGCTGAATCTTTTTCAATCTTCCTGGGGTTTTTTTAATTATTTTTTTGGTTGTTTTTTTTAGAAAGATTGTTTCACATCGACGGGAGAGAACTGTGTGTTGCCGTGGGTGTTTGTGTCTGTGACAAAAATGTGATAACAGGATTTTTTTTTCCAGTTATCTCAGTGAGGACGGATCTGTACCAAATCCGGAACGAAGGTATAAATTGTTGAGAAGTAGCAAATGCAAAAGTTTGGAAAGTCATGGCCCCAAGATCAAGGAGACACGGATTAAAAAAAAAAACAGGTGCCTAAAACCACGCCTTTTTGAGGAAAATGTGTGTACAGCACTTTTTGGGAATTTCTTATTTCTTACTTTTTTTCTTTTTTTGTTTTCACTGTAATGACAATCTGGTATTGTCTTCGCTTCACCACTCACTTCATTAGACACTTCTTAAAAGTAACGATGATAGATAAGTAAAAAAAATAATCTGGATTTTCTGCAATAACTTTTTGTATGAAAAAGAAGATTCTTAGAATAGCGTGACCACATTTCTTCAGCGTTTTTAAAATTCATCCACTACTAGATGTTCATTTTATATTCTAAAAGCACACTTTTATCGTGTCCATTCCACAACAACTGGTCTATATTCTTGTGCCGGTGGTCGGTTTGGGGGAGGAGGACAACTGGTCTATATTCTTGTGCCGGTGGTCGGTTTGGGGGAGGAGGAGGACTTCGCTATGCAGTTTATTTAAGATACGAAACGCGGTAATGTTCACTCTAATATAAATAATTTTTGCCATGAAAGGAAAATTCCTTTAGAAGAATAGCGTTCTTTCAGACGAACGCTAAAACGAAATAGGGAGAAGAAAACCCAATTACGCCATGTGAAGGACAACAGGCGCTGATTACTTGGCGAGCTGGAAGAACACACACACACACACACACACACACACACACACACACACACACACACACACATAAATACATACACACACACACACACACACACACACACACACACACACACACACACACACACACACACACACTTCGAAACATGCAGAGAGCCACACACACACACAATACACAGAATGAGAAGAAAAGAGAGAGAAAGAGAGAGAGAGAGAGAGAGAGAGAGAGAGGATTGATGAGAGAAAAGAGAGAGATAAGAGAGAAAGAGGAGAGAGAAATCGCTGCATTGTTCGCTACAAGATCTGGTAAAATAAAATTTGGTTCACAGCAGTCGCCTTACTGCCACTTTTTGTATGGCTTGGCTGGAAACTGTCTCCCCTCCTTCATCCCTCCTCCTGACCACCACAGTCCCACCTCATGGGTAGAGAGAGAGGGCTGGGGGGAGGGGGGGGGTAGGGAAGCTAAGTGTAAGAGGAATGCTTTTGTGTTTGCAGTCGCGCTGTTTTTAGCAACAGATGGGAGTGTGTGCACCTAAGCGTACATTGATGCCTTCATATATTTTCCAGATTGTACGTAAGACCTACATACGCTTCGTTGTCGCTTGTGTGTGTCATCGTTGTGACAGATTTTTCAAGGCGAGTCTCCGTCTCTGTCACCTGTTCCTGCGGTGACTCTTCTGTCATATATATATATGATGCTGCGAAAGCGAGACACAGTTTCAACTGCTTATTGTGTTGAAAGCGAGGCATGCTCATCACTGCTTGTTGTTTTGAGGCATAGTCTTCATTTACCGTTTTCTGTGTTGAAAATGAGCCATCGTTATCACCGCTAGTTGTATCACAGTCTTCGCCGCTTATTGTGTTGAAAGCGAAGTGTAGTCTACATTCACTATTTGTTGTGTTGAAAACGAGGCATAGTCTACATTCACTATTTGTTGTGTTGAAAACGAGGCATAGTCTACATTCACTGTTTGCTGTGTTGAAAACGAGGCATAGTCTACATTCACTGTTTGCTGTGTTGAAAACGAGGCATAGTCTACATTCACTGTTTGCTGTGTTGAAAACGAGGCATAGTCTACATTCACTGTTTGCTGTGTTGAAAACGAGACATAGTCTACATTCACTGTTTGTTGTGTTGAAACGAGACATAGTTTTCTTTCACTGTTTTGTGTATTGAAAACCAGGCATGGTCTACAGTCAAGGCTTTTATTGTGTTGATACACATAGTCATCATTCCTTGTGTTGTGTTTGAGGCATATGTAGCTCATGTATTATATTTTCGGTTGTTATTTATCGCCGTTTCATGTCAAGAGAATCTTAGCAGCCTAGCAGTGATAAGATAACACTATCATTCGTTAAGTAAACATATTCCATATTCATTACTAATAATTATGCATGTATCAAGGATTCAGTTTAGCGATTCTTCAGATTTCAGATTTTTATCATCATAATATTATACTGACTCCTTGTTGAACATACGCAAGATCTATGTTTAGTCATAATTTTTAATTCCTCTGGGTATTAAGATGATCACAATTTATGGACAACGGAACATGTTTTCAACAATGTCATAAATCTATTATTTATTAATTATTTATTAAATTCTGTTCATTTGCTTATTTATTCATTTCGTTATTTATTCATTTATTTATCTAATTTTCATTTATTTCTGTATTTATCCATTTCTATTTAATTCAGGGGGTATACTTAGGCTAGTTGTTTCATGACATGACCATATCAACTGTAACCCTTTGGGGTTTAAGGATCAGAAGTTGATTCAAATATGCTTGCACATTACCTTCGCGTACTGAATCTTGTGGAAGATCAACAGTTTAGTGAATGATTACAAGGCTGAACTTTCAGTTTGGCCTGACGTTTATTTGTGCGCACGTGCACGCGCGCGGTCTCATGCACATAGATCTACCACATGTCCATATCCAACACACAATGGTTAATTATTGATAGACCTAGGCTACAACACGTACTGAGTGATAAATACAAAAATGTTGCTCTCTGGTTGGCTGAAAGACATACAAAAACATCAACTAAACACACGCACAGAAAGCGAGCGAGCGAGCGAGAGAGAGAGAGAGACAGACAGACAGACACACAGAGATAGACACAGAGACAGACAGACAGACAGAAACAGAGAGAGACAAAGACAGATAGTAAAACGAAAAATAAAGCATTATAACACACTCAGCATCTCTTGGCTAAAAGGAAAACTTAAAACATTATATAACAGATTTTTGGAATTTAAAAGTTTGACTGATTGCTGTGTTCTTCATTTGACCTTTCAGGTTTTATCAAGGCATCCTGATGACAGAACCACGTGATGTGTTTTCCATCTTCAGACGCAAGCGAGACTGGATCAACAAGGTGGATCTCCTGAATCTTCCAGCCTAAGATGGATATGGTCTGTGTTTCATGTTCAGCTTACGGACTGTTGTGACGTCCATATCCAGTTCACTATTGGTGTAGAAGGCGCAGGCTAAATGAAACATAGACACGAGACTCATCGAGACGAATTACGCAGTTGTCCCGCTATCATAACTGTTACTTCTACGACCACACCAGACAATTAATCAAGACAGTACAAGACGCGAAAAGATACACCATAGTATGTGTAGGTATGCGGTTAACTGCAATCTTTGATGATTTATTGATTGAAGCTTCATGCGAAAACAAGAAACAAGCTGCTGTACGAGGCAATAGATATTCAGGCGAAAGATGACCACTGTCTTAATACATGTCTTTTTACTGGCAATGTTGGTACCAACATGCCAGCTTTTGCCTTTAGATCACCAAAGGGGTCTACCTGCTGGCGTTAGTAGTTCTCTTGTATTACGTGAAAAAGTGAACAATGGCAGAACAATAGAGAGTATAGTGACTGGACTGACTGACTTGTTTACCATACCATCAGGACAAGACATCCGGTTGCAACAGACCAGTCTCGTGGGGTTTCTTCTACCCAAGATGACCAAAGCAAGGTTTAGAAGCTTGCTACCTTTCTTTGCTTCTCCTCACACCTTCATATCTAGATGCTGTCCCCAACTCCCGTTGCTTTGTACGTCTGCAGATGACTGCGCGCTCTATATATCCTATTGTATCAACGACTGTATCTGTCCTCACAACCCTCGATGGCAATGGTGTCCCGCAAGACCGGAACAGTTTAACAACATAAAGAACAAAAAGGAAGCTAAACATTTATCTACCATCAAAACACCGAGATGGTTTGATCGTTTTCAGAAATACGTAGTTCGGAGCCAAAGTAAAAAAAATATCATGGAAAAATTCCTCTTCGCCACTGAAAATATCAGGGAAAAATTCCTCTTCACCACTAAGGATCCAAGGACCAGGCATCAGGCTTCTTCCAGACGCCATATCCGCTCTTCAAATTTAGGCACAAAGACTGGTTCCCCATCCATGCGTCATTCGCGTAGTGTAGAAACAAACACCAACTCTAGCCTTGGTGATAAGTCAGGGTATTTGTCTGTAAGTACCGCAATGCCACTGTCTGGAAATCAAGATCACACAGAGGAAACTGGAAGCCATACACGTTTAGGTGACGCAGGACTAAGTGGTAGAGTCACTGAGCAGGCTCCATTCCTGGCAACCCAAGGAAAACAACTGAAGAGTGTCACAAACACAAGCCTGGACTGGCAAGAAAACAAACATGAAAACGTTCCAACTCTCTCTCAAAACAACTTTACCGTCAGTAGCACCAACAGACACTCCATTCACAATCAAACCGATGATGAATCAATCACAATCAACAGCAACGTCAACGAACATCCCGTCCACAGCCAAAGAGACACTCCACCACATACCATCAACAAATCTAACAACGAAACCCTCGTGGAAGAACAGGCATCAGAACCATGCGGGGTAGAGTGCATTCTCCACGGAGGCAAGTGCATCATGGAGATGAGAGATGATATACATGTAACTCCTGCATACATATGTCTGTACGAAAAACGTGATCCATGTCAAGTGTTGAATGCTATGTGTCTTCATGGTACATGTGTCGTTGACTACATTTCTCATGAATCAGTGGTGCGTTGTAAGTGTGACTCTGGCTGGGCCGGTGAGTTTTGTAATGCAAGCTGCGGACTGGACTGCGGTCATCACGGTGGTTGTGAGCTCGTCCTGGGTCATCCCGTGTGTGTGTGTCATCCCAACTACACGGGTGAGGGTTGTAAGGACCTGCTGTTGGGGTTCGTGCCTTTGACAGGCGCAGGTAGGGATATGTAGAATGTTGGGCACTGTCACTCTTCTACTGGTCCTTCCTCCCTTTGTATGTTATCTTTCTGTCTCAGTCTAAATTTTTTCTTCGTATCTCTGTGTTTCTCTCTGTTTGTATATACGTATTCATTCTCTATATGTCTAAGTACCTGAGTATGAGCAAAAAAGAAGTCATAAGAGAGGAATGCCGAAGAACACCTGGCAACAAACAACAGAAAGAGACCTTAGGATCATGAAATATAGTTAAATAGTATACAGAGGATGGCCCAGAACAGACGAAGTGGAGAACCTTCGTTGCTGCACTACATACCAATGACGTAATGGGTAGTACGAGAGTAAGTTTACTGACAGATAAATGCAAAAATAAACGGATTTCCTGTTATCAATTGCATGTCGTTTTCTTTTATTTTCATACATTCCAATAAGAGATATTATTATAGCTTTGATGATAATGGTGTTTTCTTAATTCTGTCGATGATGGTGTAGACATCTACGTTTGCGTTTGCAAAACAATAAATAAGTCAGTGAAAAGGGGAGCCCTGGAAGATCAACCACACAACAGTGTCAGTTACAACGAGAAGAGAAGAATCATTAGACGCTTCTTAACCCTTTGACTCCTGCACCCTATCCATCACATGTTAAACTTTAACCCCATGACTCCCTCACCCTGTCCACCAGTTTCCTGCATGAAGCTGGTGGATAGGGTGAGGGAGTAAAAGTGTTAAATTTTTGCTTTGCTGTCATAGTTGGCAAAGCAAGATACTAGTGGATAGGCTGAGGTAGTCAAAGGGTTAAGCCAAGGATAGAGAGGGACGGCCACAACCTTCTGTCCAAGGCGCAGTAGGTCAGTTGTCCTGGTGAGGCTCCGCATCGGCTACAACCGGCTATATGCCCATGTGAACCGAAGTTCCAAACTGAGGCCATCACCAAACAAACCCTGGGCCAAGAAAACCAGACAGCTCAGCACATATTAAAAGCGATGTTGCCTTTATGTACCTGTTATTGTTATTTTTGTTTAACTCACTCGGGACGGAGAGTTTTTCCCCCTTGCTTTTCCCCACAGACGGCCCATTTTGAAGGGTTAGGAAAAAAATCACAAAAAAATACAAAATATAAAGGAAGATGAAACTTTCAGATCTGAATATTTACATGCTGGGTTAGTTCAAGCCAAAATATTGAAGTTCTTCCTTGAACATTTCTTCTTCATGTGCCATGTTGAAAATACCCCCAATTTTGTGGTCAGGATCACCGTTCAGTCACACACTTTGAACAGCTCCATGAACACACAGTCAGAGGTGAGAAGGTCTCTTTGTATGCACAAAATAACATGAATAAAGTAGACTTTGCTCTGGGCAAAAAAGTTATTAGTGACATTATATAAATAAATGTTACAAATTGTTACACAAGGGAATTAGGAAAAAAGAGCACACCGGATGCTTCAGTCACTATGCACTGTTTTCCTAATAATCAGTGTAGTTCTGCATGCACTGAGTGATACAGTTGGAAGCAGGAAATGGTCTTGTTGGGCTGGCACAGTTTGTCACAGAGGGCAACCCCACACTTTTCACACCAGTTGGGGGTTTGCCGCAGTTGAACCTCCGGGTGTTCCTGCTGCCAGCACTACACACATGGCACTTTCTATAGTTCTTCTTGCTTCAAAACATACGTATTACTTCAACTGAAAAAAAAAGAAAATTAAGTACACATATCAATGCATTCGCGCACATAATCCAAGGAGATGCCTCTTGCGTTGACCATTCCAATTTATCACACAGGGGATTTAAAAACATACCTGAATACAAATTTTCAAACATGAATTAGGACATTAAAACATATATAAAAACATTTCCTTAGAGCCAAAATTTCACTCTATACATGCACCCAGTTATCAATCCTTAGAGAAAGTACGTAAGACTTTATCAAACACATACAAGTGAATGGACCAGCAAGGCAGAAAATGATAGGAAGAAATGACAGAAAGCAAAAGAGCCAGGTAGAAACAAAGAGAGTGACAGAAAAGAGGAAATTTCTAGCACAGAATATCCAGAAGATGGAGATACTATTTATACTGAAAGAGCCTCCAGCATCCCCACAGGGGACCTTTATGTATCTACTGGAGCGACAAGAGACATAACCGACCACAATCCTCTGACCATCAAGTTCCGTGGCAGCTGGCATGAACTGGAAAAAAAAAACCGAAACCAGCCACGTTCATCATCAAATTTGGCCTGACCATGTAAACGGCGAAAGAATGAAGATCCTGTTGATGATAACAGGATTAATGCAGCAGCAACAGTAGCAACTGTAGCAGCAATAATGGCTTGAACTGCACTATAGCGAGTTTCTGATTTATTTCAGGCAGGTTTCGAAGTTGAAAATGAACTCTGAGGTTTAGAATCAAATGTTGAAATACGGACAACCAATATGATTGAGACATTCTAACAATTTCCCATTTTTGACGTTTATATTCTGATTCTATTTCCCTTTTCATACAAAAAAAATATCACAAAAAGTCCTGACTTTGTACTTTTCAAGGCCATGGTAAACGTTTTAGCTTCGGTTGAAATAAAACAGTGAACTGCCATAACAGGAACAACATAACTTAAATACTGTAAAAAGTTCAAGAGAAAGTACTCTTCACACACATGTCAACAAAAGCGCTAATTTTAGGCTGGGTTTTTTTTTTTTTCTAGAAGGGGATGAGTGGATCTTTTCATCTTAACCTTGAGGAAATGTGAACAACAGCAAAGACCAGACCAAATGATAGTTTCACCCTAGCCGAAAGGTTGGCTGTTTCAGTGTGTGCGCGCGCGCGCGCGCGCGTGTGTGTGTATGTGTGTGTGTGTGTGTGTGTGTGTGTATGTGTGTGTGTGTGTGTGTGTGTGTGTCTGTCTGTCTGTGTCTGTGTGTGTATGTGTGTGTATGTGTGTGTCTGTGTGTGTGTCTGTGTGTCTCTGTGTGTCTCTGTGTCTGTGTGTTTCATTCTTTATCTATTACTTTTAATCGTAACGTTCCGAATTTCTCGGATGTGTAGTAAGCACGTTATCTCGAATATTTTGATCACACTATGCAGGCGGTATGTTGATGCAGTCTGCATACTCCGTCTTTGGTGGGCGTGCTTGATGGGTGTTTTCATGTTTCAATAAGCCACCGGACACTGAAATGACTTACAGGATCTTTTATGACATAATTGATGTGCTGTGAGCGTATACACACGCATAGAGTTTAGGCACTAACAGGTCTCCGTATATGCTGATTTGTGAGATCGGAAAAATCTACCCCTTTTACCCACGAGGCGGGAGGTACCCGGGCAGGACTGAGCCCCGTACTTTTCCGAATGGAAGCTGACCGCGTCCGTCGGGCTCAGTTTGAAGACAGGGACTTTTCAGTCAAATATCGTCCACTGTGGGGGACAATTTGAGTGTTCGCTAAATGAGATGTGGTTTCTCAGAAGAATGTTGAGAGTTCCATGGACAGCAAAGAAAACAAACGAGACAGTCTTGATGGAGGCAGACACAAGTAGATCACTCATAAGGAAGATTAGGAAAAGACAAGCAACATTTATAGACCATTTTATGAGGAAGGGGGATTTGGAGCACCTGGTCACAATGGGAGAAAGCTGGAGGGAAAGAGAGAACCAGGTAGACCCAGGGAGAGAATGCTGGACGGACTGGCAGAGTGGCTGGGGATGAGGAGGGTGGGGGAGATGCTGGGGGCAACGAGAGATAGAGGTGGTTGGAAGTCCATGGTCGCCAACGCCATGCGGCAGGGCACCTGATGATGATGATGATGATGCTAAATGAATAACAATTAAACAGGTGATGCATAACAGTCGATGCACGCTTTACTTTGCACGGTCTAGCTGGGTTTTTTGCTAGAGCCATGGACTCGAAATCTCATATCTTGAGTTCAGTCCCAGCCCGCAACATAACAGATGATTTCTTTGCTTCCCATCTTAATGCTCCAACCATTCTGGTGTGTCAGCGTTTCACTGGTCCAGTTCCCCATCTCTTTTCAAAACGATGACAGTGCATAAAGCTTTGCAGCAGCTGAGGGGCTCTGCCAGATAACTGCTGGCAGATTGGGGTACAGCGCATGTGGAATTGTCCTAGTGCGCTGAATCCCTCCTGAACAATCCACAAAATTTCAAACTACCACAGCAGGCTTTGTCTTTCCTTGGCCAGGTTGACGTCTTGATGTCCTCACTGTGTTGCTTAGAAGGTATATGGACAACTGACATCATCCATACCCTCAGTTTATAAATCAGTATATATATATATATATATATATATAATATATATATATAATATATATAGAGAGAGAGAGAGAGAGAGAGAGAGAGAGAGAGAGAGAGAGAGATATGTACACACTGACGAAGCTCCCATTGCCATTCGAGTCGTGTTTCAGATGGATCTCGGTCAAACACAACCAGCACCAACAACAGCAACAATAACAACAGCAGCAGCGACAGCCACCATCATCACAACAGTCACAACAAAGACAGGCCCTACAAGTACTCTGAGGGCGAACACAGCGCGGATCCTTGTGGTGCGGAATGCACGATCTACGGAGGGATATGTACGTTCGACTACAAGAACTTCACCTGCGTCTATGAAACCGCCACCCCATGCCAACACCTGAACTGTCATCACGGCACGTGCAGTTCAGAGAACAACGTGCACAGATGTCATTGCGAGGAAGGCTGGACAGGCTACCGTTGTGATGTGCCGTGTCAACTGGATTGTGGTCAGCATGGCGACTGTGACGTCATCTCCCCCGGGGTCATACCATCTGCCGTTGTCATGAAAACTACACTGGTGTCCACTGTACTGACCTCATTCCGCTGCCTTTGATGTTTACAGGTGAGAATTGTCGGATGTTTGTTCACTGGATATGTCTGGATGTTTCCAAAACAATAATAATAATAATAATAATAAATCACATTTATATAGCGCTATTCTCTCACACATAGGTAAGGACTCACTGCGCTTTACATCAATTAGTTTATACACACACATACACACACAAACACACACGTACACAGATACAAACAAACAAACAAACAAACACACCACACCACACACACGCGCGCATACACACAAAGATGCTGAGGTAGGGTACGCTCAAGCCTGTTAGGCGAGAGACCCTTGACCCAACTTGTCATATATTCAGGGCAAAATCTGAAGAATTACATAGAAAAGCAGAAAAAGAAGCAGAACACTGACAGCAATAAACCAGGGCTGGATAATCAAAGTGAAATGGAATCAATTTCAACGGAATTAATGTGAAATGCGTTTCATTTCCTCCCGTAAATCGTCTCAAGGGACACGTAAAATCCGTGTCACTATTGATGCAATAGTAATAATGACTGCTTGTCCGCCGCCTCATCTTACAAGAGCCCCAAGCGTGTATAAAAAAAACATGACTGACAGAGGTAGACCCGCGAAAATCCAAGGCATGTCAACCCATTAGCACAATGATGAAAGCAGACAGCTGTAAGATGCACAGTACAATAACTACTTCTTCATATCAATCGGTCATGCAACAAAGATGAAGGAAAGCCGTTAGAAACTACACAAAAGCAACGAACATCTCCCCCTCCCTCCCTCTCTCTCTCTCTCTCTCTTTCTCTCTCTATCTATCTATCTATCTCTACCAATCTGCCTATCGCGCGTGCGACGTGTATGTACGTGTTCGTGTACGTGTGTGTGTGTGTGTGTGTGTGTGTGTGTGTGTGTGTGTGTGTGTGTGTATGTGTGTGTGTGTGTGTGTGTGTGTGTGTGTGTGTGTGTGTGTGTGTGTGTGTGTGTGCGCGTGTGTGAGCGTGGTTTTCCTGGCTTAAGTTCACTTTGAACTACTATGGAATCTTTCCATTTCTTTACACCTTCCCCCTTTAACAACCCCCTATCTTTTTCTTTCCTTATCTCTTTTCCCCTTGTCTCTCTTCATTCCGTTTTCCGCACACGACAACATCATGCAAACATCATGCAAACAAAATCATGCCCTTCAAAGACAATGTGTTCACGACATTAATCTCTTTGTCTGTTTATTGAGGGCTTGGTTTGCAGGATGTTTGGTGTTTCTGTTTCGACTGGCTTCTCTGTAGATTGAGCTATGTATGCAAGGTTTCATGTCCAGAGTTCAATTCCAGCCAACAACTAAACAACTGGCATGTTTGCTGCTGATCATAATGCGTACATTGGAATATGGACATAATATTTCACGTCTAGAGTTCAAAGCCAGCCAACAACTAAACAACTGGCATGTTCGCTGCTGATCATAATACGTACACAGAATTATGGACATAATATTTCATGTCTAGAGTTCAAAGCCAAACAACGACATACAACTGGCATGTTTGCTGCTGATCATAATGCGTACACAGAATTATGGACATAATATTTCATGTCTAGAGTTCAAAGCCAAACAACGACATACAACTGGCATGTTTGCTGCTGATCATAATGCGTACACAGAATTATGGACATAATATTTCATGTCTAGAGTTCAAAGCCAAACAACGACATAACAACTGCTTGTGATGATGATGATGATGATGATGATGATGATGATGATGATGATGATGATGATGATGACGACGACGACGACGACGACGAAACGACGACGATGATGATGATAACGATGACGACGATGATATGATGATGATGATGATGTGATGATGTGATGATGACTGACTATGGTGCTGGGACAAGAAAGAAAAAAGAAAAAGAAAAAGAAAATGAGTAGAAACAGAAGAAGACCACTATCACAACCACTGTACTTACAACTAATCACTGCCACTTCCTCCTCGTCCTATTACTTCTACCACTACCACTACTACTAGACTTACTAAGCAACACTAAGGCTTAATAGAGAAAAAAAAACTTTAATGCTAAAGTCTAAACATTTGAACTTGATAACAAGTCTCAGATAAAATGTCACTGTGAGTAGTAAACTGGGAAAGAAATGAAAGCCGTCGAATGTCATGTACATTGAATAATATCAAGGATGTGTGTACCATTTCCTACACACTTTTCATTGATGAACTAGGTGCTGGTTTTGGGGATGAGAAGAAATTAAAGGGAGGTCCTGCGTGTAGTATATTCAGTGCAAAACAAAAACATAAGACCCCCCAGGTATTCTACACTGTAATGTTGCATAGTCTCATCTAAAGACTAAAGCAGACAGAAGAGTTCAGGAGACAAAGAAGTGAAATACGAGACAGTCACAGACAGATGTAGACAGAAACTCGACATGCAAATCCAGAGAAAAGGTGTAGTTTATGTATGCAATCAAGACGCGGCACACCTCACACACCAGTCACTGTCTCGCGAGTCTACCACGTTCTTGTACTGACTCCCTCGCTCCGAAAAAAGGGGGCTATAATTTTAGCCTGCAGTGGTCAAAGGGAATAAAATCTGTCTCCATAAAGATGACGAATCACGAAAATGTCTTCCCGAGCAGCCGCTAGGTCTCCTAGCAGACAATACGAGAATAGCATTACTACTCTCCCGTAAATTCAGCTCCTCACCGTGAAATCACAGCCGCATTACATCACGTGACTGTGACGTCGTTTGCGCTCAGAGTGACGCGCTCTTGGGGCAGTCAGAGGAGCATGTTGTGTCTGTGTGATTGCTCTTGTTGTCGTCATCAGGGCCACAGTTGTGGCAGGGAGCAGAATAAATCGTGTGACTCCAGGATTAGGAGGTTGAGAGTTCGAACATCTGTCTGGCAGATGACCTGCCTTTCTGTCTAATTGTCTCTGCCTCTCGTTGTCTGCATGTCTCTGGCCTGTCAGCCACGACCTACATATAAGTCGGTCTCCTTCTTTCTCTTTGTAGAATAGCAACGACTACCTGCAAAACAGGCTTACCAGGACACAATGCTACCACTATCCTTGAGTAACAAAGTGTTTTCTACTTTCAAGTTTCTGTTCCGCTCTTTCCCTCAAACGCTTCATTACATCCTGAATGGCGACCTAGGTGCAAGCTTTCCTCAATTCAATTCTATTCAGTTTATCGCCAGTTGTACTGACACAGCTTTTCCCCTCCCCCTCCCAATCCCCATCCCCAATAAAACGATAAAACTAAACTAAACTTGTATTACGCAAGAACCATGGGAACAGAGCAGTGTTTTCATTGAAATCACACAAAAAGTGTGATCATCATCATAAGCGCAAAAAGTCGAAACAAACAAACAAAAAAATGTGGAAGCGTACTCCACCGCCACATTCCCCAGCCTGAATACCATCATCATCATCATCATCATCATCATCATCATCATCATCATAAACCATTCTTGTCCACCTAACAAAAATGTTATTCTGACTGTAAAAAAAACCACATAATTTTACTCGGAAATAATTAAAACTATATTACGAATAAACTCGAGGAACATGTTTAAATGCATTAAAGCATTAAAGTCCAACGATTGAATCAGAAATCGAAAAATGGGTAAAAGAATCTTAAGAAAAAGCTTAATTAAATGTCACAAAACTTCACAGTATTTGCCAATACAAAACACCAGAAGTTATACATGTACAATACAATACAGTAAATATATCGACAGAATCTGATTGAATATAATATGGAATGATGGGATGACCACACTTTAAAGTCATTTCGTTATCATGTCTTGGGATTTTCGCCAGTCTTCCATGCTGCCGCTTTGCATATATAAGCAAACAAAAACATGTAAATAAAATGGTTAAAGATGTGCTTAGAATGAAATTTACTAATGAGCTTTTCAATTTGGCTGTTTGTTTGTGTCTTTGTCTGTTTGTTTGCTTGTTTGTTTTGTTTTGTTTTGTTTGTTTGTGTTTCTGAGTGTTGAGAGAAAGAGAAAAACTGTGAGGAAGACACGGACACAGACAGACAGAGAGGAGAGAGAGAGAGAGAGAATTCAGTGTTCAATTCATTTCTGGCCATTGAGGTGTGGGGCAAGGGATATCACACGCTGACTATCGTATTCGACAAAAAACAGCATAAACATTACAAGCACACATGTGCCGTCCGTCAATAGAACGTCGTCACTGGGATGATCACGCTAGTACAACACCTCCGTTGGGGATTATCATCACTGTGCAGATAAATTGTATGTCAATCTACCCCAGTAGATCCGAGTTTGAATGATTGTTTTTACGAGATAAGTGATGATGTCGTCAACGAAGGAAGAGAGAAAGAAAAGAGAGACAGACAGACAGACAGAGACAGCGACAGAGAGGAAGAGAAACACAGAGAGAGGGAGAGAGAGAGAGGAAGAGACAGACAGACAGACAGTACACACAGTACAGACAGACAGAAAACAGGCAGACAGAAGGATAGAAAGACAGACACAGACAGAAACCGACCAACAGATAGACAGAAAGACAGACAGAGACAGGCAGGAAGAAGAAAGACAGACAGACAGAGACAGACAGAAATCGACTAAAGGACCGACGGACAGACAGCCAGACAGGCCGACAGACAGAGACCGACCAAAGGACCGACGGACAGACAGACAAACAGCCAGACAGGCCGACAGACAGACAGACCGACCGACAAACAGACAGACAGACCAAACAAATGCGAATTACCTATTATAACGTGGTAGGTGAAGATGTCGTCAACGATGGGGCGGTGACGGCGTGGCAGATAACAGCCGGGTGTCTGGGAGTAGTGGCCGGGGTGTTAGTCCTCCTGAGTCTCCTCGCCTACGTGACGTGGCGAAAACAGTGGCTACCTATGAGGAAATTTGTCCACTTCTTTCAGCAGTACGAGGAAGATGGTAAGACCTTTTCATTAACTGTTTCTTTTATTTCGCAGTCTATGAAAACAAACGAAAGCAGCAGACCATACAATCAAACAAAGTAATAAACAAACAAAGCAAACAACAAAAGACTAGAGAGGTCATGGGTTTAAGCCCCGATTAGTACAGGAAACTATTGCTGGGATTTTCATCAGTCGCCGTGGTGTAGTGGTTAACGCAACGGACTACCAACTGGAAGGTTGTGGGTTCGAATCCCCATCAATCCCTTCAAAACTATATCACTGTGAGATTTTTCGGCTCCAACCGGCTGCTACCCAGAGTTGGGCGTGCTATGGGATCACTGGGAAGATTGGGACTACACAGTCGAGTCTCATCCACTTCACGGATGCGTCATTGAGGGTGTTGTTCAAATCTTCGGACCAGCACCGCAGGTGTCTGTATCTCTCGGGCCTGGTTGACTCCAGGATATAGTATGATAGTAAGTGTGGAGTACAGCCCTGTCTTGCAGTCTCAATCCTAGAGGTAACTTCACGGCATCGTGATTATCATCCTCATCAACATCATCATCATCGCATTGTAAAAAAAAAAGTGCCAGCTTCTGTGGTCATTAAAGATGGCGTAAAAAATGGGACAGAAAATAGGTGAGCACAAAGGTAATGTCCATGAGTACGATGATCCCAAATAATTGTTGGAATTTTTGCTCCTGGCTCATTCCTACCCAGAACTGAACGTGCCATGAGCTACTCGGGAAGACTGGGACTACACAGAGAGTCTTACTCACTTTAATAAACACATTGGTGACGGCTTTGCTCAAACTTTCCGACTAACACAGCAAGAATCTGTATCTCCTGGCCCTGACTGACCTCAGGATATGTACTGAAAGTATGCGTACTGTACATCCCTGCGATGCAGTCTCAATTCCAAATGGAAAGCATCATCACAAACATCTCCATTCCATCATTGTAACATTGTGAAAAAGATGTCTCAGATTATGCGGTCTTTCTTGCCTTGTCCTCATGGTAATTCGGTTTCGGTGGGTTTGGAGACGTATTGGAGAGCTGAAAGAAGCAGCGTAGGGTAGTAAGACAGGAGCGGCGCTGTAGATGGGGCAGAAAACAACAACGACGGCAACAACAATAACAGCAACAAAGCAAACAAAACAAAAACAGACGATTCAAACAATGACAGTACGTCCCACTTTTATGTCACACGCATGGTACGTTTGAACTAAAAACGTGTGTTTTGCAGACATCAGTATCAATGAGAAACTCAAACGTACATAAAATTAAATCGTCATTTGCCTTTTTAACACTACGTTTCGAATAGTACTTTGTGTGAAAAATACTCATATATTATTCTATTATACGACATGTTAATTAATTAATGCTATTCATTTTCATTGACATTAACGGTTTCCAAAGTACTTTCTGAATGAATTTATCAGTGGTGTGTTATCTGTACATTTACATTTGTGAAAATAAACATTGCATGGAGAATCATTAAGTATAACGTGTTATCTGACCTACAATTGTTGAAACATAAAAACTCAGTAAATACCAAATAAGGCCAAAAAATCATGAATACATACAAGCGAGCAAGCAAACAAACGAAAAACTGGCATACTGCTAGTAAAATATGCGCGTGTGTGTGTATGTGTGTGTGTGTGTGTGCGCACATGTGTGTGTGTGTGTGTGCGCGCGCGCGCATGTGTGTGTGTGTGCGTGCGCGCGTGTGTAGTGATGGTGGTGGGGGTATGTGTGTGATGCGTGTGTGTACGCGCGACTGCGCGCGCGCGCTCGCGTGTGTGTACTTGTGAGTACGTGCTTTGTGTGTGTGTGTGTGTGTGTGTGTGTGTGTGTGTGTGTGTGCGTGCGTGCGTGCGTGCGTGCGTGCTGTGTGTGTGTGTGTGTGTGTGTGTGTGTGTGTGTGTGTGTGTGTGTGTGTGTGTGTGTGTGTGTGTGTGTGAATTCGGTGAGGATTCAACTGCTCATAGAAACAATATCAAAGCTAACATAACACATTTTGTCGACAGACACAAATGTGGGAACGTCAGTTTGAATGTGACATTGAATTTCCTTCTCGAAAAAAAAAAAAAGAGAGAGAGAAAGCAACAGAATTTTGGTGACACCAGTGCTGTCTTTGAATTATCTCCATTAGATTTATGTCAGCGTAGAAGACCTTCATGTCACTAATCTTGTTTCTGAATACATTATCTTTCGTGAATTTATGTCAAGTCTTAGAGAAACCTTTATTCTTTTGTCTGTCATTCTGCGTATCTCTCTTTCTGTTGGAAGATTTGTGTGTCTGTCTGTATGTGTCTGAGCCTGTGTGGAGCCGTAGTCCAAATTTACTATAGTTTTTTTTTCTGAATGCTTGTTTCCATACGGTTTTTTTTTGTTTTTGTTTTTGTTTTTTGTTTTTTTTTGGGGGGGGGTCATCTGCTGTGTGTCTGTGTGTCTGTCTGTTTGTCTCTCTGACTCTCTTTTTCTCTCTTTTGTTCCTTCTCTATCGAAATATTGGGGAAGTCCTCTATTGTTTGTTTTTTTTACGATAAGTTTTGAACAATCATTCTTAATTTGCATGTTTTTATTCGATTTTTACTGCTCTCTCTCTCTCTCTCTCTCTCTCTTCTCTCTCTCCTCTCTCTCTCTCTCCTCTCTCTCTCGCTCTCTCTCTCTCCCCTTCGTGTCGAAAAGTCTTCTTCCATTTTTTGACTAAATGTTGTATTATCTGTTCTTTGCTGCCTTTCGTATACGCTTGACAAATGCAGAAGATTTGCGCCAGTCTTGTTTTGTTATATTCAACACGCGTTCTAATTGTGTTTTTGTGTAGTTCTGGTTCCTGTAAGTTTCAAAACGTCTTTCTAAATTGAACTTTATAATGATACAGTTTCACGTCTGGTACCGTATAACACGTTCTATGGACATCAAATCTGTTGCTATGTTTAGCACGACAAGCTCACCCTTCTATCTACATGTAATGAGTCTTTGTTTTCAAAACATGCACGAACTCATGAAGACATGGGCATTCCATTTGGTCCCCTTCTTACCCACTGGACGAGGCGGCAGGGAAGTTTTTAGTTCCGTTTTTATTATCCATTGTTTGGTGTTTGTGATCTGTTTGTGACCGTGCGTTCGCGCTTGACAAAGGCTAGTTGGCCGAAAATTTGCGCTTGTTTTGTTTTGTTTTGTTTTGTTGGACACGCGCTTATATTGATTTTCTTGTTCTTCTGGTTCCTGTTTGCTTGGGCGCGGGCAGTCACACTTGTTTTGGATCATGCACGAACTGTTTGATTTTTGGCCGCCTTGATTTACTTATACACAACCAAACCCATACCGTTACAACATACGATTATTTGATGCCCTCTTTCTCTTACATCTATTTTGTGCATACAAATCGTACAATTTTAGGAGATTTGAGCCGTATTCTACGATCCTCCGCTCTCGACAATTTCAACCCAATGATAAAAAAAATCAAAGTCTCCATTCTTGACAATTTCAACGAACAATCAATGAAGTTAGTAATGGATGTGGGTCAGTTTGTTTGTCTATGTGCCTCTCCGTATATGATGTCATTCGGCGTTAGATTGTTTCTATACAGATATGTCGATTAGCAATGGCGAGTTTGAAAATTTGATTTTCACCAATAATTTCTACCATCTAAAAGTAAAGCATCAGTCATTGTGTTCCTTGAACACTCTTCTTCTCTTCCTATTCATGACAGTTCTCCTCTCTCTTCATGTTTGTCTTCTTCTCTATTCCACTGCTGCTTTTTTTCGGTCGATACGATGCGATTTCTATTTTTATTGAAAAAGAAAAAGTCGTTTAACACAGCAAGATTCTTAAAACATATTGTAAACTTTTCCCAAGTCATAATAGTTCTTTCCGTAATTGTAATGAGAACAACAACAATGACAATAATAATGGTAAAACAAATCGTGCAATTTGTATGCCCTTGCTCCAATGACTTTTGCGCACGGATAATGTAGCTGGCCCTCATCAGTCCTAACATAAACTGATTTATAATTGGTCTTTATAAATCCAATTTGTTTGTTGTTTGTTTTTGTTTTTTTTAAGGGGGTTGTTCTTGTTTTTTGCTTTGTTTTGTTTTTTGTTGTTTGTTTGTTTGTTTGTTTGTTTTGTTTTGCTTTTATTGTTTTTCATATTGTAACGCTACATTTATATATGTTTTTAATCTTTTTTTTTTCTTTGCAAGGAACACAATCTGCAAGCATTTCTCATACAAAAATTAATTCAAACGAGTATAGTATCTATACAACACCAGAAGCACGATATCATTAAATGCGTCATTTCATTTTGTCAACAGCGTATACATTTTTTTTTATGTACGTTCTGGACAGTGTCTGAACACTAAAAAAAAAGTCTAGCCCATGTTATTGTTTTCCTTATCAGCTGATCTTATCCTGTTGGCACGGAAGACTCAACACGCTTGATTATGCTAATATATTAATGAATGGAAATGAGAGTCACCTGGTGTCACTGAAACAAAAAGCAGGAGAAAAAAAAAAACTTCTAGAAAACTACCAGAGTTTTTGCTGGGCGGTGGCCGAATCCTGTGTGAGGTGAGGTTTGCATGGCAGGGAAGCAATTACGACGTGTTTACGGTGAAGCGTTGGGCAGGGTTGTTCTTCTCCACCGAACCTGAACAGAATTTTAAAAAGTCTTGTCTTGCGCGATAGTTAAAAATATGTGCTGGTGGTTGTGGTGGTTGTGGTGGTGGTGGTGGTGGTGGTGTGTGAATGTATGTGTGTGTGTATGTGTGTGTCTGTCTGTCTGTCTGTGTCTGTCTGTCTGTCTGTCTGTGTCCGAGTGTGTCAGTGCGTATGTGTGTGTCTGTGTTCGTTATCTTTGCATTCGTCTGTCTGATTGTCTGCTTACCTGTCTGTCACTCTCCTTCTCTGTAATCAAACGTCCGCTTTTCCTCAGGGATATGTTATGATACACAAAGTATGGAGAAAAAAATGATATTCATTGAATAGAGGAGCGGGACGCTGATTGTTCAATACCTTTAACCCTTTGACTTCCGCAACCTATCCACAAACTTCAAAAACTTAACCCTTTGACTACCTCGGAAGCTGGTGGATAGGGTGAGGCAATCAAAGGGTTAAGGTTTTGGTTTGTTAGCATGGTTGACGATGCAGGGCACTGGTGGACAGAGTGCGGGAGTCAAAGGGTTAATATCTAAACAGACGGTCGCAGTAGTCAAGTGGGTAAATGTTGGATTCCAATCGGAAGGTCGTGGGTTCAATCCACCTAGACACCTCCACCTGGTGGATAAATGAAATGTTTTTTCCCCATCTCTCAAATCAACATGTGTGCAGACCTACCAGTGCCTAAATTATCTTCGTGTATATACGCATGCAGAGTATCATATCTGCACGTTACAGATTCCACAAGTCACGTCAATGGCTCATCATCATCATCATCAAGTGCCTTGCTGCATAGTGTTGGCGATCATGGATTTCCATCTGTCTCTATCTCTTGTTGCCTCAAGCACCTCTTCCAACCTCTCTGTCTTCAGCCACTCTGCAAGTCCGTTTAGTATCTTCTCCCCTGGGTCTACCTGGTGCTCTCTTCCCCTCCAGCTTTTCCGTCGTGACCAGGTGCTCCAATTCCCCCTTCCTCATAAAATTCCCTATAAATGTTGCCTGTCTTTTCCTAATCTTCCTTATGAATGATCTTCTTGTGTCTGTCTCGTTTGTTTTCTCAGCTGTCCATGGAACTCTCAACATTCTTCTTAGAAACCACATCTCGGCTGCTTCAATCTTGTTCTGGTTCTATATAACATTTAAGAACTCTTTTCCTGATGTTAATTGATCGGCATTTGTTGGTAAGAATGCTTTTCATGGGCTACCTTATGAAAACACGAAAATACCCAGCGTGCACGTCGACAGAACATGGAATGCTCAGACTGTGCAGCGACATACCGCCTGCACAGTGTAGGCAAAACAACATGCATACACTACACAAGGCCAAGAAAAAAAATTTCGCTAAAAAAAAGCAGTGAGAAAACTTAAAGAATATTCAACACTTTGTGTATTATACAATGGTGGTTTGCATACATGTGTGTGTGTATCGTGTGTATATGTGTATGTGAACGCACGCGTGTGTGTATGTTTGAGTGAGTTCGCATGTACATGCAAATGCTTTGTGTCTGAAATATACACTCTCGGCCAAACTGTTACGCTTTTTGAACAGATGAGGGCTGAGAGAGAGAGAGAGAGAGAGAGAGAGAGAGAGAGAGAGAGAAGAGAGACAGACAGACAGAACAGACAGACAGACAGACAGACAGACAAAAAGAGACAGAGGCAGAGAGACAGAGACAGAGACAGAGAGACAGAGACAGAGAGAAACAGAGGGAGAGAGAGAGCGAGAGGGAGAGGGAGAGAGAACGAGAGGGGGAGAGAGAGAGAGAGAGAGAGATCGTACAACCAAGATTCTGCTGATCTAAGCTTTCCTTTTTTGCTGTTGTGTGGTTTGTTGTTGTTGTTGTTAGAATAATCTGTCACATACGAGTACTCGGGGTGTCCTGTCGTGTAATATTTCAAAGAAGTACAACATAAAGCAAAAAACATACGACCCCCAGCTTGTCAGATATGATGTCTAATCTTATTTAATCGTTGTCTGCCAGAGCATGTCTCCAAGTTGTCTCAAGAGCGAGTTTTCTGTCTGCACTCTAGACACCCCATGACAAGGAAACCTATGTGCATGTCTCTATTTTAAAATATACGGCTGAGAGCTTGTGTTTATGTTCGTATATGCGTGTGAGCATGTGAGATGTGAGTGTGAGTGAAGTGTGTCCATGAATCTGCGGATTTCTCTTGCTGGTTTTGAAGTTGCTGGTCCGGCTCCTAGTTTTGAGATGTTTCACAAATTTGGGACATGAGTCTGAACATAAATAAACGAATAGATAAATGAACGAATAAATAAATAAATAAATAATTAAATGAATGAATAAACAGATATGAGGAAAAAAAAACTAAGTCAAAATGATAGTATTAGTTAAAACGAGAAAATCCGGATATATTCATCTTATTAAAACGTATCAGATCCCCTACCCCAGTTACTGAAATAGATATATATGATGTATACATATATCTTTTTTTTTTGTAGTTGTGTGTGTGAGCTCTCCAGATCTGTTTCCCCTTACAGCGAAAACATCATGAGAAACCTAGAGGAAGACCCTGGATTAAAGGTTGGAGGAAAAATGATAAACAACATTCGATACGCAGATGACACCGTGCTAATTGCAGAAAATGAAAGGGACCTACAAAACTTTGTGAATGTACTAGAAACAGAAAGCAAAGGTAAGGGGTTGGAACTAAACAGCAGGAAGACTGAAGTCATGGTGATAAGCAAAAAACATGAAATCCCCTCATGCAAAATAACAGCAAACGGCGCAACCTTGAGACAGGTTGATAAGTTTAAATACCTGGGAACGCATTTCGCCAGACGGCAGATGCACATCAGAAATAGCCAGCAGAACTGGCCAAGCCAAAACAGCATTCAAGAAGATGAAAAGCATTTTTACCAACAAATGCCTATCAATTAACATCAGGAAGAGAGTTCTTGAATGTTATATAGAACCAATATTGTTATACGGTTGTGAGGCGTGGACAGTCAACAAGCAAAGACAGAACAACATTGAGGCAGCCGAGATGTGGTTTTTAAAAAGAATGTTGAGAGTTCCATGGACAGCAAACAAACGAGACAGTCTTGATGGAGGAAGACACAAGAAGATCATTCATAAGGAAGATTAGGAAAAGACAGGCAACATCTATGGGCCATTTTATGAGGAAAGGAGAATTGGAGCACCTGGTCACAACGGGAAAGCTGGAGGGAAAGAGAGCACCTGGTAGACCCAGGGAGAAGATATTGGACAGACTTGCAGAGTGGCTGAAGACAAAGAGGGTGGAAAAGGTGCTTGAGGCAGCAAGAGATAGAAACAGATGATAGGCCATGATCGCCAACGCCATGTGGCAAGGCACCTGATGATGATGATGATGATGTGTGAGCCTTCTCTTTTCTCTCTCTCTCTCTCTCTCTCTCTCTCTCTCTCTCTCTCTCTCTCTCTCTTCTCTTTCTTTCTTTCTCTCTCTCCCACCCTCTCTCTCTCATATTTAAACTGACTGACAACCAACAAGGTGACAGGTCAGTTGATGGGTTGTAAAATGCCACAGGTTCTTGTTTGCTAATTGTTTGTTGGTTTGTTTGTTTTTTACGAGATGGATGTTGGGTAGAATGTGAAGTTAGGACTGGGAAACGAAGGAGAAGAGAGAAGCAGGACCTTTTGCTTTTGTCCTGAGGGAGAGGTCACTTATGATAAATATTGTTGCTCCTGCTGTGCGCATTTACTCGCGCCCTTCCACTCGTTTCTACGTATGTGTGCGCGTATGTGTGTGTGTGAGCGCATGACTTATGCGTGTATGCGTGTGCGCGTGTTTATGTATGCACACGCGTATGCTGGCATGCATTTGTGTGCATGTACGTACTACAGTAAACATGATGCATGAAGTATGTTTTAATTTTGAAAAGAAGTCATTTGCTTTGATATTTGTTCTCTGTTTTCTAAGTTCATTGTAATGCATCTTGTTTTGTCAGGTGCCACACGACCAGCTTTTAAACTCGTTATCACACCTTACCATTACATCCTTTATCCGCGTAAAAAATGGGGGAGGGGGGGGGGAGTCGTTTCTGTTTCACAGCACAACTGGAATCAAATCCATTTCTAAGGAGAGGGAAGTTATGCCGTTATGTCAGTGTCACCGACTCGTGCGCATTTATCAAAATTACGCAAGTGGTTGCCCTTTTTTCCCTAAAATACGCGGAAACACATTTATCACAGGCTTACGTCTTATGCATGTGAGCGGATGGAAAAGCACCAACTCAAGTCGGAATTCTACTGGGTGGGAAAAGGTCCGGGTCAGTGTTGAGTTGAAGGTTATATTTACGTTTCGTTCAGAATTGCGGGCAAGATAGTTAGAATCAGGATTATGGAATTAAGCGTAAGTTACTATCAGGACTCAGTTCAATTCAAATTAACTGAATTCAATCTTCCATTATGTAACTACGCTTGGAAATCAAAATATGTATACACTGGACTCGCACCACATATGTAGGTTATCATTCTCACATCAGTTAAAGCACTATCACAAATCTATCGTAACACAAAAATATGAACTGATCAAATCATCTACAAAATACAATCACCATTCATTCAATCCCCCCAAACTCATAATTAAGTTACTTAAAATCGATAATGTGGTAAATGTCGACCGTGGCTTGGTCGAAACAACTGATAATACGGTGAATGTAAACGAAGTTAGCGTTGGGCTTGTATTAAAAGTCTAGCTTAATGTCAGGGTCATTGTTGCTCATTGGTAAAGTTGGGAGACACTATTACGAATGTAGATTGTCCGTGTTTGCATCTTTCTTCAACAACTGTTAATAGTATTTTGTGTTATTTCATGAAATAGTTATTAACATTAGTATGTGCCTGTACATGTATCTCAGTCTCAATGTATAGGACTGAGAGTGGAGTTGGGCAGAGTGTATGTCCGTGTTGTTATATCTTATGGCATAAAATCTACCGCAGTGAATGTACATTCAATTGTGTGTGTGTGTGTGTGTGTGTGTGTGTGTGTGTGTGTGTGTGTGTGTGTGTGTGTGTGTGTGTGTGTGTGTCCGTGCGTGTGTGTGTACATTTATGTATGTATATGCATATATATGGAGAGAGAAAGACAGAGACAGAAACAGAGAGGAGAAAAGAGGGAAGGGTGGGGGGGGGGGGATGATCAGGATTAGACTTAGATTCAGTTGGGAAAAGGATAGCTTTGAAGCAAAGTTACGGTAGGAAAGGGGAGGATTGATACCTGAGGTATTGTCCGCACAGACTTCGTCCTCAGTTCATTCTATCTGTGTGTCAATGTTTTTTCAGATGGCAAAGAATATGATGCTTTCGTCAGTTACCGCTCCAGGTCACACGACGAGCAGTTCGTGCTGAACGAGCTTTACCCGCAGCTAGAATGCCATTTGAATTTCAAGTTGTGTATGCACTTCCGGGACTTCCCACCAGGAGAAAGTGAGTATAATGATTATAACTACAACCCCCCCCCCCTCCCCCTCTCTCTCCCCTCTCTCTCTCTTCTATCTATCTATCTATTCTATCTTATCTATCTCTATTTTTCATGGAATATTTGATAATTTTTTGACAATTAGCAAATGTATGTGCACAATTCCATATGAGTTTCATCCAAATCTGCCAGCTGGTATCAGGCAGACTCCTTGAGCTTGCGCAAAAACTTATAAGGAAAGGAACGGGGGTAGGGGGACCTACGAATACTGACATCACCAGAATGACTGGAGCATTCAGGCGGGCAACGAATAAGCCAATTTTCATGCTGGGATATGGGACTGAACTCAAGAATGAGATTTTGAGTTCACAACTCTTATCAGAAGAATCAGCCAGCGAGGTAATCAAATGGAAACGGGAACGGGACCTATACAACACAAATACCACCAGAATGACCAGATCATTAAGATAGGCAGGAAACAAGCCAACTTTTATGTTACTGGGTGGCATCGAACTCGAAACACGGGGTACTGAATCCCCGTTCCGAGTGGATTTCAGTAATTCCTGTTCTGTTATAAAGTACCTAAGACACAGTCTCTCAAGCCCTTTCCTACTGGCGACAATACTCTTTCCGTAGCAGAGCTACTTGTGGGTTATTGTTATTGTTGTTTAAAGCTCAGACGACTACGCAGAGCCACATCAGGGCTATTACCATCTCAAAATGTGCACCATACCTCAGTGGGGAAAAAAAAACACCTGGAAAAGAAAATTAAGTACACATATCAATGCATTCACGCACATAATCTAAAGGATATGCCCTGGCGTTGACCACTCCATCCAATTCATCACCAGGGGATTAAAAAATTCAAACCTAACTAATACAAATACAAACATAACTAAAAAAGTAAAACATAATTATAGTATAATGACTACCTAGCTGAACCTGTCTCTCAGTGATAGTAGGAGCGTGCAGAAGCCGAAACGGTTCACAACAAATTGGACTAATGATGATTCGAACCCTGCAGTTGTTCCAAAATGCCAATCACTTACTGGCGACAATAATCAACCAGTCACTGAGCAACCCCTCGATAGAAGCCTGTGGAGCCCGAACAAATCCTTAACGATTTCGACTAACAGTGAGTGATTCGAACCTTCACCTCCCAGCCGTAGTTAATTCATTGCGGTAACCACTTCATCACGGCCCTTCTTTGTAATTATGGACAAGAAAAGAGTTTTTAACTTGAATAATTCTAGCAAGCAGGGCGGAAGAGGACTGGCTTTGTTATGCAAATTCAGCTGATGAAAATATTGCTTTTCTTATTCTCAACATGAGCAGGGAGGATGTAATAATTTCCGGTACCCGCATTTAATGGGCCTATATAAAGACAAAATACAACGATGGTCTATGTTACACTTATGTAGAAAAGACAGAAATTGCTTGGTTGTAGAATACACTCCAAGAAGGGCAAAAAGAAAAAAAAGGAAACAATTTTGGTTTCTGCTTGTACTAATAGTAATACTACTACAACTACAAGTCTACTACTACTACAATTATTATTATTACTACATTTACTACTACTACTACTATGACTACTAAGCACCAACACCATCATCAACGACACCACCAACACCATTACCAATTCTGTTACTACTAATAGTACTTCTAGTTTTGTTTTATTTTTCTGTGGTGTCCTTAATTTTCTTTGAGCTTTTCAAGACAACAAATGAGTAAGTTTGAAAAAGAAATTAAAAAAAAGGATTTTTCTCGCCCCTCCCCCTTCCGCTACACTTGACCGTTGATGGTCTAGTGCTGGTTTTCGGAAGAGACGAAAAACCGAGGTCCTGTGTGCAGCTTGCACTAAGTGCACGTAAAGAGTCAAGGGCAACAAAATAGCTGTTCCTGGATAGAAGTATGTAAAAAAATCCACTTTTGCAGACTAACAAATACGCACATAACGGAAAGCAGAAGAAAATGGTTAGCGCCATCATATGGCGATGTGCTTTCCCTTGGGAGAGCGAACCGCATTTCACACAGAAAAAAATACGTTGTACAAGTTCTATTGCTTGTTATTGCCTCTTTTTTTGTTTTGTTTTGTTTTGCTTTTTCCTATAGCCCGACAAACCAGTAGAGCCAAATCAGGGCTAACACCACGTTAAAAATATCTCTAAGCCTAATTAAAACGAATAGATTAAAAAATAAAACAAGCATATGATTGTCCTTTCAAATCTAAATGCATTTTAAAAGTTTTTTCCCATATGTATGATCATAAAAGATTAAATCTATCGATCTTTTGTAAACACTTGAAGACTGCATATGAAGGAACATGTCCGAAGAGGTTCTTTAAGGAGTTTGTTGTAAAGTACCTGTGCTTCACACTGTGCAAGTTGAAACGTTTAATAAGGTGATGTTTAATGCCGAGTGGCTCGTCATACGGTATACATCATGGTGTTTCTTTATTTTTAAAAGGTATGAGTGAGTGTAGGATGTGTGACCCATGTGCAACCTGCATGAACTGTCTCTTTCTTACGGTTGCCAAGAACAGTTGGGAGAATCTGTTTAAGGTTTGGGCGGATTTGGAAAAGATTCTCTGTCTGTCTGGTTATTCCAGTCCTCCTGCCAGAGATTTTTCACAAAAGTTCGTACTTTGGTTTCAAATTTATTTAAAGAATGAAAGATGTAGATATCTTTTCTGTTGTGGCATTCCTGGCAAGGCAGTCAGCCTTTTCGTTGCCTCGAATACCACGCGACCAGGAAATCAGAAAAAAATGTGTAACCATCACTTTTAAAAAAGGAAAAGAGTTCAAAGACTTTCAGATACTCTGGACGGCTTGTGTTACGGTCAACAAAACTAAATCCAAACCAATCCAATGTATTGTAACTCTTTTTCCTCGCATGTCCACAGCCATCGCTGACAACATCATCAACGCCATCGAGAACAGTCGGCGCACCATCTTGGTACTATCTCCTGCCTACGTAGAGAGTGAATGGTGTCGCCTGGAGTTCCAGAAGGCACAGCACGAGATGCTGAAGCTTCGCCACAAAGTGATCCCCCTGGTGCTGGAGGACGTGTCCCACATGCAGCCCATGGACAGCACGCTTCGCACACTGCTCGACACCATCACCTATCTCCAGTGGCCAGGCAAACTGGAACCCAAACGCCTAGACAAGTTCTGGAAGCTGCTGGAGCTCAGCATGCCCAAAAAGAAGCGCGACTACTTGCGTTCTGTTAGCTCCACAGGAAGCTGCTCCAGTGATCGCCCCCTGACGGCGGTTTCCTCTTCCTGTTTCAATCATATTATGAACACCATGGGCCCAGAGCCTCATCAAAGTGTGTGTATTACTTGTGGTCTAGAGCGTAGAGAGGAAGAGGGGAAAGGATGTCAGAATGCCAAGAAAGATACTGCTGACCGGGAAAAAGGAATAAAAGATTCCGAACAACAGGGTGACCGAGACTCGGGTAGTCACGAGTATGCTGGCTGCCATAAATGGTGCGACAGCGATGGTGACCAGAACAGTGACAGTGGTTGCTGCAGAGACAGAGCGCTTTCGGCAACATCAGATGTAGATTTTCCTCTTTATCCTCATAACTCCCCAGTTGACAATGCTAATGCTAGCTGTGCCCAGACCCAGCTCGTGACCAGTGATGATCACATTGTGGAGATTCGTGACTGTCCAGGCGACAATGTCAAGATTGTACATTGGTTGCCTGCTCGGCTGTCCACATGATTATGATGATATGTGTAGATAGAGTTTTAGATGACTGAAAACTGATGACTTGATATAATTCAAGGGTGTACTCGCTGTCTACATGATTATGATGATGATATGTGTAGATAGAGTTTTAGATGACTGAAAACTGAAGACTTGATATAATTCAAGAGTGTACTCGCTGTCCACATGATTATGATGATATATGTAGATAGAGTTTTAGATGACTGAAAACTGAAGACTTGATATAATTCAAGGGTGTACTCTTATCAATATAATTTTTCTGAAAAGTGTGTTATGCATGAGTCATAAAATGCAATTGTTATCATAAATATTTCTGCCCAGTTCTTTTTGTTGAATTATGGAACATCAGTGTCTGATTAAAATGTACACCTGCCACCAGTCAGTGGGACTAAGAAGTTAATGCAGCGGCCTTCTGACTGGAGAGTCGTGGGTTCAAACACCTTTCTGTCAAAAAAAGTATATTGTGGGATATTTCGGCCCTGACCAACACTGATCGTGCTACGGGCTCTTTGAGAAGACTAAGACCCACACTGTCGAGTCTACTTTATGAATGCGTTAATTACAGTGCTGCGCAACTTAACTGATCAACATGGCAGATGTATGTATCTCTCATGCCTAGCTGACGCAAGGAGATAGTTTATTATGAAAGCAAGTATATATAGTACAGTCCTCTCAAGCAGTCGCCATCCAAAACGAAACTCAATAATATCATCACTATCATTCTCATTCTCATAGTCACAGCATTGTGAAAAACTGTCCCGCATATTCTGTGGCCTTTCGTGCCTTGCTGTTATGACAGAAAGAAGTGGCGTGGGGTAGCGACATAAGAACGGTAAAAAGAAAATGAAACAACACCAAGAAAAGTGCATCTTCATTATAACATTTACTAATTTTGAAATTTGTTTATTTGTTATGAGCACTCTGCTTGCTTGCCTGCTTGTTTTTCTCCCTACTTTCACAATCAATATGCTCATAGCGAATACCTGTTATAAACGTTAATGTATTTTCATTATCAACTTCTGGAGATGACCAGTGTCATAATCTGACTTAGCGGTTACTTACTGTCCCCTGTCCCATCATATATACCTAAACTTCAGCTAGTGGGTTTTTGAGGTTTTGTCAAAACAGATGCACAATGTAATATTTACTTATGAAACGGCTATCCCATCAGAAATACGGCTGACAAAGATCTCGTACAGAACCGTCTGAAGTCTGACAAATCATCAGTGACAATCGTCGAGCTCAAAATACTGTGAAATTTGTTTTGTTTTAGACCAGACAGTTAATACCAGTCTAGTAAAAATTCTTTTGTGTTTGCTTGTTTTGTTTTTTTCTTATTTGTTTTCATCGTTGCAAGGGAGACAACCCTCTCTGGTATTAACTGTCTGGTCTAAAACAAAACGAACGAAACAAACTTTCCAGGCAGAAAATCACACAAGATCTATACAGAACGATTCTGGGAGCAACGAATGTGACCATCCTTGTGGAGACTGCAATGACAGTCACAATGTAGTGGGAAAGATAGGTAAGACCTGTCTTTGTCCGCATCCTCCACATTTTGTTCTTCTTCACCAGGGTCTCCCTTAAAGCTTCCTTTTGTTGTACCTGACCTGACTATTTGTTCTGTCTTGCAAAAGGTTTTTGTTGTATCCTGTTTGTTTTTGTTTTTGGTTTCTATTATTTTAATTCTTCTGTTTGTTTGTTGTCACAATTGCAAGAAAGACAACTGTGATTTGCTGAGGACATGCACTCTTGAAAATGCGAGCTCTGGCGGTCATTTTCTGTTTATTAACTATCGAATTTGTTTTGAAACAAAGTATGATTCTACGGTATAATCATACTTTTCTACAATACTGCACAGCCAGAAACTGGGTATGAGAAAACTAAGCATGAAAACTATTAGTTCTTCGGAAATGTACTGGAAAAAATACATGCATGAACAAAAATTCAAACCAGATACGAAACA
>CM060313.1:75321615-75331615 GCA_030674185.1 Monoplex corrugatus
TGGTCACCAAATTCCTAGCCAAATGATGATTTTACTTTCAAGTTTTCAAGCTTGACAGTTTTTGTTTTTTTTACAAAAACGGTGATACCGAATGGAGTCTGTATTAATTTACACTCTTAAGCTTTGTCTTTTTTCTTTTACGAAAGTTCAACAAACAGAAAATGCTTAAAAACAACTTGTCTGATTCTGAATCAACCATTTTACTTACATGTATACCTGTATACTAATCATTTCTTGAACCACGAGCGTAGAAGCAGAAAGCGCTGTATTGCAGAGAACTTTAAACTGGAAGTACAGGTGAACTAGCACATTTTTATTGCTATTAGTATTATTGTTTTAGTAAATGATTATTAATCTCTATATGAATATCGACTATGTAATCAAGATGTAATCTGGTGCAGGTGCACAGATGGCAAGCAAAGGAATCAGGTTTTTAACAGCAAACCATAAGAGTTATACAGAGCATCTGATTTACCTGTCATGTAGTAGTTAGCAAACACTCGATACGTTGTTGAAATCCAGGGATCCACAAAGGGGACAAAAGAGTTGGCGGCATAAGTGAAGGAAGCAGCCAGTTAACACACGGCCATCATAGCAAACCACAACAGACACAGAGTCACAGATCTTGCAGAAACCTGAAAATATAAACAAAGTTACGCACTTTTTTGACTGTAATCGTCATTAGATTAATAGAACTTGATATTCTATTAGAAAAAAAAATATCGTGAGGTTTTAAAAGTACGCCATATTTGCTGTTCAAAATGTCAGTAAACGAACAACAATGTCAAGCAGATTTGTTTAGTTCCACGTGTCTGTGTATTGTGTAAATGACAAACGTACTGAGCCCGAGTTTGGACCACTGCCATCACCAGCCTCTGAAGCTCACACATCCAGGTTCTGATATTACTATTATTATTATATCATCATCATCATCATCATTATGATCATCAGTAGTAGTAAGAGAAGTAGAAACAGTAGTAGTAGTAGTTGTGGTGGTGGGTGGTAGTATCACCATCATCATCATCTTCTTAATTGTTATCATTATTGTTGTTATTATTATTATTATTATTATTATTATTATTATTAGTATTATTATATTATTATTACTGTATTGTCGTTGTTGTTGCTACTTCGACTAGTATTGCTACTACCACTACTACTATTACCACTACTACTACTACTATTACTATTACCATCACTATATTGTTCTTACTGTTGTTGTTGTTGTTGTTATTACTCTTATTATCATATTATCATATTATCATTGTAGTGTTTACTGCTCAGCTGACTACTCAGAGCCATGTTAAAACTGTAACCATTTCAAACAAAACACACCTATCTAAACGCACCGATAATCCAGACAAAGAAACATTGAAGAAGAAAATCGTGTGCAGATATCATTGCATTCACGCAATTAATCTAACGATATCCCCTGGCGTTGACCATTCCACCGAATTTATCAGCAGCGGGTGACTGAAAATAACAAATCCGAATACAAATGCATAAACAGAGCGCAAAACATACCTAAAACTGACTTTTAGAACCTTAAATTGTCATACAGCGGTTCACATTTCTCTAGAACTAAAAACGTAATCAACACATGTATCCAATTATCAATCCTACTAGAAAACACTTAAGACTTTTTGGAAAATTCATAGGTTTATATGTCAGAAGGGCAAAAAATTAAATAGGAAGAGATTGCAGAAAGCAAAGACGTAAGTTAGAAATAAAAAGAATGAAAGCACAAATGAAAATTTTAGCACAGAATTTCCAGAGCGTGGGGATGCCATTTCTACTCCAAGAGCCCCTGGCATTCTCACAGGAGATGGGGCAGTTCTGTTACAATATATGTCCCTGTAAAAAAAAAGTTAATGTAAAAACACAAAAGAATTGAAATACGTAGGCTCGAAATGCATCCACAGCCAATACATACACTAATCTGTCCTAATTCAGTGATAAGCCTGGTCGTTAAAAGGAAGGAACTCATGGGATGTAGCATCTGACAGGATTGTCGGTTTGTCTCTAAATGTAGTAGCAAGAAGTTCAGGCACACTCAGACTGGTCCAGTCTTCTGTAACTGCCATCCACCTATTCCTGTGTCCAATGTATTGATCACTTCTTTCCAGAATGCCTTGAGGGATGCTCATAATCAGTGTCCTGGTGGATGATTTAACCAAACCATGCCATCTTGCAACGTTTCACATCGACCAGAACCATTACATGTGGGCCCACCAAGGTGTCAGTCTTGTTCAGTACGTACTCTTTGGTTTTCTGGTCGAGGTTGGATATACAAAACAGATTCCTGAGGCGTTTGGTCTCAAAGACCTGAATTTTCTGTTATCAGTCAACAAGCAGTGTCTAAGTTTCACAACCCGAGTGCGGAGTCTACGAGTCACTTGCACAGTCAGCGCCTGGTGGTATAGCTGATAGTGCTGTTTCTCAAAAATCTGTTCACTTTGGCCATAGCTGTTGCAGTCTCTCACAACCTCTTCTAGTTTCTAGTCATTTATATAGATTTCTATAATGCTGTTGTTCGGCCTTTTTGCTGTGATTTTTATATTGTTTTTCTGCATTAAACAATGTTAATTCTTTAAAATAACTCCTGTTTCAAGTTACTCTAACCTCTTTCAAAATTTCAGAGATATACAGTAAGACTAAGTACACTGATTTTGGGTCGTTGTGTGCCATCGAAATCCATTCTCTCGTATTGTTCTCTCCTGTTGTGCTTCTGTCTTCACCTGGGCAAGATGTTCTATGATACAAAATAAATATCAAAGAACCATTGATATCTCACTGTTTCTTATATTACTGAGATTTAACTTCACATATCCGTACTGCGATTTTCTCAGAATTCTTATGCCAATCAACAGCTGAAAGGTTTACAGCTCAAACTATTTAAAATTCATTGTTTAGAATTATTCTACGAACTTAAAGATCGTTCCATTATTGCCCGCACTTTGCAACATGAATGTCGTTTGCAACTCAGTTTTTCTTTTATTGATCTTGAGCAAACGTCTTGCTTATGACCACCCATCAAACAGTCAGAAACAGAAAGTGCTCACGCTTTAATTTTTGAAAATATAAAATCCAGAAAGACGATTTAACTCTCTCTCTCTCTCTCTCTCTCTCTCTCTCTCTTCTCTCTCTCTCTCTCTGTTTTTGTTTTGCTTTTTGTTTTTGTTTTGTAGTGTTGCATCTGTCATACATTTCTTTGGAACAGCATACGTTATATCACATTACAGTTTTCATTTCATTTTATTTCAAAATATTCTCTTTTCATCTTACCACTTTGCGTCATGAATGTCAGCAATAACCATTTTATCCATGTGAATATCAAATTTCAAAGAAAACCTAGCTTGTAGCATAACATAGAAAGTCAATTCAAATTCGATAAAAAATCTGTTTATGCTTATATTTACGAAACATGATGTACCAGTTCCAGTGTTGGAAGTTGCAGTAATCCTGCCCCACTAGTCACCAGTTTTTCCTACTGTTGCATCCACGTTCTGTCTGTCCTGTGTCCCTGGGAAAAAAATGAACAAAACTGAGCTACCCAGAAGCACGAAAATGCAGCCACGACCAGCACACATATTTCCTTGCTCTTCACTCACAATATCCTAACTCTCCAATCTGACTTCTACTTCTTGTTTCCCTAACTTACTTCTAACCGCCATTACGTTGCATTAAGATAAATTGCACCATACAAATACACACAAATAATGATTACATTTTTGGTCGTTGTGTGCCGCTTTTTCTATTCTCTTGTGTTGTCCTCTCTTGTTGTGCTTCTGTCTCTGCTAAGACTTGATTTCAAGCAATGGAAAACGGATGTCAATGAACATTTATATTTTACTGGCTGTTGTAAAACCGAAGTGAGGACCAAACTGATTTTAGATCTGCTAAAAAAAACAACGTTTTTAAAGTCGATTTCAACTCGTCAAAATCTTTTTATTCCTAAGTCTAGAAAGACAAACCTACTGAGTTCGAGTTATAGACGTCACAGCAAGTCTGAACCACTGCCATCACCAGTCTCTTGAACTGATCCATCCAGGTTCTAGTAGCAGTAGTAGTAGTAGTAGTAGTATAGCAGCAATAGTAGTAGTAGTAGTAGTAGCAGTAGTAGCAGCAATAGTAGTTGTAGTAGTAGTAGCAGTTTTAGCAGTACTAACAATAGTATCACCATCATCATAATCATCATTGTCACTGTCATTATTATTATTATTATTATCATTATGATTATTATTATTATTATTGTTGTTGTTATTATATTACATTATATCATATCATATCATATCATATCATATCATATCATATCATATCATATCATATCATATCATATCTATATATATATATATATATATATTATATTATATTATATTATATTATATATATATTGTTGTTGTTGTTGTTATTATCGTTAGTGTTCAAAACCCAGCCGACTCCTCAAAACCATATCAGGCCAACCATATCAAACAAAATACACTGATTTAATCACAATGACGATCCTGGAAAAAGAAAAAGTGGAAAAAATTAACTACACATAGTATTGCATTCATACAAATAATCTTAGGAAATGCCCATGGTCTGGCCATTCCACAGAATTTATCACCAGGATAATTAAAAATAAGAAATCGAACTACAAATGAATAAAAAGAACTAAATAAACAGAAACATATATAAAACTGGTCCTAAGTATCTAAAACTGCCAAACAGCAGGCCAAATTTCTTTACAGCTTAAAATGCAATTGATACAATCAATATTATGTACCCTGCCGCATGGCGTTGGCGATTATGGCCTTCCATACGAATCTCTTTTGTCACTGCAAGTTTACCTCTTACTCTTTTTGTCCCCACCCACTCGGCAAAACTATCTAATATTTTCTCCCTGGGTCTACCTGGTGCTCGTTTTCCCTTAGTTTTCCTGTTGTGACTAGGTGTTCAAATTTCTCTTGTCTCATAAAATGTCCTATATACTGCTATTTTCAAGGCTGTCTCGTTTCTGTTTTTTTGTTTGTTTGTTTGTTTTTTGTTTGTTTGTTTGTTTGTTTTTGTTTGTTTATTTGTTTGTTTGGTTGGTTGGTTTGTTTGTTTGCTGTCCTTGGAATGTTTAGCATTCTTCTTAGAAACCACTTTTCAGCTGCCTCAATCTGGTCCTGACTTTCCTTGTTGATTGCACAGGCTTTGCATCCATATGAAAGTATTTTATATATATATATATATATATATATATATATATATATATATATATCACTGAAACACTCTTTTCCTGAGGTTATCTGATAGGAATTTGTGGGTAAGAACGCTTATCCTTTTCTTGATTGTTGCTTTAACTCGGCCAATTCTGCTGAATATTTCTAATGTGCATCTGCCAAGACAACTGCTCCCAGATATTTAAACTTATCTACTTGTCTCATTGTTGTGCCATTTGATGTTATTTTACATGAGGGATGTTCTTGTTTTCTGCTGATTACCATGACTTCAGTCTTCTTGTTATTTAGCTCTTGTCCTTTATTTCTACTTTCTATTTTTATCATATTCACAAGATTTTTTAGGTCTTATTCAAGTAATATGTACGAAGCAGTTTCCATCGGCTTTTGAACTAAAAGACCCTAGTTAAATTTTCTGAGTCACCAAGTGCTCAAGTATTAAAACTGGAGGATGGAATCCATGACTGACTTGTACAATTTGTACTTGGTGGATGCTGATGGTGCAATTTCTCCAGATTCTGTTTACTCTGGCCACGACTATTGCACTGTCTCAGTTCTTCCAGTTTATGGCCATTTGTGTCGATTTCTATACAACTGTCGGTTATACGCTTCACCTGATCTCATAGTTTTTCTACATTAAACTATATCAAATCTGTCTAAAGTAAATCCTAATCGAATTTACGCTACCTACTTTTAAGTTGCTTTCTGATACACTAAGCCACTAAGTACAAATACTGAAACAATAATTACGTTTTGTGTCATTACGTTCCGTAAAAATTCATCCTTTCGTGTTGTCCTCTCCTTTTGTCTCTTCATCTGGGCCGGGCTTCCTGCACTGCAACACAGGCATTCATGGGCCATTCATATCTTACTATTTCTTGATTCACATATCTGTACTGTAATGTTTCGAAGATTCTCATACCAATCAGTTAGCTGAGAGGTTTACAAATTAAAATCATTCCAACCTTCAATGTCCAAAATGGTTTTTAGAAGATTTCTTCTATGACCTTTAAAGTAGTTCTATGATTTGCCCTAGTACAGTTTGGAACACGAATATTGTATCATCTCTGCAACTCTCTATAGTATCAGTTTTCTCACTGATACTAAGCACATGTTTTGTTCATGGCCATCCATCAAACAATCCTAACAGAAAGTGCTCAAACTTATGAGTTTTGTAAATATTAAACATTGGAAGACAATTTACCCCTGATTCTCTCGTCTAATCATGACTAATGTTGCATCTTTCATACATTTTGATTTTCTAAAAACGATTTGCACGACGCGTTACAGTTTTCATTTATCTTATTTCGGGATAGCGTCTTTTCATCTGTCAATTTTCATCATAAATGTCCACTAGAACCATTTCATCTATTCAAATATCAAAAGACAATGAAAAAATCCAGCCTGTAACTTTACGCACAAAGTCAGATCTAGATCTAAATTTCATTCAAATTTGTTCACCTGGACTGGCTGGAGTGACTGCTCAAGTGGAGTAGATCTACAGTCACGACAATTTTGTTTGTCCGATTGTTCCTTAATTACTCTGTCGGTGAACTGATCATCCAGTTGTGTGAACATGCTGACAGCTGAGACGACTCCAAGCAGGCACAATGTGAATGTTTTTACAATCGTGAACACCTGGCCGAATGGCGGCCGCAGATCATAGTTCGGCTGGTGTTCTTTTGCAGACGACAGTTGTAATGACGTCATTTTTGTGACTATCCACACAGCACTCGGAGTTATTCTGTGTACTTGTATACTTAAAGTTCTTGAATCTGACGGCACACACTGATGCTTATTATGAAGTAGCCCATTAGTAATATTGTAGTAAATCATTTACAAAAATTGAAAAAGATCCCGATCATCAACATCAGGCAATGAAAATGACGCTTCCCAAAAAAGCGCAAAGGGAAGAGAAATGTCAGGTGCATTCACTAATGATATGTTTGCAAATATTAATCAGCGATTGTAATCTTTAGGAAGCTGGGAGCAATTGTTAAAGATCTCGACTAGATTAAGTCGGACATACAAACACTGAGGAATACATTTAAAGAAAGTGTTTAAAAAAACTGGAAGGCAGGGGGGGGGGGGGGTTGTTGTTGTTGTTGTTGTTGTTGTTGTTGTTGTTGTTGTTGTTTTTAACCTTAAATCCATACGTTAACATGCAAGCTGGGATCCTGAAACGAAATTAAAAAAAACTCGAAAAGACTGTAAAATGGCATTAAAAACAGCTATAACAATAACAGAAGGAGCAAAATGACCTTCATCGGTAGGCTATACCAGAACGTGGAATTTAAGAGTTAACAAAGTGAAAAGGAGAGTGAAACAGCCGATGACTGTGGCCAGAAATGCTGCGACATCAGCAGCGCAAAGACTCGTCCTATTCTTGTCTGAAAAATGCTAGCCGATGGCAAAAATGGTTTTCTCGGCGTTTGTATGTCCGACTTAATAATCTTGTCCAGATCTTTCACAATTGCTCTCAGCTTCCTAAAGACTGCAATCGCTGATTGATATTTGCAAACATATCATCACTGAGCAAAAATGGCAAAAATTACACAGAAAAATCACAGGCATTGTGATCAGAGAAAACTTAATCCAAGCGAACTACAAAATGTTCATAGACACAAAGCAGCACTTTGCCTCACTGTGTGCATGGTCTTCATGTGGGCAGGAAACTGAAACTCGATAACTACACCAATGTGGATCTGACATTCAGACTTATCATGACTGGTTTATGACAATGGTGTGGAGGAGGTGACAGACGTTCAATATGTAAAGTGTGTATTGACTACGCAGTTCTTATCAACACAGGACTTGGATTTTCAAAATAGAGAGTAAATCAATGTATGCTGTAAAATGACTGTAATTTGAAACTTCTTAGCTGTAACATGTAGACATTATCCGTTCATCCTCCAATATATTTTCTTCATGCCCACATGATGCGTCTGTATGTGTATCTAAACCCGTAAAAAATCATTAATTTAAAAGAAAGGGGGGGGGGGGGGGGGGGGGTGTTAGAGTCACACGTGAGGTCACTTGACTTTGAACAGAGGCTGTGTATATAGCCTGTGTAAGTGTGAGTGTGTGTGTGTATGTGTGTGTGTGTGTGTGTGTGTGTGTGTGTGTGTGTGTGTGTGTGTGTGTGCGTATGTGTGTGTGTGTGTGTGTGTGTGTGTGTGTGTGTGTGTGTGTGTGTGTGTGTGTGTGTGTGTGTGTGTGTGTGTGTGTGTGTGTTGGATAACAACCAAATATAGTTTCGTGTTAGTTTTCTAGACTGAATTACTAACACATTTATAACCAACATTTTGAAATTACCAGAGGATTGGGACACTGACATTAGAATAATTGTTTAACAACCGTCTGCGCACTGGCTCCACTGTGTAACTGCTGACAGATGACGCACTTTAGTTTAAATTAAAACTGCGATCTTGATTTTTAAGTGTGTGTGTGTGTGTGTGTGTGTGTGTGTGTGTGTGTGTGTGTGTGTGTGTGTGTGTGTGTGTGTGTTGTGTTGTGTGTGTGTGTGTGTGTGTGTGTGTGTGTGTGTGTGTGTGTGTGTGTGTGTGTGTGTGTGTGTGTGTGTGTGTGTGTGTGTCCCCTTTCAATGTCTACCATCTCCCTATATATGCACTCACCCTTTTCAGTTTTCACCATCTCCCTGTATATCCACTCACCCCTTTCAATTTTCACCATCTCCCTGTATATCCACTCACCCCTTTCATCCACTCACCCGTTTCAATTTTCACTATCTCCCTATATATCCACTCATCCATTTCAATTTTCACCATCTCCCTATTTATCCACTCACCCCTTTCAATTTTCACCATCTCCCTGTGTATCCATTCACCCATTTCAATTTTCACCATCTCCCTATATATCCACTCACCCATTTCAATTTTCACCGTCTCCCTAAGTATCCACTCGCCCCTTTCAATTTCCGCCATCTCCCCACGTATTATGTGAATCGAGCGTGCTGCATTTGTTCTTATCGTATTTTGTCTATGGAAATGCTTTTTTTTTTAACCCTTTATACCATTTACACAATTGTGGGCTGGGGCCTGGGTGGGATGGAAGACAGAGGAGTGCAACAGTGTACATGTTTGTTCTTATATTCATGCTGGAGTTTTTCTTTGTTTGCTCGTTTGTTTGTTCGGTTTGGTTTGGTTTGGTTTGGTTTGGTTTGATTTGGTTCATGAGATTGTATTGTATCGTATCGTATCGTATCGTATTGCATTGTATTGTATTGTATTGTATTGTATTGAAGACCAGTCATTCTCTCTCTCTCTCTCTCTCTCTCTCTCTCTGTCTCGCTCTCTCTCCTCTTTCTCTCTCTGTCTCTCTCTGTCTCTCTCTCTCTTTCTCTCTCTCTCTCTCTCTCTCTCTCTCTCTCTCTCTCTCTCTCTCTCTCCAGTTATATGTATGTGAGAATTGAGAGCCTCTCACTTCTAAAAGTGATAATTATATGTTTATGAAGAGAAGTTCCACTTGTGCAGCAGCCAATGTTAACAAACTTCTTTATACAAGGGAGCCTACCAGTGAAAAATCGGAGAAGTACGTGCATGGATAGCCTCCCTTTAACCATTCAGTGTGATTTGTGCCTACCCGATGAGTGCGGTTGACAGCGTCAACATTAATAACTGATTGGTGGATATCGTCAATATTAACTGATTAATTGAGATCGTCAATATTGACTGACTGGTTGACATCGCCAACATTAACTGATTGACTGACATCGTCAACATTAACTGATTGGTTGATATCGTCAACATTAACTGATTGGTTGATATATTGTC
>CM060313.1:75336615-75340305 GCA_030674185.1 Monoplex corrugatus
TATACTATACTATACTATACTATACTATACTATACTATACTATACTATACTAACTATACTATACTATACTATACTATACTATACTATACTATACTATACTATACTATACTATACTATACTATACTATACTATACTATACTATACTATACTATACTATATATACTATACTATACTATACTATACTATACTATACTATACTATACTATACTATACTACACTATACTGTACGGTAGTACAGTATAGCGTAGTATAGTATAGTGTAGTGTAGTGCAATGCAATGCAGTGCAGTACAGTGTAGTGTACTGTTGTGTAGTGGACTGTAGTTTAGTGTAGTGTGTGTATGTAGTGTAGTGTGGGGTAGGGTAGGGTAGGGTAGTGCAGTGCAGTGAAGTGTAGTGTAGTTTAGTGTAGTGTACTGTAGTGTAGTGTGGTGTAGTGTAGTGTAGTGTAGTATAGTGTAGTGTAGTGTAGTGTAGTATAGTGTAGTGTAGTGTAGTGTAGTGTAGCGTAATGTAGTGTACTATAGTGTACTGTAGTATAATACAAGGTATTAAATTGTATTAATCGCTCCGTACCGCACCTTTTTTTTTTCAAACTTATTTATATTAATTTTTCAGCAGAAAGCAAACACTATTAGGCAAGCGAAACCAAATGCATAAAAGGCTTCAAATTCACATGTTTGTAAGGCTTACGATCTTGCTCAAAGCATTTATATGCATGTATGAAGTGTCATCAATACCAAAGCGTAAAATATAAAGAGAAACATTGATGGATAAATTTTTAACATGTATCGTATTATATGTGGAAGTAAATTATTACATTAATCTTCATCTGTAACAAGTGGTAGACATGGCAGCCATTCTTGTCTGAAAGTATGCAAGTTCACGTCACTTTTGCATTGTATTCTTCGATGTTATATTTTGTGGTAAGGTCTAACCTGTCTCACCTGTTGGCGTCACCGGGTTCGGTGTTGGCCGCTGCACTCTGTGACACAGTCACCCGCCTCCAGATGGCTCTGTTTTGACTTTGTGGACAACTTCTTGAATATTAAGGCCAATGATGTTGGTTATGTTCTCGATGTACGAGATTGGAGGTCTGCATTTCTTCCTCCTTGCCACTGTTTTTCCTTACAAACTGGCTGCCATGAGGTCTGCGTTCTTGCTATGTGACATATGGCCAGTGTATTTAAGTCTTCTCTTGTTGATGACTGCGAGTAATTTTCTAATGGTATCAAGTTCTTCCAGGACACTTTCATTAGTTCTGTCTGTCCATTTGACACGTAGTAGTTTCCAGTGAAAACAAATCTCTGGCTGCCTCAATTCTTTTTCAATCAGCTTTTCTGAGAGTCCAGGCCATAAATCATAAATTGGCTAAATCGAACATTTTATTAAAAGTTTAATTTTCAAGCCATTTGGTATGCCTCTGTCTTTCCAGATATTGTTGAGTTAGACCTTTTTTTTTTTTTTTTTTTTTTGCTTTGTCATTCCAATTCTTATTTTGATGTCTTTAGAACAGGTTCTATCATCATGTGGTACGGTATCTTGTAAAAACAAAAGCAATACTCAGTTTCCACGCAGTACATTGTAGTGTGTCTTTTTTGTACGATACCAGAGGCGTGTCAACACGGCTCCAGTCCAGACTCCACAGTGCTGAGTGACACATGCGACCTCTCCAGTCTGACCTGCCGTGTTGCCAACGACTGTCAGCACGGCCAGCAATGCTGCTTCCAGGTGAGCAGACACACTGACTGACACACCGATAACTGTGGTGCTGTGTGATAAGAGGGAGAGGGAAGGAGGGAGAGAGAGAAAGAGAGAGAGATGGAGAGAGAGAGAGAGAGAGAGAGGCGCTAGGCAGGCAGAGAGACAGACAGAGAAACAGAGATAGACAGACGGAGAGAGAGACAGATACAGACAGACAGGCAGACAGAGAGACAGACAGATAGAGAGACAGACGGACAGACAGAGAGACAGACATACACACAGAGAGAGAAATAGACAGAGAGAGATGGGGAGGGGATGATTCAGCAAGGCACACATAGACTGACATACGTTCTTGTTGTTCTTGTTCTACTTGTTCTTCTGTTCTTTTTTTCTTGTTCTTGTTCTTGTTCTTGTTCTTGTTCTTCTTCTTGTTCTTGTTCTTGTTCTTGTTCTTGGTTCTTGTTCTTGTTCTTGTTCTTCTTCTTCTTCTTCTTCTTCTTCTTCTTCTTCTTCTTCTTCTTCTTCTTCTTCTTCTTCTTCTTCTTCTTCTGCTTGACCTCCTACGGGCATTTCCTATCTAAGCATACAAATTCATATGAAACCTCTACCCATCTAGAAGAGGGAGCAAATTTTTGCCTTAGAAACAGTCATAGTCCTTTGGGAGTTAAGGAGAGAATCTGGAAGAAATACACAGGTCTAGCACTCACTGAGAAAGAGATTGAAAGAGAGACAGAGACAGAGAGTCAGACAGACAGACAGACAGAGAGGTTCAGTTTTATGTCAGCACCCACCACCTCTTGCTATTTGGTTAACAGAGATTATCTCCCCGGGGAACTGGAGTGTTGGGAAACAGTGGAGCTTAGAGAATGAGGGGTTCATTTCAAGGGTAAAGACGAGTCAGTTCAATTCAACAACCAGTCAGTGTCATCATCATCAAGTGCCCTGTCACATGGCGTTGGCGATCATGGCCTTCCATCTGTCTCTATCCCTTGTTGTCGCAAGCACCTCTTCCACCCTCTCTGTCTTCAGCCATTCTGCAAGTCCGTCCAATATTTTCTCCCTGGGTCTACCTGGTGCTCTCTTTCCCTCCAGCTTTCCTGTTGTGACCAGTTCCACTTTCCTCATAAAATGGCCTATAAATGTTGCCTGTCTTTTCCAAATCTTCCTTTTGAATGATCTTCTTGTGTCTGCCTCCATCAAAACTGTCTTGTTTGTTTTCTTTGCTGTCCATGGAACTCTCAACATTCTTCTTAGAAACCACACCTCGGCTGCCTCAGTCTTGTTCTGGCTTTGCTTGTTAATGTTAACTGTCCACGTCTCACTACCGTATAACAGTATCGGTTCTATATAACATTCAAGTGTCAAATTAAGTAAATGTTGTACTGATTAACAATGATGATGATGATGATGATGGTGATGGTGGTGGTGGTGGTGATGATGATGATGATGATGATGACGACGACGACGACGACGACGACGATGACGACAACGACGACGACGATGATGATGATGATGATAAGGTAATGAAGAGAGAGAGACAGAACAACAGAACTTGACATTGTTCTTCAAGTGTGTTAAGAGCTGAGCACTCCCCGCCAAAAACAACAACAACAACAACAAAGAATATGAGCAAGAACCTCAGGGAAGAGATGGACAGCAGGTCTCCAGAGGAGAAGCACCTCCCCCCCCCCCCTACACACACACACACACACTCCCTCAAAGCAAGTGTTCTACCCTACAACTCCTTTCAGTAAAAGGGGACCAGACCACACCCAGATCATGACCCCTGGATGTCCTTGTGCTGTCGCCATTTTTCTTCCCCCTTCCCCCTTCCCCCCTCCACCCACGAATCTGCGTCTGTATTGATCGGGCATCATTGCTGTCACCCCCTCCCATGGCCCCCTTTTTGTTTGTTTCTCTTTACGTCTGTCTGTCTGTTTGTCTGTCTGCCTGTCCATTTGTCTGTCTGTCTGTCTGTCTGACTCTG
>CM060313.1:75347905-75350405 GCA_030674185.1 Monoplex corrugatus
ATAGACCTGTACTACATAATAATCTATACAGACCAGCATATAGACCTGGACTACATAATAATCTATACAGACCAGTATGTAGACCTGGGCAACATAATAACCTATACAGACCAGTATATAGACCTGTACTACATAATAACCTATACAGACCAGTATATAGACCTGGACTACATAATAATCTATACAGACCAGTATATAGACCTGTACTACATAATAACCTATACAGACCAGTATATAGACCTGGACTACGTAATAACCTATACAGACCAGTATATAGACCTGTACTACGTAATAACCTAGACAGACCAGTATATAGACCTGTACTACGTAATAACCTATACAGACCAGTATATAGACCTGTACTACGTAATAACCTATACAGACCAGTATATAGACCTGGACTACATAATAACCTAGACAGACCAGTATATAGACCTGTACTACATAATAACCTATACAGACCAGTATATAGACCTGTACTACATAATAATCTATACAGACCAGTATATAGACCTGGACTACATAATAATCTATACAGACCAGTATATAGACCTGTACTACGTAATAACCTATACAGACCAGTATATAGACCTGGACTATATAATAACCTATACAGACCAGTACATAGACCTGGACTACGTAATAACCTATACAGACCAGTATATAGACCTGTACTACATAATAACCTATACAGACCAGTATATAGACCTGGACTACGTAATAACCTATACAGACCAGTATATAGACCTGTACTACGTAATAACCTATACAGACCAGTATATAGACCTGTACTACATAATAATCTATACAGACCAGCATATAGACCTGGACTACATAATAATCTATACAGACCAGTATATAGACCTGTACTACGTAATAACCTATACAGACCAGCATGTAGACCTGGGCAACATAATAACCTACACAGATCAGCACATAGACCTGGACTACCTACAGACGTCACATTTAGTGGCTGGAACTGCCTTTGGAAGGCTGACAAAGAGACTGTGGCAAGACCACGGCAACATGCTCGCCAGAAAGACTGATGTGTAGAGAGCAGTAATCTTAAATGCTTTGCTGTATGACTGCAAAACTTGGACTAAATACTGACGACACATTCAACAACTGACTCTACCAAAGATATCAGTATAAAAATTACAACACCATGTGGCATGATCGAGTGTCCAAGAACCAGAAGAAAAAAAAACACTAAAAAAGAATAAGAACGCGTATTTAATACAACCAGGCAAGACAGGCACAAATTTTCGGCCAACTGGCCTTTGTCAAGCGTAAGATCACAAACAAACAAACACGAGATACAAAAAATTCGGAGAAAAAGATTGAAACTTCCCTGCTGCTCCGTCCAGTGTGAGAAAAGGACTAATCTCAGTCTTTTTCTCCGAATTTTTGTAGCTGGTGTTTGTTTGTTTGTTTGTTTGTGATCTTACGCTTGACAGGCCAAAAATGTGCGCCTGTCTTGTCTGGTTGTATTAAATTCTTTTCACGTGTTTTCTCTGGTTCCCTGTTTGCTTGAACGCGGGCAGTCACAGTTATGTTCGAGTGTCCAACCTTCAGATTCTAAAGAAGTGTGGCTTGTCAAATATAGACTGTCTGTCTACTCATCAAATGCCAGCTTCCTTGGACAGACCACGCTGTCCGTAAATAAGACAAGCTGCATCCCAAAGATGCTTCTATATGGAGAGCTTAACCCTTTGACTCCCGCACCTTATCCACCAACTGCAAAAACTCAGTCCTCTGACTCCCTTACCCTTCCACCAGCTTCCTGCAGGGAGCTCGTGGTGGATAGGGTGAGAGAGTCAAAGGGTTAAGTTTTTGCTTTGCTGGAATGGTTCACATTGCAAGATGCTGGTGGGAAGGGTTCCGGGAGTCAAAGGGTTAGGCAAAGACACCATAACCAAGGAAAACCACTAAAGCAATTCAAGGATACTCTGAAGGCCAGCCTCAAAAGTTGCAGCATCAACACCATTAGCTGGTAAGACACTGCCCATAACAGAGGATGTCTGCGACAGCTCGTGTGTGCAGGGTACAGTCACATGCAAGCAGAGCAGCGGGCTGCCTGGTAGAACCATGGACTCAAGATCTGATATCGTGATTTCAATCCCGGCCCGCAACATAACAAACTGACCTGCTCGCTGCCCATCTTAATGTTTACATCATTCATTCTGGTGGCGTCGGCTTAATGTTTGATAGGTCCCTTCTCCCCTTTCCCTCTTTAAAGACCTTGCCAGAGAACAGGGTTTTATGCAGGCTCAGAAAATCTGTCAGATAATTGCTGGCGGATTTCGGTGGAGCGCATTTGGAGCTGTTCGAGCGCTGTGAATCTCTCTTGAAATAACTCCAGTAACTCTAGCAGCGCAGAACAGATGCTATTTAACAGAAGAGGAACTGGCGAAAAGAGAAGCCAGGGTTGCAGGATTCCTTCCAATACTGTGACTACGGAAAACATGTTCCACTACGATTGTTCTTGTATCGCACATGA
>CM060313.1:75355405-75357905 GCA_030674185.1 Monoplex corrugatus
AATAAGCACAAATACTCGTAAATCTGACGAAAATAAATAAACACATAAACGAACTAAGAAATAGATAAATAAATAAATAAATAAATAAATAAATAAATAAATAAATATACAGGCAAAAAATATGGAGTTAATCACAGATAAGCATACACAAAAAGAAGGAAGAATACATAATATGTGCCGACTGCAAAGGAAGCACAAAAATTCGTAAATCTGATAATAAGCACGTATATCATAAGCAGAGCGTATCTTCTGCTCGGGAAACACATGATATCCAGAACTGTGTTAACATTTAGCGTTGGGATCCTGATTAGGGTTTGGATTAAAATCTGTAATTCTACCCTTAACCCTACCATAGGCTTTCGTCTATCTTCAGTACAGAAAAAGACGCCATACTACTGATGTAATCGTTTATCAATCACACTCAAACAAAAAAAGCGAAATAGATAGAAATACACGTCATCAATAGCGATATTTTGATAAGTGTCTTTTATTACTCGATATTTCAAAGCAGCTGTTACCGTCCTTAAATGATCTGTAAATTATCAAGTTTTTTTTCTGAAAAATCTATACCACAGAAACAGAAAGGAACAAAACACAGATTAACTGACCGACTGAACCAAATGAGGGTCACTTATCGATATAGTGTGTGTCTGCTTGAAACAATGGGGATTAATTAAGCCTAACAATAACTCTAGAATCATTCTCCCTCACAAGCTACTTCCTGTTGTAGTGTGACATCATACAAAAACAGGCGTTACGTTTAAAATTAATTGTTAAAGGTTTTTATGTTGTTATTTTGCCTTAAAATCTCAGTCAGTCAGCTATAACTGTATTTGCTATCGAGTTGTCAAGGGAGAAAATCCACGACCTATTGAGACCAGCAAATGCTAAGTAACGGGTCTGCCATAAAACATGCTACACATACTAATTATTCTACGTCCATAAAAAATCGATGATAACGATGTTGGTCATGGGAGTGTTAATGCTAGCAGTAGTTGCCATACAAGCACTGACGGTGACAGCAGGTCCAACAGCAGCAGCAGCAATAGTATTTCAGTTTGAGGTTATCAAGACAGCACTTCTGCGCTCAGAATATTTTCCATATTCACTAATGCCACAGATGCCACAGAAGATCCAAAATAGTCATGGTATAAGCCATTAACCTCTGCATAAGTCCTATAAGCTTGCAAGGTCTTGACAAAAACAGCAGCAGTAGCACTAGCAGTAGCAGTAGATGTTCACTGTTGCTTTTGGTGTCGTCCTATTATAAAAAAAAAATGGGGGGGGGGAGAAACGGCAACACAGTGAGTGAAATAGAAAAGTACGTAACAGAGTGAAGGAGAAAGAGAAGAGAAAAAGGGAGTATATGTTGAAACAATGTAAAAAAAAGGGAGTATATGTTGGAACAATGTATGTGACAGAGAGGATAACAACTTGGGTCAAGGATCATTTGCCGAACAGGCCTGAGTGTACACTAGCTCAGCGTCGTGTGTGTGTGTGTGTGTGTGTGTGTGTGTGTGTGTTGTGTGTGTGTGTGTGTGTGTGTGTGTGTGTGTGTGGTGTGTGTGTGTGTGTGTGTGTTGGTGTTGTGTGTGTGCGTGTTTGAGTGTGTGTGTGCTTGCGTGTGTGTGAGAGTATGTGTGTGTGTGTGTGACAGAGAGAGAGAGAGTGATGGTAACGACTTGGGTCAGGGGGTCAATCTTCCTACTCCCCTCCTGTCTTCCCCCTCCCAGTTTGCGTGTGCTTTGTGCCCTGGAGGTTGGTAGTTGTTGGGTGATTGATCGCTTTGGTGAATGACGCCGATGTTTAATTCTTGAATCAAGATTTGGCGCCTTATAAATGTCAATATCATCATCATCATCATCATCATCATCATAAGTAATAATAATCATAATAATAAGAATAGTGGTGGTAGTAGTAATAGTAGTAGTAGTAATTATAATAATAACAATCATTGTAATCATCATAATGATATCATCATTATTATTATTATAAACTACTATTCAAACTGATACAATGATGGTATATATTTTTACATTCATATTTTACCTTTGTGGTTTACAGCCAAAAATACTGTAACAAGCAATAAGTCACAGACTGACACCTTTGTTACGTACTGATGCACACTTAAACCTCTGTTGAACAAAAGAAACGGAGGGCAGAAAAAAAACACAGACATTGGATAAACCCAAATGGATGTACATAACAACGATTATACTTACAAGTTGGAGGCATACTGGTACCGTACCGCTGTGATGACGCCGTAAGAAAAACTGTCTCTCTATACCCAGACCTCAGGATGTTGGACTAGTAACGATCTGCAAAAATAAAAGAAAACGCAGTGAAATAAGGTGGTTATACCATTCTAACATTCCTCCTTTTATAAAAAAAAAAAAAAAAGTCATCATAGGAAATCCATATTTTGTTTTGTATTTCTCAAGGACACACAGTGAAATAAGGTGGTTATACCATTCTAACATTCCTCCTTTTAAAACAAAAA
>CM060313.1:75360405-75367905 GCA_030674185.1 Monoplex corrugatus
TTTCTTTCTTTCTTTCTTTCTTTCTTTATTTATTTATTTGTTGGTTGGTTGGTTGGTTTGCTTGTTTGCTTGTTTGCTGGTTGGTTGTTTCTATTTTTCTCTGATGCATGTTTGCACGTGATTTAACGTACAGTGTGCACGCGGTATTTTGCTGCACAGTCTGCATGCTCAATCTGCGGTGGACGTGCATATTGCGTGTTTTCATGTTTCCAAACACACACACACACACACACACACACATACACACACACACACACACACGTTAAAGCCATAACTGTAAGAATTATGCAACAACCATCTCTCGTACAGGCAGGCTTTGTACATTGACAGCTTACATATGAAACATGGACAAGGAAGACAGGCAGGCGGACAAACAGGTAGATATCAGGAAGGCAGACAGGCAGACAGGCAGACAGAGGCAGACAGACACAGCGGCAAACAAACAGGTTGACAGACAGGCAGACAGACAGACAGATAATCAGATCTATACAGTGGCAAATCGGTAGACAGACAGACATACAGACATGCAAACGGACAGATAGGCAGACTGGTAGGCAGACAGACAGACCGGCAGGCAGACAAACAGGCAGACACATAGACAGGCAGGCAGGCGAAACGAAGAAGGGACACAACCCAACATGTGCTTGTCATTTCAAAATCTGTTAAGACTATACAACAGCTATAGTATGTAACTCACAGTCGTTGTGCAAGTACAACGCCAATTTACCTAAAAAGCGTGAAAGAGACAGAGAAACAAACATACAAAAAGGCAGGCAGGCAGGCAGGCAGGCAGACCAATAGACAAACCAGCAGAAAAAGACAGAAAGGCAGTCAGACAGGCAGGCAGACAGGCAGACAGGCAGGCTCATTCTTATTCTTATTCATATTCGTATGTTTGTTCTCGTTGTTATTCTTATGGTCTAAAGCCCAGCCGAGTGCTCAGCCACATCATGGCTAAAACCATTTCAAAACGTACACAACATCCAGTGGGTAAAAAACCTGGAAAAGACAAATAAGTACACACATATCAATACATTCGCCCACATAACCTAAGAATATGCCCCTGGCTTTGACCATTCCGCCCGATTTATCACCAAAGGGCTAAAAAAAAAAAAAAAACCTTCCACCCAATTATCACCAAAAGGTAAAAAAAAAAAAAACTTCCACCCAATTTATCACCAAAAGGTTAAAAAAAAAAAACAACCTTCCACCCAATTTATCACCAAAGGGTTAAAAAAAACAACCTTCCACCCAATTTATCACCAAAGGGTAAAAAAAAAACCTTCCACCCAATTTATCACCAAAGGGTTAAAAAAAAAACCTTCCACCCAATTTATCACCAAAGGGTTAAAAAAAAAACCTTCCACCCAATTTATCACCAAAGGGTTAAAAAACAACAACCTTCCACCCAATTTATCACCATAGGGTTAAAAAAAACCTTCCACCCAATTTATCACCAAAGGGTTAAAAAAAAAACAACCTTCCACCCAAGTTAAAACAAACTTCTATACAAATGTACGCACAATTGGGGACACCAAAACATCTATAAAACTGTCCTTAATTACCTAAAATTGCTTCAGCGCATCACATTTTCTTCGAACCATAAATGCAATCAATACGTGTACCCAATTACAAATCCTAATCTCGACAGAATATGTAGGACATTAGCGAACACATACAGATGAATGGACCAGCAAGGTAGAAAATGATAGGAAGAGACGACAGGATGTTAAGGAGCAAGGCAGAAACAAAGAGAGTGACAGAAAAGACGACAATTCTAAAACATAATTTCCAGACGGGTGGGGATATTATTCTTATTGAAAGAGCCCTCGGCATCCCCATGGGAACAGGCAAGCACACAGACAAATAGACTGACCAGTACATAGAGAGATAGATAAACAGACAGGCAGACGGACTGGCAGGCAGACAGACAGATATGAAGACAGGCAGACAACCAGTCAGACAGTTCGGAAGTCAGACAGATAGATAGGCAGTCATACAGACAGGCACACAGACTGGCAGAGTATCAGAGAGAAAACAAAGAGACAAAGAAAGGTAAAAAGGACAAAGAAAAGAGGAAACTAGAAGGAAAATTAAACAACAAAAGAAGGACAGACAGACAGACAGACAAAGACAGAGGCAGACAAGCAGATCGAAATGCACAGAGTGGATTACACAGTCAAACAGACAGACGTACATACACACATGTAAACACACCACACACACACACACTCTCTCTCTCTCCCTTTCTCTCTCTCTCTCTCTCTCTCCCTCTCTCTCCTCTTGCCCTCACACACACACACACACACACACACACACACACACACACACACACACACACACACACACACACACACGCACACAAATACACACATAAACAGACAAAGGGGGATGGGATAGAAGAGATAAATGAATACTGACACAGACTGACATAGGGACGGGCCGGTCAGACAATTAGATAAATAAAGATAGAGAAAGATACAGACGATACAAAAACGGAGCCATGGAAAGAGAAAGAGAGACAGAGAGAGAGACAGAGAGGAGAGAGAGAGACAGAGAGAGAGACAGACAGACACAGAGACAGAGAGACAGAGAGAGACAGAGAAAGACAGAGAAAGACAGACACAGACACAGACACAGAGATACAAAGACAGAGACAGAGAGACAGAGAGGCAGAAAGACAAACAAACGGACAGACCGAAATAAACGATTGGAGAAACAAAAGACGAGAACGACAGTCAATAATAGATAAAAATCGACAACCGCCACGACTGAAAAGTTAAATAGGACACTCAAACACAAACAAACAGCATCGGGACCAGGAAACGGGAGAAATCGGACAAAAACCAGACAGAGAGAGAGAGACAATGTGAAAGCGGGCATTCATTACAGATGGGTTTTATTTTTTATACTTTTTTCCCTCCATTTCATTGCATGATGTACATTTCGTCTGTTTTTATCATAGCGGTAAGGTCTGACATGTGTTTGCTTTAAATTAAGCGTGTCCGTCTTTGCTCACGCTTATGTGATACATTTAAAGCTCTTTGTGGGTGAAAGGTGCAGATTCTTCCGATCTCCCACATCCACGTGAAAGCTGACCTATTGGTTTCTGGAGCTCCTTACACACACACACACACACACACATACATACACACACACACACACACACACACATACACACACACACACACACACACACACACACACAACACACCCACACACACACACACACACACACATACACACGCGCGCACCACACACACATACACACACACGACCGCGCGCCACACACACACACAACACACACACACTGTGCAGGCATTCTGACCATATAATATAAGCATAAAAGCACCACAAATACATGCGAACACACACACACGCACGCACGCACGCCGCACCGCACGCACGCACGCACGCACGCACACTATGCAGGCATTCTGACACTCATACAAAACAAGCATAAATGCATATACGAACACATGAGCACACACACACACGCATACACATACACACACACACACGCACGCACACACACACACACACACACACACGCACACACACACGCACACACACACACACACACGCACACACACACACAACACACACACACACACGCACACACACACACACACACACACACTGCTGAAAATCGTGAAAGCCATGTCAGCGTAGGGTGGCTTACGGTTACATGACAACACCCAACGTATACCACAACTACCATCACCCCGAAAACGGAGTATGACTGCACTGCCTTAACGCCACTGTAATAAAACGGCCATGCACATAAAAACTCAATCGTGCATTCGAGTGCATGACAAAAGTATGGCCCACTAGCAAAAAAAAAAATAAAAATAAAAAAACCAAAAACAACAAACTTCACAACCAACACCAACAACAAATGGAAATAAAAAAAAATAAAAAAAATAAAAAAAAAAAAATAACAAGGAAGCAAAAATGTCTCATATTCAAGTCTCATGTTGAGAGTTTGAAGTGCTAACAAAAATTGCCATGGCCGAACTGCTCCAGTTTCAGGTATGATTTACCTGCATTGCGCTGAAAATGCTCTGTGATTGTGACATAAGTTATGGAGCTCAGTCACTCTCCTATGGCAAGCCTTACGGCCCAGCAACAGACACTCTACACCACAACATCCAGATAGTTATGTTGAAATCAATACACCTCTGAAATAAACAATCAGATGGTCATGCAATTCTAACAACTTCCACGGAAAAATATCCAGATTATATACTGCATAAGGTCGCTGTGACCTTGCTGAAGTTTCGGTTTAAATGAAATTTTACCTGCATCGAGAACACTAGCGGACTATCGCAATAATGAAAACAGACTTTACAATGAGATCAGGGAGTGTTTCTGAGAAAGTGCTGTCCATACACATCTTCAAAAAATGCTGATTTTAGGCACTTTCCTTTTTTTTCTTTTCTTTTCTTTTCTTTTCATTTCATTTCTGCGGCTTGATGATAGAAAAATGTCAATGCAGAGAAACAGAAAGACTAAAGGAAAAGATATTTTCCATCTGTAAAGACAATGACAATATAACGCCTATCGTTACCTAAATTTATGTAAAGAAAAGAAAGAAGTCACAAGCCAGTAATAAAATCTAAACTAATTTCTTTCAATGAAATCCAAATTGTTTGATACAAGTCAAAATTTGACACATGGCTAACAACAGCTTATACAAGTAATCCAAACCTGGATTTCGAAATCCGGTCGCTTTATTGTTGTTTTTAAAATCCAAGCCTCTGACTTTTTTCCACCCGCCCTTCACATTCAGGATATTCAACTGATGGACTGGATCGTCTGTCATCTGTCTGCCATTAAGTATTCATGATGGAAGGGACAGGCGTTTTGTCTCCATCGTTTCCGTCCTTTGGGACCCGACCTTTGCCGAACTTTCCCGACATTTTCCGGACTCCCCCGAGGCATCCTTATACTGTGATTATTTGAAAAAGGAACGGCGCAGAGTTCAATTAGTAAATGTGCACTGCTGTAAGGATGGAGTCGTACGTCTGTATATGTATCGTCATGTCAGGTTTTGAATATATCTATACATATCATACCTACATATATACATACCATACATACACATACATACATACATACATACATTCATACATACACATACACACACAATACATACATACATAATACATACGTACATACATATTATTTACACCTTTGGCACCCAATCCAACATAAAAATATAAAACTAAAATCAATTAAACATAAACGTGTACGAATATAGCATATAGTCATAAGGGATACATGATTAAGTATTGTTCACATTTAGTTACATACGTCAGTAGACTTTCTTTTTAATTCGAATACATACTTAGAGATTATTGCAACAGTAATATCATTTCTGTGACTTTGTTCTTCTATTCGGAAACTTACTGCGTCTGCAACTTTTGGGTTGTGCGTTCTTTCAATATGGGTGAAATATCTACGTCTTAGTCTTATACATACATTCGATATGCAGATGACACCGTGCTAATTGCAGAAAGTGAAAGAGACCTACAAAACCTTGTGAATATACTAGAAATAGAAAGCAAAGGTTAGGGGCTGGAACTAAACAGTAGGAAGACTGAAGTCATGGTGATCAGTAAAAAACATGAAATCCCCTCATGCAAAATAACAGCAAATGGCACAGGTTGATAAATTCAAATACCTGGGAACGATCATTTCATCAGACGGCAGATGCACATCAGAAATAGCCGGCAGAATCGGCCAAGCCCAAACAGCATTCAAGAAGATGATAAGCATTTTTACCAACAAATGCCTGTCAATTAACATCAGGAAGAGAGTTCTTGAATGTAGAACCAATACTGTTGTACGGATGCGAGGCGTGGACAGTCAACAAACAAAGCCAGAACAAGATTGAGTCAGCCGAGATGTGGTTTCTAAGAAGAATGTTGAGAGTTCCATGGACAGCAAAGAAAACAAACGAGACAGTCTTGATGGAGGCAGACACAAGTAGATCACTCATAAGGAAGATTAAGAAAAGACAGGCAACATTTATAGGCCATTTTATGAGGAAGGAGGATTTGGAGCACCTGGTCCAACGGGAAAGCTGGATGGAAAGAGAGCACCAGGTAGACCCAGGGAAAATGCCGGACGGACTTGCAGAGTGGCTGGGGACGAGGAGGGTGGGGGGAGATGCTAGGGAACGAGAGATAGAGGCAAATGGAAGTCCATGATCGCCAACGCCATGCGGCAGGGCACCTGATGATGATGATGAGTTTTATACATACGGGATACACTAAAATAAACGGTGATCATTCATTTTGAACATTATCAGGACAGGGTAGGCACATTATTTGTTTGGTATCTTTGCTGTGTCGTTGTTTATGGCTGCAGATGGAAAGCACTAGGTTACCTTTATTCATTTTGATAAGAATATATGTTGAGAAATCATCACGGTAATTCTTCTCTTTTTATGAAAAAATCTGTAGAAACTGTGAAGAAGCACGCAAATGGCCAAACCACTTCTGAAAAAAAAAACCCTTTAAAATGTCAATTTTAATGTTGTATCTCTAGCCAAAAACATTTTTAGTGCACATTTTACTATATAGCTTTTCTAAGTGTCATTTTTCTCGCACCAATTATATTACTGGTGCAATATCATCTAGACCTAAAAGTGAGCTTGGTTTTTTAACTGTTGTCTTTTATCTTAACCTGGTTGTCGTTTTTGACGTGGTGTTAGTCCTGATATGGCTCTAGTAGTCGGCTGGGCTATAAGCAATATGACCTTGAATTTAGATCTAAAAACACGGAACTTTGATCTTTTCTCTAACCCAAACGTCTCTAACTCAAACTATCTGATACAAGATGTCAGGCATGTGATATATTGGATTTGTTTGTGGTTTAGGAAATTTAACAAACCCTTTATCTAACCCCAAACTCTACTTCATTTTGACCTACCAGTGCCACTACTGCTCATGAACACATGGGCATTCCATTTGGTCCCTTTTTATCCACTGGACGAGGCGGCAGGGAAGTTTTTAGTCCTCTTCTTATTATCCGTTGTTTGGTGTTGTTTGTGGTCTGTTTGTGACCGTGCATTCGCGCTTGACAAAGGCCAGTTGGCCGAAAATTTGCGCTTGTCTTGTCTTGTTGTGTTTAATACGCGCTTTACTTTGGTTTGCTTGTTCATCTGGTTCCTGTTTGCTTGGGCGCGGGCAGTCGCACTTGTTTTGGATCTCAGAAAACCACGAAGTTTTCGTTAAAAGCAAACAATATATATACTACCAATAACATATGATCTGGACAATATAATAGATTTGAAATCATAGCTAGTGATAGACCTCCATCACCACACGTGGCTGTATGGGAGGGTGATGGTGGTGGTGGTGTGGTGGTGGTGGTGGTGGTGGTGGTGGTGGGACATATGCGTTTCCATACAACTGGTCAGCCGTGACCTACTGCATACAAAATGGTAAAACTATCCATATATACCTTTGGTTTATATGGCAGTACAACGAT
>CM060313.1:75372905-75410405 GCA_030674185.1 Monoplex corrugatus
TCTGCGCAGCCGGCTGGGCTTTAAAAATTAGGAATAAGAATACCGCCAGGAAAGCTGTATTGACACCAAAAATATAATAATATATATAATAATAATTACAATATTTATATAGCGCAAAATCTTGATAAAATCAAATCTAAGCGCTGAAGCAGACACACACGCAAGCACGCACGCACGCACGCACGCACACACACGCACGCACACACACACACACACACACACACACACACCCACACATACGCATGGCTATAAATGGGGAGAAAGAATAAAAGCAATAAAAGCAAGAATAAAAGCAATGGAAAATTATAGAGAGCATAGCATATACAATTATATATTATAACCATGTGATTCCCTCCGAGCGGAGACAGGCTGCAGAGGGGGGGGGGGGGGGGGGTTGAGTGAGGTTAGGATTTCATGCGGAGGAGAAAAGGTGAATTTTGAGAGCGGACTTGAAGGAGACAAAAGTAGGTTGCTGACGGACTGAGAGAGGAAGTTTGTTCCAGGAGAGTGGACCAGAAACAGAGAAGGCTCGTGGACCATAGGTATTGAGCTTAGTGCGTGGAAAGCGAAAAGTCAGAGGATCAGAGGCAGAGCGGAGGGTACGTGAGGGAACATAGATCTCAAGTAGGCTTGACAGGTAATCGGGGCTGCGTTATTGAGGCTTTTGTAGCACATGGTGTCTAGTTTGTACTGTATGCGCTTTGATACAGGGAGCCAATGAAGTTGTGCCAGGAGAGGAGATATGTGGTCAGCTTTTTTCTTTTGAGTACAAGGCGTGCAGCATTGTTTTGAATGCGCTGTAGGATGTGAATGGTGGAGGCAGGAAGACCAGACAGGAGTGAATTGCAATAGTCAATGCGAGACATTATGAAGGAGAGAACGAGTTTTGCAGTTGTTTCGACAGAGAGATACTTCCTGATACATAACTTCAACTGAAATCAACTTAATGAAAGCAAACACGTTATGAATAACCCCCCCCCCCCCAAAAAAAAAAAAAAAAAAAAAAAATGTTTGTATGAATCAAAATGCACCGAAGCAAGAGAGAGAGGGGGGGGGGGTAAGGATGGAAGGGAAGGGGGATAAAGGGAGATTGGGGTAAGTAGAATATGGAAAGTGGTGGAGGGGAGAGGTAGTGTGACTGAAGGGAGATGGGGTAGGGTAAGGGGATGGAAAGGGATGAAGGAGGAGGCAGGGGATGTGGAAGTGGGGGCGCAGAGGATGGAGACCAATCCAGACCTAACGTGTACATCCTTTGAGAGTCTTCTCATTGTTTAAAGCCCAGCGAGCTGCATAAAGCCATGTCAAGGCTATAATCATTGCAAAACTTTACGCAATATCTGGTTTGGGGAAAAAAGCTGGAAAAGAAAAGTAAGTACACATATCAATGCGTCGGTGATACGTAAATCTGGAAGTTATAGTGCCATGGTCAAGATCTCAAAGACCAAACACACACACACACACACACACACACACACACACACACACACACACACACACACACACACGCACGCACGCACGCATGCACGAGAGAGAGAGAGAAAGAGAGAGACAGAGAGACAGAGAAAGACAGAGACAGACAGACAGACAGACAGACAGGCAGGCAGGCAGGCTGGCAGACAGACAGACAGAGAAAGAGAGACGGAGAGAAACAGAGAGAGAAAGAGACAGAGAGGTACAGAGAGACACAGAGAGATAGAGAAAGACAGAGACAAAGAGAGAGACGGAGACAGAGAGACAGCGACAGAGACAGAGAGACAGAGACAGAGACAGAGAGACAAAGACAGACAGAGACAAAGAGACAGAAACAGAGAGAGAGACAGAGAGAGACAGAGACAGAGAGACAGAGACACACACAGAGACAGAGAGACAGAGACAGACAAAGACAGAGAGACAGAGACAGACAGAGATAGAGAGAGTCCTTAAAATTAGCAATTACTGTGGTAAGTATGTGAACAGCATTTTTTCACAACCTATGAGAATATTAACATTCTGTTTCCACAGATGTCACAGTTTTTGCCATTGTCCTCACTTCGTGTCAGTTTTTATCCGTAATCCTTCTTTGTGATCATAGCAGCCTTGAGAATTGAAATGTCTTGATTTAAAAAACAAATGTGTGTGTGTGTGTGTGTGTGTGTGTGTGTGTGGTGTGTGTGTGTGTGTGTGTGTGTGTGTGTGTGCGTGCGTGTGCGTGTGTGTGTGTGTGTGTGTGTGCGTGGTGTGTGAGTGTGTATGTGTGTATGTGTGTGTGTGTTTGAGTGTGTGTGTGTGTTTGTGTTTTTGTGTGTGTGTGTGTGTGTGTGTGTGTGTGTGTGTGTGTGTGGTGTGTGTGATGTGAGTGTTTGTGTGTGTGTGTATGTGTGTTTGTGTTTGAGTGTGTGTGTGTTTGTGTGTGTGCGTGCGTGCGTGTGTGTGTGGTGTGTGTGTGTGTGTGTGTGTGTGTGTGTGTTGGTCTTTGATTTAATGTCTATTCACTAAAGTGATTTTAGACAAAAAATAAAATAAATAAATAAATGAATAAGGGGGGGGGGGGGGTTGATAGAGAAGGAGTGAAGAGGACATTTGAAAATTGTCAATGTTGATCTTGAGAAAAGATGATCCAAAAAACAACTGTTTCGAGGGGGGGAAGGTTAAACTTACAAATAACGTTACTATAATTAACGATTTCAACTAATACACAAAATTAATAAATATCTAGAAGAAACGAATAAAAACTAAGAATTGACTAACCATAACAGTGAACAAGTGAAATAACATTTTAAAGGTACTTTGCTATAGGACTTTTTGACAGGCTAACAAAAAATTAATATGTTAATGATGATGAGGCAAATATTCAGAAATTGTCTTCATAGATAGTGAGGAATATGTTGGTTTACCCTAACGCAAGAAAGAATATGACTAAGTGACTATGTGTTATCTTCTTTCCACACAGACACACTATGTTCGTGGTGTATTTTGTTTTGAATGCATCAAGTTTCCATCTATACATAAGGGTTTGTATAATTCTGCTGGCAGGAAACTGCTTAAGTATTTTGCTAACTTCAAACTTCATGTGACATTTATCATACTTTTTCTGTTTTCCTTGGAACTGCTTCCAGACGTAGGTGTCCACTAAAGTATAATACTCGTGCAACGAGAGAGAAAGCTGGATATTCTTTGAATCTGGTGAGTTCTTTGCTCCTCGTTTGGCAGCCCTGTCAACTTCATCATTATAACGAAAAGAACTATGAGAAGGTATCCAGCAGAAAGTAGTATCAGTGCCTCTTAAGGATAAAAAAAAAGAATCAAGTGACTAATTTCCAGAATCATTTCAGTTCTTGTTTGTAATTTTGATAATTCAAGAGCCTGAAGTACTGATTTTGAATCAACGCAAAAAAGTATCTGAAACATTGTCCTGGGAAGACTTATCATAAAGTTTAAAGTCATTAACATTGCAAAGAATTCAGCTGTAAAGACAGATCAATCAAGTCCTACATAGACAGATTTTTCAATGTTGAGAGCAGGTATTAAAAATGCTGAGCCTGCTTTTCTTTCAATTATTGATCCATCAGTGTAAATTTTCAAGTGATCGGAATATAAGTCGTCTATGTGGCATTTAACCTGACTTGCCAGTAAGTTTATATTATCTTCTTTTTTTAAATTAGTGTGGTGTACGTCAAATCGTGTGTGTGTGTGTGGTGTGTGTGTGTTGTGTGTGTGTGTGTGTGTGTGTGTGTGTGTGTGTGTGTGTGTGTGTGTGTGTGTGTGTGTGTGTGTGTGTGGTGTGTGTGTGTGGTGTGGTGTAAAGAGGAAGATCGTTAGAATGGCTGGACTTGAGAATTCAAATGTCTTGACTCAAAAAGAAATTGTTGTGTGAAAAGGAAGACTGTTAGAATGGCTTGAACATCTTTTCCCTCTGCCAAGCTACCGTACCTATTTCTGAGACTTCTGCGTTCGTGCGTGTGATCTCGTTTACTGAAGAACAAAGAAATTGCCTACTTGTATGTAGTTTTACCTTTGGGTGACATGGATGATGTTGCTTTTTTTGTGGCATGGAACTTTTCTATCATTGATTAATTATCAAGAAACATCATCCTAAGGTGCTGGTCGGGAACCAGAACAACAGTACCTCACCACCGGTCAGGCAAGCACCCCCTGACCCTCGACGCCACAAGGTGGCCATTTCGCTAAATAAAGGAGCATGAGGGGTCGATGCACTGTATGATTATTCTGTCATTGATTATATAATTGTGGAAAAACACACACAACACTACACTACACTACACTACACTACACTACACAACTACACTACACTACACTACACTGCACTGCACTGCACTGCACTGCACTGCACTACATTACACTACACTACACTACACTACAACACAATAAAACACAATACAATGCAATACAAGCAATACAAGACAACAAACAACATAACACAACACAACGCAACACAATACAATACATACATACAATACAATACAATACAATACAATACAATACGATACGATACGATACAATACGATACAGTGCGATACAATGCGACACGACACGAATCGATATGTAACGACATAATGCAATACAATACAATACGATAGGATAGGTTAGGATACTGTATACGATACAAAACAATACAATACAATACAGCACAGGACAAGACCACACAACACAATACGATACAATAGACTACAATACAGTGCAGAAAGAGAGAGAAAAAAAGGAGGATAAGCGACTTTTGAGTTTGGAATTTGTTCAAAAAGTTCCATCACATCCAGACAGTCCCACATGCGCTCCAACTAAATCCGCCAGTGAAGATTTACCAGATCAGACTTTCTGAGCCTGCGCAAATCCCTATGTGTTGATAAGATTTTGCAATGGAAGCGGTGAGGTAGAGACAGGAAGGAGATGTGTGACACTAAGCAGACAGATACCACCACGTTAAAGACGGACAGCGAACAGGTTAATTAAGGGAAGAAACGTATAGATTTATTGACTGTTTACTTTTTTTTGTATTAATCCAAAATCCCCTGTTCCAGAATCCCGTGTCAACGTAATAAATCACATGGATTGTAACTACATGGATTTGTTTTAAGAAGCTTAAGATATCTACTTTATCTAAGTCATTCATTCACTTTTATTGATCTATTTTCAGCGTTCCGATTTGTCTGGAATGCCTGTATGCACGTTGTTTTCGCTCGCACTGCGCAGTCGGTATGATGCTGCACAGTCTGCACTCTCTCTCTCTCTTCAGTGGGTTTGCGTGCTGGGTGTTTTATGTTTCCATAAGCTACCGGACACTGGCTCGGCTTGCTGGATCTTTAACGTGCTGTTTGATATAATCAAAGGACATAACTCTTGAGAAAAATCTCCCATGTTGTATAGAACTTCTCAAATCTAACACAGTTTGCGCTACCCATTCAGCTAGCATAGAAGCAGATACAAAGTACAAAAACAGTAAGCTCAGAACACTCCTCTGTTTGATGTTCAGTGTGCGTATATATATAACCAAGAGGGTTTAAGCACGAGCTGGCTTGCACGTACCAGAGAATCAGAAAACTTTCCATCCTTTACCCACTAGACGAGGGGTACCCGGGCAGGATTGAACTCAGACCTTAGGACTGGAAGTCCAACGTCTTATCCATTTGACTATCGTGCCCTTCATATATACTTTAAAACGTTGTGTCAATATTCCGTAATGCGTGGAGTGCAAACGGGGCTTTTTTGTTTAATTGTTTGTCGCTGCTATGGTTGCCTGTAGCTTGTTGTTTTTTTGAAGTATGTTTGTATGTTTGTTATTCTTTAATGTATGTTTATATGTTTGTTTGTTTGTTTGTTTTTACGCTCTAGTCTCTGCGACCAAACGTCCTCTCAACACTTTTTTTTTTTTTTGTTTTTGTCTTTCCCACTTTTTGCATCGCCTCAGTGGCGTTGATTTCACGCCGCTCAATCCTGCTCCACAACACACTGCCAAGCTTTAAGTTCATTCAGTCGGACTCCCAGTGCGAGGAAGCCCACGGGAACCCGAGAATCAAGTTGCCATAAGGCCACCCTCCAGAGGAGACCCTCCACTGACGCTGAGTTACTTCAGTAGAGTTGTACGGTGCCTGTTCTAATTCAGTTTGCTAGGTACACTGTGTTTGGGAACAGTCATCTCACCTGACGGCATCTCATCAGACGACACCCTCCAGTAGAGGGTGCCGGGGGCTCTTTCAACATAAATAGTATCCCCACCTTCTGGAAATTCTGTGTCAGAAATTTTCTCTTTTCTGTCACTCTCTTTGTTTCTGCCCTGTTACTTGCTTTCTGTCATTTCATCCTAGCACTTTGTGCCTTGCTGGTCCATTCACTGTATGTGTTCGATAAAGTCTTACATACTTTCTTCTTGGAATTGATAATTGGGTACATGTATTAAACGCATTTTTTGGCTTTAGGGAAATGAGAATTGCGGAAGCAATTTTAGGTAATTTAGACCCGTTTTCATACATGTTTTAATGTCTTTAGTCTATGTTTAAATTTGTATTCACGAATGGTTTTTTTTTTTATATCTCCTGTGTGATAAATTGGACGGAGTGGTCAACGCCAGGGGGCATCTCCTTAGATTATGCGCGCAAATGCATTGATGTGTGTATTCAATTTTCTTTTCCTTTTTCCTTTCCTGTTGAAGTATTGTGTATGTTTTGAAATGGTTACAGTCCTGATGTGGCTCTATGGAGTCGGTTGGGCTTTAAACAAAAATAACAGTAAATAATAGTAACACCAGATGGCAGATGCGCATTAGAAATATCCAGCAGTATTGGCGAGTACAAGCTAAAACAGCATTCCAGGAAATGAAAAGCGTTCTTACCAACAAATGCGTATTAATTAACATCAGGAAGAGCTTTCTTCAGTGGTATATAGAACGGATGTGAAGCTTAGACAGTTATCACGCAAAGTCAGAAAAAGATTGAACAGCTGAAATGTGGTTTCTAAGAAGAATGTTAGGAGTTCCTGGACAGCAAAGAAAACAAACGAGACGGTCTTGAAAGAGGCAAAACACACCACACACACCACGTAACACACGACACGCACGCTCTCACACACACCACACACGCACGCACCACACACACGTAAAAACTTTATGAAGAAATTAAGAAAAGACATCCAACATTTATAAGATATTTTATGAGGCAAGCAAAATTCCATCACCTAGTCACAACAGGAAAACTGGACGGGAAAAAGGCACCAGGTAGACCCTGGGAGAAAATATTGGACGGAGTAGCGATCAATAAGAAATTCATAAGGAATGTGCATAATTTTAGATCAGTTTGTTTTTCCACACGTTTGATAAGCTCCAAAATAAATAAACAAATAAACAAAATAACAAACAAACAACAAACAAACAGCAAATATAAAAAGCAACCCGAGACAATCAAGCCTTCATAGAAATCACACTTTTCGCTTCACCTTTGATAATTCAGACTGGGTTTTTTTCTCCGCTGTCATTGGGACACTAGAAGAAACCTAAAACTGGCAGAAGGAATATGATATCAAATTGATATATTCTAATTTTGTATACAACTGATTCAAAAGTACTGAGCATATTTATCAAATAGCCACCCGTAATGATAATAACGAACAAGCAAACGAATGAACAAATGGAAATTGACGAATTAATGAAAGAAGAATGGATGGATGAACGAACGAATGAACGAACGAATGGATGAAAAAAATGACCGTTACGCGAATGATTAGGAGAGAAAGAGGGAGGGAGAGAGAGATGAGAGAAAGAGAAGAGAGAGAGGGAGACAGAGAGAGAGACAGAGACAGAGAGGGAGACAGGGAAAGAGAGAGACAAAGAAAGAGACACAGAGACAGACAGGTAGAGATGAAAACAGAGAGACAAAGCCAGAGAGACAGAAATCGAAGTGAGGAGGAGGAGGAGGAGGAGAGGAGGAGGAGAAGGAGAGAGAAGAGAAGAGAAGAAGAAGAAGAAGAAGAAGAAGAAGAAGAAGAAGAAGAAGAAGAAGACAAACAAGAACAAGAACAGAAGAACAAGAAGAACAAAGAAGAAGACAGAAGAAAAAGAAGAAGCATTCACTGTCTTCGTTTAAAATTCACACGAAGATCTATTCTCAGACAACGCGGCTGCATTTCTATGGCTAGCATTTTAGACAGGACGAAAGACAATATATAAAGGCTAACACAGACAGACAGCCACAGGTAAAGAAAGGCAGACAGGCAAAGTTAAGAGAGAAACTGTGTTATCAATCTTGCAGAGATTATAGACATTTCAGTGACAGTGAAAGACTCTCCAATCGATCCAACGAATAAGGAGGTACATAGTTCCTTTATCGCTTGTATGGGTCTACTTACATAATGGGGTATAAGACAGATTCCTGGAGGCAAATGTTTTTCTACAGAAGATGCATAGGAAGTAGTCCATTGACCTTTTCCTGGCTGCTATACTCTGTTGAATAGCAGCTAATCAGCGCTGTTGAAATGTGGTCGTGCGCTGCGTGCATTGCTGTCGCCAGTTTGTACTGTTGCGGGCAATGTCTTCCCATTTGGCTGTGCTGATGCCGCAGCTGATGAGGTTGGCCTTCAGAATATCCTCGTATCGCTCGGGTGGTCTTTCCTGCTTCAGTTCTCCGTAGAGGAGAAGTTTGGGGATGCGGATGTCTTCAGTACAGACAACGTATCCTGTCCAAGAGAACTAGCATTTGATGAGTGGAATCCCTATATTTGGCCAGCCAAACTTGTTCAGAACATTTTTTTTCACCCTTGCTCAAATTGTTCTTTTCTTTGAAATACAGACATTACAATATCAAAACATGCAACAATGATTCAATATTCAATGTACAATTACTCACATGGAATGAATAATATAGATTATAAGTGAGTAATGTTAAGTTTAAAAAAAATTGAAACAGGTGATTTTTTACATATATACATATAATGATACATATATAGATATAATGATACAGATTTTTTTTTAACATGGCACATACACAATGTTCTTCACATTTTACCAAGTCATGCTTTAGTACACAGGAGAAGCTTACTAAAGCTACTACTGTTTTTACACCGAAATATTTTAATTCACAGCAGCAAGATAAGAGAGAGCATCACATTCTAAATCCATTCCATTTCAACTTGGTCAGAACTTAAGCAGGCTGGTTGGTTATTTTGATGCAGCCATGGACTCCAAAAATCTGATATCTTAAGTTCAATGCTAACCCGCAACAATGAAAGTTGGCCTGTTCGCTGAACGTCTTAATTAATGTTCCCTCTGGTGGTGTCAACGTAATATCTTCTCCCCCCCCCCCCACCCCCATTTCAGGACCTTAACAGCACATAAGGGTTTTGTGCAAGCTCAGATCAGGGAGTCTGCCAGATAACAACTGGCAGATTTTTGGGTGGAGCGCATATGGAACTGTCCGAATGCACAGAATCATTCTTTAAAAAATCCTCCAAACTCCAAGCTCTTCAGAACTTGAAAGAACACTGATCTTTCCACGTGATGTCATAAATCTTGTACAGACATAGTGCAACCGTTGACATTTGAATAGTATTCCGTTCCATACCCGCACAGTAACCGTATTCATATTATGAGCTACATTCTGACTTTCCTGATCGATTTTCTCTCAATGAATATCGTGTTTCTTTTAGATATCTTCGAGGTATTCTTCGGGATAAATTGCACAAAGCTGATACGCGATGCAGTTATAGTCTCATTGCTGGTAGATTTAAAAGCAAAACAAAACAAAACAACAACAAATCAGTGACTGAAAAAAAAAAAAATCTGTGAGTCGCTGGTTAAATTGTTTTTGCCCTATGATAAAGCAGTACACGATCAGCAAAAGTCAGTCAAGGTTTTCTTTCCTTTTCTATTGTCCCTTTTGGAAAAAAGGGGAAAGTATTTCATATCAACTGGAGAGCCAGATGTGTGTGTGGTGTGTGAATGTGTGTGTGTGTGTGTGTGTGTGTGTGTGCTTGCCCGTGTGCATTTAAACAAAAAATGGCGCTGTACTGCGGCGACGTGCTGTCTCTGAGAGAGGAACTCCCCTTCTAAGCATAACAATTCTGTTGAGAAAAACAAAACAAAACAAAACAAAAAACAAAACACCCCTCCAAATCAATCTCTCAGATATTCAAGACCTTCTAGAATATGTTATTCGAATTTTATAAGAATCAAGTACAGTAGAGTGAATGAGTGAGTAGGTGTGCGTGTGTGTGCGTGCGTGCGTGTGTGTGTATGTGTTGTGTGTGCAAGACAGAAAGAGAGAGAGAGGGAGAGAGAAAGGGAGAGAGAGAGAGAGAAAGAGAGAGAGACAGACAGAATAGAGAGATGGAAAGAAAGACAGAAAGAGAGAGAGAGAGAGAGAGAGAAAGAGAGACAGAGACAGACAGAGAGAGACAGAGAAACAGAGATAGACAGAGAGAGAGCTTTTTTGTATGTGTGGTGTGAATGCGTTTGTATGTATGTTTCTTTTCTTTGTTTTCTTTTTAGGAAGGAGAGTGACAAGGGGTGGGTGGGTGACAGGACCAATAGAACAGATAAGCTGGCACCACCAGAATGACTGGAGCCAGCGAGCAACCCAACTTTCATGTTGTAGGCAGGGACTGAACTGGACACATCAGATCTTCAGTCCATGGCTCTAGTACAAAAGCCAGTTAGCCCCCTCAAAAAAAGCAAATTTACGGCCACAAGGTCACAAGGCCAAGGGCACAATGCTGAACCCAAGACCTCTGTGTTAACAGTATGGCGCTCTAACGATCTTAGCTATCAGGCCATGTAACACAGAGATGTGGAATCCAAAACAAGTGTGACTGCCCTTCTGTTTTTTCTTTCCGGTTACAGGGATGTGGGAAAAGATTTTAGTCTTGGCTTAGACATATCATATATACGTGGTGTGTGTGTGTGCGTGTGTGTGTGTGTGTGTGTGTGTGTGTGTGTGTGTGTGTGTGTGTGTGTGTTGTGCGCGTGTGTGTGTGTGTGTGTGTGTGTGTGTGTGTGTGTGTGCGTGTGTGTGTGTGTGTGTGTGTGTGTGTGTGTGTGTGTGTGTGTGTGTGTGTGTTCGTTCGTTGCTTGATTTAACGTCTTTTCACTATAAGTGATATTAGACGGGGAAAAATGGCATGGAGGATGAAATAAGGGGTGGGGGGGGGGGGTGTGGAGGGGAGAGGGAACAGAGTAAGGGACGTAAAAAAAAATTAAAAAAGAAGCGGCAAGGTCTTAAGAAAAAGGATATGGTGAACAGAGAAATGAAACTAGAACAACGCTAACATCAATAATGTAAAAGAAAAATCGTCATAAAAACAAAACAAAACAAAAATAATCAAAGTTATAATAATAATCTTAAAGTAACGCATTAACAGGACTGTGAACCAATGATTCTGAAATTTTAACTAACAAAACTTGATCCGATACTACTTCTTTAAAATGCGTTTCAAGATAGTTTCCTTGTGTAAACGTCTTTGGTAAAAAGGAACGAAGCTTTCTGCAGTAAAACAAACAGTGATACAATGTGAATTGTTCGCCATAAATACATAAAACGTTGTTACAATATTTTGTTTTCAAAGCGTTCAGTTGAATGCGAAAATATGTCATAACAATTAATCTCAGATGATATAACGAGGAATACTGCAAATTTTTACAGATATTTTGAACTGAAAGTTTGATTCTTTTTTGAGACACAAATTTTTCATTTAAATGTTCATGAAATCGAATCCATGATGCTAATTCTAGCGAGTTGTAAGCTTCTTTTACCGAGGTGTTAACATGTAATTCTATGGAATTTTCAGAATGGAGGGCACCGGATTTAGCTGCTCTGTCAACTACGTTGTTGCCATGAAGACCAACATGAGAAGGCACCCAGCATAAATTGATTTCCGAACCATTTATCTTTAAACAATGTATTAGATGATTTGCCTCAATAATTAAGTCAGGTCTTGTGTCTGTATCAAAAGACTGTAAGGCATATAATACAGATTTTGAATCAACAAAGAGAACTACTTTGAATGACACAGGCCGAAGGCTTATTAAATAATGCAACGCTTGAACAACAGCGACCAATTCTGCTGTATATATAGATACATTTGCCCCAATGAAAAAAGACTTTTTAATGTTAAATTTTGGAACATAAAAGGCTGCTCCAGCGCTCTGGTTTGCTAAGACTGACCCATCGGTAAAAATGTGGAGGTGGGTACGGTACTTTTCATCGATGTGTTCACAAGCTGTGGATAGCGTAATGTTGACATTATCATCTTTTTTAACTTTTGCATAATCGAGATCAAATGTGGCCTTTAGCATTTCCCATGTAGGGATAGGCGTTATCGTTGGTTTCTCGGCTATTTCATCCATTGTTATGTTGGACTGTTTGATCAGGCCAGATATGTAAGTTGCGGCTGTAATTTGTGATGAAATGTTTTTTGCTCGTTTTGGAAAGTCAGTATCAGACCTGATCTTAATTTCTTTGCTCACAAAATTATCCACTTGTGAAGTAGTTCTAATTGCAAACTTTGCTGTAGCTAACTCACGATGGTTGTTTAAAGGTAGAATTCCAGCAACTTTGTACGTTTCCAGAGTAGAAGCATGAGTTGGTACACCTAGTGCAATTTTAAGACTTTTGCAGTCCAAGCTCTGAATCTTTTTTAGTAAATATTTGGGTGCATTGAAGAAACCTTCTTGCGCGTAGGATAATTTAGACCTGACCAGCGCTGTTGACAGATGAATCAGTATATTTGTATCCATTCCCCAGGGTAATTTGCTTATTATCTTTAGAAAATTTAAGGTTTTTCGCGCTTTTGTTAAAATATAATCAAAATGGACATTCCAGCTTAATTTGGACGTGATGTAAACTCCCAGGAATTTTACGACCTGTTTGTAATTTAACACTTCACCAAGCAATTTGAAAGTAGGCAAGTTATTTGAGTTACCACCAGGATCAAACAGAATCATGTTAGTTTTTTCTGCTGACAACGACAGCCCATTTTCTAACATATAGTTTCCAAGATTATCAAGATCAATTTGATACAACTTCCTGATGTAATTTCGCGTTCTCTGTGGAGTTGTCTTTTTTAAAGTGATATTCATCCAAGTGCATATATCATCAGCGTACTGTACTAAAACAACACGATTTGAAACAGCTTTAGGAAGATCCTGTATAAGGATATTAAATAAAATAGGTGCTATCACTGAACCTTGTGGAATCCCCATGTCGAGGCATCGTGAAGAAGAATAACTAGCTCCCACTCTTGCCTGAATTGTTCTATTAGCTAAAAAAGATTTAATGTAATTGAACATATTGCCTGATAAACCAACAGATTTTAGCTTGAACAATAAACGTTTATGCCAAACTTGATCGTAAGCTTTTTTCACATCAAAGAAAGTAGCTAAAACACTTTTTCTGCGGGCAAACTGTTGTTTGATCTGAGTTGTAAGTTTAACTAGGTGCTCAACTGCGGATCTTCCTTTTCTAAAACCTGCCTGGTTTACCGGAATAACGTTATTTTTATCACAGTAGTGTAAAAGTCTGTTTAAGACCAATCTTTCCATTAGTTTGCTTGTGTGGGACGTCAAAGCAATAGGTCTGTAACTGTTTTTATCGGTTTTCGATTTTCCTGTTTTTAAGATTGGTATAACTATAGACTTTTGCCAGATTTGTGGCACAGTTCCGGTAATCCAGCATTTCTGCAAAATTTTGTGTAGGAAAATAAGGTAGTTTTCAGGGAGATGTTTAATCATTTCAGTCGAAACTGCATCAACACCTACCGAACTCTTTTTGTTGTGTAGAGACAGTACTGTGTTTTTTAGCTCTTCTAAGGTGATTGGAGAATTAAACCAGAGATCATTCTGTGGTACTGGATCAGTGTAGATTGGGTTGTAATCTTCCATTTCTCTGTGATGTTTGCAGTCAGGAGATAAACCTTCAACTTTACTGTTTTTGGCGAACAGATCCACAAAAGTTTCTGCTTTGTCCATGTCTGAAGGAAATGTGTTACATGTTTCAATCATTATCGGACACCTAGGTAAGTTGGTTCCATCCTTCATTTGTTTCATTTTCGTCCAGACTTTATGGAAATCTTTGAAATCTGAAATTTCTTTTGTGCAGAATGATGCCCAATAATCTTTCTTTGCTTCAGCAATGATTTTGTTACATTGGATGTTAGCTTTTTTCATTTCGACATGATCCTCAGGTTTCCGGCTTTTGATGTAGATTTTGAATTTCTCCCTTTTATATTGAACTGCTTTCTCACATGCCTCTGTCCACCAAACATTACCCAATCGATTATTTGATCTAGAAGATTTGAGTTTCGGAATCGATAGGTCTGCAGCGGCTAAAATTGACTCTAGGAATTTAGAAAACATAATGTCTACATTTTCACTTTCATAATGTCTGTAATCTTGATTAGCTAGAGCAGTTCGAAATAAGGACCAGTCAGCATGCTTGTAATTATATTTTGGAATAATTTCAGAAGAGCTGTCTTTCATCCTGATGTTTTTGTCAGTTATGGTTATGATGATAGGTAGGTGATCGCTTCCCAAAGTGTCTCTGTGAGTTTCCCAGGTACAGGATGGTACTAATTCTGGTGAGATTAGAGACAAATCGATGGCTGTCGCCCTGTGTTTGGAAACATCAGGGATCCTAGTGACAGTACCATCATTTAGAAGGTAAAGCGAACTATCAACGATATTTTCTACCAAACGATTGCTCGTAACAGTAGAACAGTTCTTTTCCCAAAATGGGGAGTGGGAATTAAAGTCTCCACCTATTAGCCATTTACCACGCTGCTGATCTTGGATAGTGCGCAGCCATTCTGTGTTGTGGTCATTTGGACCTGTTGGCAGGTAGACTGACAAAACGTTAATGTTTAAAGAATTGCTTAATTGGACAATGGCAGCACAAGCATGCAAATCTTCGCTTGATTTCAAAACTGGGGAAGTAAGTAAGCAGTATTGTAACTCTTTGAGTATATATATCGCGGTGGATACCTTCTTCCCGTGATTCCCACATTCATAGACTGGAGGATAATAATAATTGGGGAAATTGGGAAGCTTGGTAGCGACAACATTCATCGACTGTAGAATCAAAATTTCACACCTATTTGATGCTAGGAAATGCTCCAAGTAAGCCGAATTGGTGGAAAGGGATCTACAATTCCATTGCAAAAACTTGACTTGGGATTGTTGTCGCATTGCTGATATTGGTTAATCTCCAACTTTCTATTAACTGTTATTTATGGTCGATAATAATGAATACTTTGATTTTTCTGTGTCCAGGAGAACTGGACAGAAAGAAACTTACGTAATTACTTAGACTACGAAGTAAAGAAAACAAAATTGTAGCAAAATCAATAAAAAGAAAATTACATAGTCCAACGTACGAATGACTTATAAAGGTGATAATAGATTACAAGGGATAACAAATAACCAAAAAATCAAAATAATGGCATTCACGTCTTCAAATGTGTAGAGTGTATAGTCTGACCGAGTCTTGATAGTCGGACTAAAACCTAGTTATTGTTTATTTTCAGCAGAAGAAATGTCAGAGATGACGAGGAAAAAGTCCTGTGACATGAACATTAAGTATTGTATATGTAATACTGTTATTTCAAAACATATTATACGGCCACCATGGTGTGTAGTTGTCAAAAGGGTGGTACTGTCCTCTGGAGAATCTGGAAGGGTGTAGGCCTAGCTGTGATGATCTTGATCTTGATGTTCTCCTTGTAGTCTCCCAAAATAGGTCTCGAATGTGTCTTCCAAGATTTCCTGCAATGATGCTACTTCCTCTGGTGGTGGGGTGAATGTCGTCTTTTAGAAATTGTTGAGTGGTACGAAGGTTCTCATGTGATACAAAAGAAATATTTTTCATATCAACAAGTTCAGCAGATAGGAAAGCGTTGAACAGATTTCGTTGAACCTCCATTCGGGCCTGCCGTACAGGGGCAACCTTACTAACGACTAGTTTAGATTTTGGATGTTCTTGTGCTATTTGTTTTATGCCTGAAGCGAGATGTTTAGTTGTTGCAGGGAGATCTTTGCTGTTCAATTCATGCACACCACAGTGAAAAACAATACAGTCTGCTGAATCATCAAATTTGGAAAAGGCCATATCTAATGAGCTTTTAATGTTATGAGGGTCGTTCACAGGGCACGAGTCTCCTTCAAAACCGTAAGATCGTCCCAGTCTTCTTGAGTTGACACCCTTCAACACAGAGTCGTGGACAGTGAGAACGTACGGAAGATCGTGGGTCTTTTTATGTTGTTTTGAAATATTTTCAGAACGGGATGGTGTAGGCCTATGTTTGGGAAGCGAAATGACGTCTTTAGTTGATATGACGTCATGACGTTGTTCTTTCTTGTTTTTTATTTTATTTTCAGGCACTTTTGTTGCTTGTTGTTTAGTTTTGCTGCTGGGTTTTGGTGCCTTGAGGTTTCGGGTCTGTTTGTCGTCCTGGTTGCTTGTGTGGTTTTGTTTCAGTGCCTCAGCGTAGGTGGGATGTGTGTCATGTAGATCCGTCTGTGTGTGACAGTTACGGGTTGTCATGGTGATGTTCTTTTTTTGCTGGTTAGTGAGTAGAGTAAGGACCGTCTTTTCCAGAGAATTGACTTGGTCCCGCAGAGCCAGTATGATGTTTTTTAGTTCTGCCGTACTCACGCAGTCCGCCGAGCTGGGAAGAGGCGCTGTGCAGGTTGTCCCATTCTGCGTGTCAGTGGGAGTCGTGGTCGGTGCACCAGATGTAGCGTTAGGCCTAGCGTCAGACTCGGCGACTGTCGATTTCGGGTCCTTTTCCGTCTCTGCTCCCGCGGCACTGGACGATATCTTCTCTCCATCAGCCTTGCCCTCTGATGCGTCTTCTTGTTTCTTTTGGGCAAGGCGGCCTCTTCTCGTTCTTGTCATATTGGGCCTTTTACACGTTTTCTCCGACAGCTGAAAATTTGTTAGTTAGGTGTCTCCGCCATCTTGAATTTCGTGTGTGTGTGTGTGTGTTCGTTCGTTATTTCTTTTAACGTCTATTCACATGTGTGCCTTTAGACGAGAGAGAGAGAGAGAGAGAGAGAGAGAGAGAGAGAGAGAGAGAGTGTGTGTGTGTGTGTGAGTGTGTGCGTATGTGTGTGTGCACGCGCGCGCGTAGGCCTACGTGTGTGTGTGTGTGTGTGTGTGCACGAGTTTGTTTGTTTGTGTGTGTGTGTGTGTGTGTGTGTGTGTGTGTTGTGTGTGTTTACTCAAAAATATCATTCAAGAAAATCAAAACCCCAAACAAAACCAGAACTAAAATCTTTTTACACCGTAGTAAATGTAACACCTCAAACTTGTGTACGTTGGTGAATCTGTCACGAATATCACGATTTTTTTTTAAAACGAATAACACGTGCGTAAGCACTGTGAGTCGTGTTGCTGGCTTGTTGTCGTAAAGGAGACAGCACCAACACGAAACACGTTTGACACAGATTTAAAAAAAAAAAAAAAATTTTTAGGTCGCGTGCATGTAAAGTTGACCAATCAACTGACGTTCGAGCGTGTGAAGCTGGCGGAAGGGTTCATGATGCAGAGAAAGAGTGCAGCGTGTTTGTGTTTTTAGGACAATTATCCGAAAGGATAAGAAACTCTGTGGAGACGCCGTCTTGAAAAACTGAAACTGAAACTAAGAATCCCTAAACAACGACAAGTAACGAAGGCTTGCATCATTTGTGTTGTGAGGTGCATCACGCCGTCGCCATTTCACTCGTATGTAGATCTAGTGTCGAGCGAGCAAAGATGGAGATATTTTGAGCGGACAGACTCATGTGTGAAATTGTGGATGGGTGTTACCGTGTTAAAAGGAATACGAGAAGAAACAGGACCTGGCCAACCCAACCATCATCACAAGACCGATGAAGCAACCTACAGACCACACAAAAAGGTAGACATTTATAAAGCTTCGGTCACGTATTCGGCAAGACTTGAGTTTATCCGCCATGTCGATGTGAACCGAACGAAGAGACACGCCACGTTCGATTTGCGTGGTAAAGCCCAAGCATCGTTGAAGCATGAGATGCGTCATCCACAGACTGACCAGCGCTTAAGTTTGTTCACCGACTTTTGTTTTGAAACGGGTTTATAGCCCTGATATGGTCTGTGCAGTTGACTGGGCTTTAAACAAGACGGTAAGCCCAAAGCTTTCAGCCATCCTCCAGAAAGCGGGTGTTAATCCTGGCCAAGCGCCGTGTGATGGAAAGAAGACCACGAACTTTGAAGCTGTGCCCACTGGGACCACTGAATCCAATCGCAACCTTGACTGCACATGCAGTGTCTTGGGAAACGGGTGGATAGGGAGGTAAGTGGTCAGTTTTATTATTATTATTATTATTATTATGTAGTAGTAGTAGTAGCTGAGGGCTGGCTCGTAGCCTAGGCCTTCTGGCCTTTTAACGCCCTATCTTTTTTGTTTTACGCTTTCTTCTTCGGGGTCTGAAAAGCATGCCTTAATATTCATACTTGAGCAAATCTGCTTCAGTCTATTTTTTTGAATTCTGCGTCATCGTCCAGGAAATTTTTGAATTTGTTAATGTTGTTAGTAAATTTAATTTCAAAAGGAATTTTATTCCACAATTTAACAATTCTGTTAGAAAAACAAAACGCTCTTGTGTTAGTATTTCTGTGTTTAACAAATATTTTACCTTCTTCTTGTGCTTATCTTTTGACTTGTGTTAATTGACATGGCCTTTGTTCCTGTTCTGTTGAACTTGGACAGCCTGGCAGGCTGCTGTCTTTGTCAGTTTCGCTGTCCGTCACAGTTTCTGTCTTGTCTGAATCCTTTCTTCTCTCTTTGTCCTGTTGGTTTATGTTTTGTTGTTGTTGCTGCTGTCGTTCACTTTTTCAGTTTTTGTCTTTTTTGTTTTCGAATACATTCGCGCGTTCGAGTGTGAGTTTTTGTTCTATCTGGTCAGTTTGTGGGGTTTTATTCTCGCTTTTTAAATTTTTTTTCAACGTGTGTGTGTGTGTGTGTGTGTGTGTGTGTGTGTGTGTGTGTGTGTGTGTGTGTGTGTACGTGCTCATGTAGGCTAGTTGTAGGCTAAGGAGACAAACTGAAGAGAATCTCCTTAATACGAAGAATTCAAATCGGTATAAAATCGCACGAAAGGGTCAAAATATATAATTTTTTTCTGTCGTGTATGGTAAACAGTCTGGAAAAAAGCCCTTCGTAAGTAGGCTAATAATGAGTGTCCCTTGATGCACATAGATCTAGATAGATTTAACAAAACGCATATTGTTCCTGAATAAAAACCATGTAAGTATATCCAAACCGTTGACAAGCATGGATCTAAGCTGTCTTCTACAGCGGAAATAAGTACTATTACTACTACTAGATCTAGTATTAGTTTTGTTTGTACGGGGGAACGCCATACGGGGAAACATCAGAAAGCTCTCGATTCTGTCTTCAAGGTGATTCTGAATGTTACAATTGTTTTCATTTTAGGCCTACATACGTTTTTGTGGAAGCAATGAAACAGTTTTAATATTAAGAATATTTCTCAGGAGATAGATTCGTGTTGTGTATCTCGGCCCAGAATCAGTGTCGGTAGGGTGTGTGTGCGTTTGTGGATGGGACATTGATGTAATTATTGGTTTAGTTACTGTTTCGTTGCGTCACGGATTGAACTTTTTCAGTGTCGTGAGTTGCAATAGTCCAGACATGCGTGTAAGGTGGCTGTGTTAACGTTCGGTGGGAAGGAGAAAGGAGGAGGAGGGAGGGACAAAGAGAGAGAGAGAGAGAGAGAGAGAGAGAGAGAGAGAGAGAGAGAGAGAGAGAATCCCTAAGAAGGGGAAGAGAGGAAATATGAAAGCCAACGAGAGGGAGGGCGAAAGAGCAGAGGGAGAGAGGAGAGAGAGAGAGAGAGAGAGAGAGAGAGAGAGAGAGAGGAGGAAAGGGGCACCCATCTGTACTCGGGGAGCGGACAGAGAGAATCAGAATCGGAGAGAGGGTGGGGGAGGAGGAGAGGGACACCTGGGCTCAGGGAATAGGTCCGATTCGTTTATTCCTGCATCGCCTACTCTTTGATGGTGCGGCCATCCGGGATGGCTTTTTGAGATTTGGCTCTTTTGTCACTTACACGCCATTCAGCCTATGTCCCTCTTCAATACACGCACGCACACAGGCACTCGCGCACACACACGCACACGCATTTTCACTTATCCGCTATTCAGCTTAAGTCCCTCTTAAACACACATAGCGCACATAGGCACTCACACAAGCACACGCACACACAATCCGTACATGGATGATTTTTAAAATGTGAAACGCACCAAGCCAAAACCAGAAAAAATTGGAAACATGACATTTGGACTTGTTTGCATTTTTCTTTAATTAGTAATGACACGCCAACATGCAAATAAACAGAACTGATTTATACCTATAATAGTGTTTTTTTTTTTTTTTACCTGTATGAGTTCAAAGTTTGTTAAGTCATGGCAGTGAGAATAATCTGTCTTTGCTCTTAGCTCAGGCTATTTTTACTCTTAGGAAAAGGCTGCTGTAAACTGAGTGTGTGTGCATACATGTAAGATCTGTTGTCGAGTGTTTTTTTTCCCGAGTTATATAGATGACTTGAGAATAGCTATATCGAGATCAGCTGATAAGGGATAGGTGAATCGGGATGACACAGAGCTCAGAATGTTACCGCTCCCTCCATTTCCATCTCTCGCGCTCTCTGCCTGTCTCTGTCTCTGTCTCTCTCTCTGTGTCCCCACCCCCTTTCTCTCCTGTTCTTTTATCCTCTCTCTCTCTCTATGTCTGTCTCTTTCTGTCTGTCTGCCTGTCTGCCTGTCTGTCTGTCTCTCCCCCCCCCCCTCCCCTCAAAAATTAATGCAACTATATCTTACACATTTTCTGTCAGGATTGATTATTGGGTACATATACTAACTGCGTCATTGGCTCTAAGGAAACAAGATGTGTAGAAGCAGTTTTAAGTAAGTTAGGTAAGTTTTTATGTATGTTTTATTGCACTTATGTTCATATATTTGTATTCAGGTTTTTTTTTTTTTTTAAAGCCCCCTGGTGTTAAGTTGGGTGGAATGGTCAAAGCCAATCCTAAGATTATGTGCGCGAATGCACTGATAGTGTATTTTCATTTCCAGTTGTTTTATCCTAGGGTCCACGAGGTGTTCTGTGTTTTGAGATGGTTATAGCCCTGATGGCTCTGCCCGTTCTGTTGGGCTTACTACTATCACTGATAATTATAATAATGAAAAGGAAACTCCACTTCGTTTTTTGAGATGCATGCATTTCTGAGACATGCAATCTTTTCTGATCATTGTGATAATTGAATGATGTAGAGTGAAAATGTGGACACTGACCGTTTGAAATGACACCCTCCTCGACTCCCCCCCCCCCCCCCCCGAACTACCACCACCCACATCCCCCGAATAGTCGTCTTGCGACAATACCCTCCGAAAGACACACTAGCACGTCACGTTGGTTTTTGCAAACCCAAGTACATTAAGCAGTACGGCTATTATTTATCTATTTATTCTTTTCAAATTTTGTTTGAGATTCGGAGCAACATAGAGAAAGCCAAGACAAAGACCTTTACGACGTTGTTGGAACACGAAGGCTCCGCAAGGATAATGCTGCGGTTTTTTTTTTTCCCGGTGAAAGTACACGGCCTGACAGAAAGCTGAAACAAAAATGCTAAGTATCGCCCGTATAGAATGGAATAAAAAGCTTTATTTGTTTTGAGCACTTTAATGACACTCAAGCTGAATTTGTACACAACACTATAGTTTAGTATAAAAGAAAAGCTTCATTAACGAGAGAGCTGACCATCCCTCATTTGACCAGCCCCCACCCCGTTTCCCCCGAACTCGACATCGTTGACTACCTGATTTTACGACGTTACCCGTCACATAGATATACACATTTTCTGCTGTAAACCGAAATTTGCCCAGATTGACACCCCCCCCCCCCCCCAAACCCCCCTTTCCTGTTTTTTTGCCTCTTCCGCGCTTCCGCCACAGCGAGTTAGCATTTGTGAAGTGCTGACGTGTCCCAGTTTGAACAGTACAGGATGAGGTTTGATTAGCGTAGAGGAAGAGCTTCAACCTTTCAGTTCGGCTACACGGGTTTGCATGGGTGCAAACATTTAGCTGCCAGGATGGTGTTTCTCCCTTTATTTATTTTCTTGACACTCTGGTCTGACAAATATAATTCATGAAACCTGGCTTCCGGAAAAACTTTGTGCATGTGCCTCCTCTCCCCCCCCCCCCCAAAAAAAAAATCCAACAAAAAAACAAAAGCAAAAACAAAACAAAAAACCCCACCCACTCTGATAGTTCACTTAGCTGTGAATAGGCATCTCTGTTCAGGGTTGGGGAAGGTAAAGCAGTGAGGGAGAGTTATGTGAACCACCCTCATAATGTAACGATGGGAGTGGAATGTACCACCCTCAGAATGCTGGACAACGAGAAAAGTGGAGGTCTCTACCATCTCACGTCCTACCACCATGACCTCAGGAGTTATAGGGCTTTTTCTCCTTGTCAGTGGACTAACATAACTCAGAACGCTAGCAAACTACTAAAAAAACCAACTATTTTTTGTCCGAGCACGCTAATGTAGTCCTTTACATTTGTCGGTTTTTTATTTTTATTTTGCCTTTAACTGGATTAAGCGTACCACTCTGTGCGCTATATTATAACTGGCCATCTTTACAATTACAACAATTACAATATTTATATAGCGCAAAATCTTGATAAATTCAAATCTAAGCGCTGAAACAGACACACACACACGCACGCACGCACACGCACGCACGCACGCACACACACACACACACACACACACACACACACACACACACACACACACAAACACACACACACACACGCGCGCACACGGTATAAATGGGGAGAAAGAATAAACGCAATGGACAATTATAGAGAGCATATTATATACAATTATATATTACAGTGTGATTCCCCTCGAGTGGAGACAGGCTGCAGAGAGGATTGAGTGAGGTCAGGATTTTACGCAGAGGAGAAAAGGTGAGTTTTGAGAGCGGACTTGAAGGAGACAAAAGTAGGTTGCTGACGGACTGAGAGAGGAAGTTTGTTCCAGGAGAGCGGACCAGAAACAGAGAAGGCTCGTGGACCATAGGTATTGAGCTTAGTGTGTGGAAAGCGAAAAGTCAGAGGATCGGAGGCAGAGCGGAGGGTACGTGAGGAAAGATAGATCTCAAGTAGGCTTGACAGGTAATCGGGGGCTGCGTTATTGAGGCTTTTGTAGCACATGGTGTCTAGTTTGTACTGTATGCGCTTTGATACAGGGAGCCAGTGAAGTTGTGTCCCATCTTAACATCATTGTTGTTCTGGTATTGGATTAGACAGGTCCCCATTGGATTAGACAGGTCCCCCTTCCCCCCACTTCCCTGGGATGGTTATCTCCGTCGGCCATATCACCTGAGGTGGGTGTCGACGTAAAAACTGAACCAAATCAATCAATCAAATATGCACGTTAAAGATCATGTACGTCAAGTCAGGGAAACGTAAACACTCCCCAGCATGCACGCCAAACGAAGACAGAAATATGCAGACTGTGTTCACAGCAACACTTCAGCTACACAACGTGGGTAAAGCAATTTGTATAGACGTGTCCGAGGGAGGGGAAAAAAAAGGACCATTGAAAAAAAAAAATCGTGGCTGACTGGTTGAGCATACATAAAAAAGTGAGAATGGTGCCAACAAGCCGTGTTGTTTTATAGCTGTGTTCCTGAAATTAGATCTTACCCGGAGTTGAGCGTGCTACGGGCAAGTCGGGAACACTGGGACCATACAGTCAAATCTAATCAAACTTTAGACGACGAATGCGTCATCGAAAGTGTTGCACAAAGTTTCAGGAACCTGAGGAGTCTAAATCTCCGGCGTTGTTGACGCTGGGGTATGTTATGAAAGTAGTCGCTGAGCCTTTGTCACGTAGGCTAGTCTTAATCCGAAATAGAACTCCATGGTAGTATCACTTTCCTTATTAATTTAGTATTGTGAAAAAACAAAACAAAACAAAACGAAAAAACAGATTCTATGGCGCTTCATGGTATGCTGTTATATGGTGATCTCACTTTCTGGGGGGGGGGGGGGGGTGCCAAAGACAAAGGAAATAAGCGGCGTGGGGTAGGAACACAAACACGGTGCAGGAGATGGGACTGAGAAAAAAATGGAAAAGGAACGAAAACTAGAAATGAAATGTTTAAAAAAAAAAGTACAGAGATGATCAAGCTCCCTTTTTAATACAGAAATTACTAAAAACTCAAAAAACATCCGTTTCGAAGCATTATTCCTATAGCAAATTATCGTGCAGATAAAAACTTAAACATGTACAACAGCATGATTTTATTTTTCGTGGTTGTATAAGGCAAAGGCAGGATATATATAAAAAATACGTAAACATTTATACATGCGTAGCGTACCTGTTGTAACAAAATTTCAGTCAGGTTTTAATACAGTCAGTTGATAAAATAGAACTAGATTTACGCTTACCTAAACTTAAAAACAAGCCTAACTTTGCCTGTTGCAAGAGAGAATCAAACAGCTTCAGTTTGTCGAAGTGAGATCATTTTACGTTTCACCAGGAAGGAAAAAGTAAACCTTTAATGAAAAGTTTGATATCTTACACCACTTCAAACGGTGCAATGACTCCCCGAAGCAACATCCCTTTCTGATTCGTCGTCTGTCTTTGAAATGAAGACCGGAGACAGCCGCCATGTTTCTACACACGTAATCACTCTTTACGTCACATATGGCTGGGATCTGTCTTCAGGAACGGAAACCCAAAGAAAAAACAAACAAACCATTCTTCTGAGGATGGAGTAGATTTACTATAAACTCGACAAAGCCCTTTTCCATGAAATGTAAGAAAAGTTATCTGGCATCGCAATACCCAACTTTTCCCTACAAAATGTATTTGTCAGTATCATGTTCTCAGTTAGACGTGGAAATGCTCAAAACAGCGTTTTTTTTTTTTTTTTGTTTTTTTTGTTTTGGTACTGTGATGACATTCTCCCCGCCTCCGAGGCCTAACCGTTGCATATCAATAGAAACTTACTGAAGAAGAAATATAAATATATACGGAAAATGTCTTTCGTTCTCGTTCTTAATCGTATATATTGAGTCGAGTCTTCGAATTCTTGACAATTTTTGTTTCAGTGAAATCATGATGATACAGATGATCTGGAATATCAGTCACCGTTACCATGGAAAGATTTCATATGAAATAATATTTAACGTGCATCTAGGGCAATAGTAGACTGTTACAAGTGCGAACACAGATTTTAAATACGTCAAAAATTATTGAGACAGTGCTGTTCACACACCTTCCTTTGAAAAGGGCTGAAATTTAGACACTTTTCAGTCCGTGTAGCTAAACTTTCGCCACTCCTCAACTGTCCACATATTAAAATCTGGCCAAAATGTGGTAAAGATCCATCAATAAAAAGCTGAAAAAGTCACATCCACACATTTTTTTGGTCACAGAGGGACACACATAGCTCAAACACATATGTAGACACATACCTCTTCTCCAGTTGATGTTAAATAATCTCTCCTTTCTAAAGGGGCATTTTAAAAAGTACTTGACTGAAGACAGTCACGAGAACAGATTGAAAGTTTGGCAAAAATAGTTTTCCTCTTGACTTCAGTGGCAGAATCTGAAAATAACTCTCAATGATTCTTTCCTTGTTCTTTTCTTTCTTTTCTTGTTATTTCATGAAACCTTATTTGATCAACCCATTCTAACAGTCTGTCGTCATACACAAAACCTTATTACACAAAACCCAGATTCTATACTTCTTGCGAGGCACTGCCATCTTAAAAAAGCTCAGTTGAAAGAAAGCTTGAGGAAAATAAGACTGTCATAACAGATTTTAAATAGATTTCAAATGGTGTCAGAGGTTTCTGAAAAGTGCTGCCCCCACGTCTTTCTGTAAAAATGCTGATTTAAACTTTTTTTGGTGGTCCGTGTCACATTGATTTTCGCCCCCCCCCCCCCCCCCTCTCTAAACGTATTTATTCGCCATTCCTCAACGGTCCACATGATGTGAGAAAATTTGGTAAAGACCCATTTTAAAACACACACGGCGCAGAGAGAGAGAGAGAGAGAGAGAGAGAGAGAGAGAGAGAGAGAGAGAGAAGAGAGAGAGAGTTCCTGTGGAATCAAAACAGATTCTTGTGAACTATTCATCCTTGGTTTATCTATTATTTGTTGTTATTTATTTATTTATTTATTTATTCTTTGTATTTATTTATTATTTATTTATTTATTTATTTATCTATTTTATTTTGTCATAAGATGCAACGTTAACGTGCACTCGACTACTCCATCGAGCTTTCGAGTGTATAGCCATTTTCGTTACTCCTCCATTAAAGCAATCATACTCCATTTTCAGGGGTCTGCAGGCTGGGCGTTTTCGTGTTTTCAATAATCCACCGAACACAGACATGACTTGAAGGATCTTTAACGCGCAAAGTGGATGACCTGTGTATACACACGAAGAAGATTCAGCCTCTGGTAGGCCTGCCCATTATATGATCTGGGAGATATATCGGAACAGCCTCACCCTTTCTCCGGCAAGCAGTACCCAAACAGGACATATGGCTCTAGTGGTCGGCTGGGCTATAAGCGATATAAATTTGAACTCAAGCAGGATCGAACCCAGACCTTCCAACTGAAGGAGCATTGTTCCAAACAGTCGGTTATCGTGTTCCGCTATGCTTTATGGACATTCGTGGTCCTCGTCTGTATGTAACAAGGATTATTATGCCGGCCGTTATCAGTTCCTTATACAGTGGAGTTTGTGGACTAGTGGTTAAACTGTCTAGGACACTAGAAACCCGGGTTCGAATCACAGATCGAGCAGGGATTTTTGTCCACTCACTCCCCCTTTGACAAAGTAAAGCACTGAGTTGTGGTTTAGGTTGTAGCCTTTCGGACGAGACACAAATTGAGGTCTCGTGTATAGCATACGCTCAGCGCGCATTAAAGATCCCATATCAATATCATTGTCCTTGGCAAATATCTGTAGAAAAATCCACTTTCATAAGTTTAGCATACAGATTAAAAAAATGGGTGGCGCTGCACTGAGGCGACGAGCTCTGCCGGGGGGGGGGGGGGGGAGGGGGAGAAGAAAAGAAATACAGTATAAATATACAAACTAACAAAATTACATGTTCATTTTAACCTATTTCTGAACTAAGTACAATGACAATAGTCTTTTCTGTGACCGAAACAACGGTCCCTGTACCGTCAGCACGGTGATAACGAACTTTAAACACGTGTGTAGTTTGCTGAGCTCATTAATTAAACTGTTGACGTCAATGGAGGTGGGAAGAAGGTTAGGGTGAGTGAAGTGGGGAGAGGTAGGGAGATGTCTGTGATGCTAATTTTCCACATTGCATGCGTCATCAAAGACATAATCTTTGTTTTTGCCGTGGTCGACCCACACGAAGCCGGGCTCTAAACAGTTCCTGTCACTTCCCAATTTTCAGTCCGTCTGACTGATGATAGGTGGAAAACAACAGAAATAAAGAAAGAAAGAAAAAATGCAAGTTCTGTCAGTTTAACTGACGAGAGAGAGAGAGAGAGAGAGAGAGAGAGAGAGAGAGAGAGAGAGAGAGAGAGAGAGAGAGCGAGAGAGAGAGAGAGAGAGAGAGTTAGTTTTCAGTCTGTAAAGAAAAGAAAACAAACGAAAAACAACGAAAATGAGAGTTCTAATTGTCAGTTTGACTGGTGCGCGCGCGCGAGAGAGAGTTCTTCATTTTCAGTCTGTCTGGTAAGAAAAAAACCCCCTAGAAAATGCAAGGTCTAATCGTCAGTTTGTCTAGAGAGAGAGAGAGAGAGAGAGAGAGAGAGAGAGAGAGAGAGAGAGAGAGAGAGAGAGAGAGAGAGGTACACCACCTAATTTTCAGTATGACAGGAAAGAAAGGAAGATTAAAATCACAGAAAGAAAGGCAGAAAAAGAGAGATAGAAAAAAATATCACTTCTTAATTTCAGACTGACATGAAAGGCAAAAAGCAAGAAATAAAGGCAAGAAAAGAAAGAGATAAAAAGAATTAAAATTGTCGAAAAAGGGGTGAAAGAAAGAAAGAAGACGAAAAGCAGAAAGCTAAGTTGTCGTCGACGTCGCATTAGTAGGAGTAGAAATTGGAGCAGTAATGGTAGTGTTTTTGTTGCTTTGTTTTTGTTGTTGTTGTAGCAGCAGCAGCAGCAGCAGCAGCAGCAGTATTATTAGTAGCGGTAGCAGCAGCAGTAGTAGAAGTAGTCTTAGCTGTAGTAGTAATAGTAGTAGTAGTAGCAACATTATTAACAGAGGTAGCAGCAGCAGTAGTCGTAGTAGTAGTCGTAGTAGTAGTAACAGTATTATTAGTAGAGACGGCGACAGCAGCAGCAGTAGTACTAACAGTATTATTAGCAGAGGTAGCAGCAGTAGTATAATAATAAATAATTATAATAATTACAATATTTATATAGCGCAAAATCTTGATAAAATCAAATCTAAGCGCTGAAGCAGACACACACGCATGCACGCACGCACGCACACACACGCACGCACACACACACACAGACACACAACACACACACACACACACACACACACACACACGCATGGCTATAAATGGGAGAAAGAATAAAAGCAATAAAAGCAAGAATAAAAGCAATGGAAAATTATAGAGAGCATAGCATACAATTATATATTATAACCATGTGATTCCCTCCGAGTGGAGACAGGCTGCAGAGGGGAGGGTTGAGTGAGGTTAGGATTTTATGCAGAAGAGAAAAGGTGAGTTTTGAGAGCGGACTTGAAGGAGACAAAAGTAGGTTGCTGACGGACTGAGAGAGGAAGTTTGTTCCAGGAGAGTGGACCAGAAACAGAGAAGGCTCGTGGACCATAGGTATTGAGCTTAGTGCGTGGAAAGCGAAAAGTCAGAGGATCAGAGGCAGAGCGGAGGGTACGTGAGGGAAGATAGATCTCAAGTAGGCTTGACAGGTAATCGGGGGCTGCGTTATTGAGGCTTTTGTAGCACATGGTGTCTAGTTTGTACTGTATGCGCTTTGATACAGGGAGCCAGTGAAGTTGTGCCAGGAGAGGAGATATGTGGTCAGCTTTTTTCTTTTTGAGTACAAGGCGTGCAGCATTGTTTTGAATGCGCTGTAGGATGTGAATGTGGAGGCAGGAAGACCAGACAGGAGTGAATTGCAATAGTCAATGCGAGACATTATGAAGGAGAGAACGAGTTTTGCAGTTATTTCGACAGAGAGATACTTCCTGATCAGCTTTATACGATGGAGATGATAGTAGCAGGATCTGGCAGTTTGAGAAACAAAGTTGTTCATGGAGAGGGTAGAGTCAATGCAGACACCAAGGTTTTTAGCTGAATCAGAAATTGGGACTGATGTGTTACATAATGGGAGAGAAAGAGGAGGCAGCTGAGAAAGTTTCTGACGGGTGCCAATGAGGATAGCTTCTGTTTTGTCGTCATTAAGCTGAAGTCTATTGTGTGTCATCCAGTTCTTAATGTCCGAGTAACACTCAGTGGTGCGAGTCAACAGCGCTGTATATTATCAGGTGAGTCACTGTCTTGAAGTTGGGTGTCATCAGCATAGAAGTGGGTGTTTTATAGAATGGGAGTTGATGATGGTGGACAGGGGGGAGGTGTAAAGAGTGAAAAGAACAGGGCCAAGGACAGATCCTTGTGGAACACCACAGGTCAGGTATGCAGGTTGAGAGTAAGTGCCATTGATGAGAACGGTTTGTTTTCTGTTTGATAGGTATGAAGTGAACCAAGACAGAGCAATGTCAGAGATGCCAAAAGTATGATGAAGTCTAGAAAGGAGAATACCATGATCAATGGTATCAAAGGCTGCAGACAGATCAAGGAGTGTGAGGAGAGAGACTTTGCCAGTATCAGTTGCAAGGAGGAGATTGTTGAGAATGTGTAGTAGGGCAGTTTCAGTGCTATGGCACTGGCGGTAGGCTGACTGGAAAGGATTGAGGAGATTAATGGCAGACAGGTGAGAGTTCAGCTGGTTGAGGACGACTTTTTCAAGGAGTTTTGACAAGAAAGAGAGATTAGAGATAGGCCGGTAATTTTTCAGTTCATTTGGATCTAAATTGTGTTTCTTGAGGAGAGGGTGAACAATAGCAGACTTGAAAGAATCTGGGACAGTTCCAGTTTGAAGAGAAGTGTTGATGATGTCAGTGATGAATGGGAGGAGAGTAGGGAGACAGTCGGCGTAGAGAGAACCTGGAAGAGGATCCAGTTCGCAGGTTTTGAACGACATGGATCTGATTGTGTTTAGAATTTCTTCTTGTGAGACTGGGGTAAAAGTAGTAAAAGGGTGTGCCAGAGAAGGAAGGGTCAGGTGGGCATGGTTGACAGGGTGTCCTGTCAAGCCTGTCACGAAGATTTTGTATTTTGGTGGTGAAATACTTGGAGAATACAGATGGGAGTTCTTCATTTGTATGTTTTGTTGGGAGAGGTAAATCTTTTCGTGTGCCAAGGAGATGATTCATGGTTGTAAAGAGTTCTTTTGAAGAAGAGGCATTTAGGATTTTGGTTTGGAAATAGCTTGTTTTTGCTGATGCAATGAGGGTGGATACTTTTGTTTTAGAGGCTTGGAAAAGTTGCCTGTGTACAGTGAGTTTGGATTTGCGCCAGCGGCGCTCTGCTCTGCGGCGGGCACGTTTTGCACAGGCGATCTCATGAGTGAGCCAGGGGGTAGGGGGGCGGTCAGGTAAAAGACGGGTTGTGGCTGGAGCATGAGTGTCCAGAAGATGGTGGAGAGTAGTATAGAATTCATCGGCAAGGTTATGTGACGTAGTCGCAGAAGTAGTAGTTGTAGTAGTAGCAGCAGCAGTATCATTATTATTATCAGTAGCAGCAGCAACAGCAGCGGCAGTATTATTAGTAGAGGAGGCAGCAGCAGCAGCAGTAGTAATAGTAGCGGCAACAGCGTCAGTAGTAGTGGTAGTACTAGTAGTAGTAGCAGCAGCAGTATTATTAGTAGAGGTGGCAGCAGCAGTAGCAGCAGCATCAGTAGTAGTAGTAGTAGTAGTAGTAGTAACAACAGCAGCAGCAGCATATAAGTGGAGGAAGCAGCAGCAGCAGAAGTAGAAGTAGTAGCAGCAGCAGCAGCAGCAGTAGTAGTAGTAGCAGTAGTAGTAGTAGTAGTAGTAGTAGTAGTAGTAGTAACAGCAACAGCAGCAGTAGTATAGTACAGTAGTAGTAGTAACAGCAACAGCAGCAGTAGTATAGTACAGTAGTAGTAGTAGTAGTAGTAACAACAGCAGCAGCATATAAGTGGAGGAAGCAGCAGCAGCAGAAGTAGAAGTAGTAGTAGCAGCAGCAGCAGCAGTAGTAGTAGTAGCAGTAGTAGTAGTAGTAGTAGTAGTAGTAGTAGTAACAGCAACAGCAGCAGTAGTATAGTACAGTAGTAGTAGTAACAGCAACAGCAGCAGTAGTATAGTACAGTAGTAGTAGTAACAGCAACAGCAGCAGTAGTATAGTACAGTAGTAGTAGTAACAGCAACAGCTGCGGTAGTACTAGTAGTAGTCGTAACAACAACAACAACAACAGCAGCAGCAGCAGTAGTAGTATTACTAGTAATAGTAGTTGTTGTAGTAATAGTAGTAGTAGCAGCAGTATTATTAGTAGAGGTAGCAGTAGCAGCAGTAGTAGAAGTAGTACAGTAGTAGTAGTAACAGCAGCAGCAGCAGTTGCAGTAGTAGTAGTAGTAATAGTAGTAGTAGTAGTAACAACAACAGCAACAGTAGCAGCAGCATCAGTAGTAGTATAGTAGTTGTAGTAATAGTAGCAGGAGCAGTATTATTAGTAGAGGTAGCAGTAGCAGCAGTAGTAGAAGTAGTAGTAACAGCAGCAGCAGCAGTTGTAGTAGAAGTAGTAGTAGTAACAGCAGCAGCAGCTGTAGTAGAAGTAGTAGTAGTAACAGCAGCAGCAGCAACAGCTGTAGTAGTAGTAGTAGTAGTAACAGCAGCAGCAGTAGCAGCAGTAGTAGTAGTAGTGGTGGTGGTGGTAGTAGTGGTGGTGGTAGTAGTAGTAGCAGCAGCAGCAGCAGCAGCAGCAGCAGCAGCAGCAGCAGCAGCAGCAGCAGCCGCCGCCGCCGCCGCCGCCGCCGCCGCAGCAGTAGTAGTAGTAACAATAGCAGCAGCAGCAGTAGTAGTAACAATAGCAGCAGCAGCAGTAGTAACAATAGCAGCAGCAGCAGTAGTAGTAACAATAGCAGCAGCAGCAGTAGTAGTAACAATAGCAGCAGCAGCAGCAGCAACAGTTGTAGTAATAGGAGCAACATTAGCATCAGCAGAAATTGTACCTAAGTACACACATACATACATAAACACACACACACACACACATAACACACACACACACCACACACACACACACACACACACACACACACACACACACACACACACACACACACACACACACACACATTCTGTCACGTCACTGTCCTTCATCATCGTCATCATCATCGTCGTCGTCGTTGTCGTCGTCGTCTTAGTAGTAGTAGCAGTAGTAAAGTAGTAGTCAGCTGGTAATAGTAATAGTGGTGGTTGGTAAAAGTAAAAGTAGTTACTGTTGTGACTGTGGAAGAATGACTGACAATGATTCTTTATTTTCCAAAAGCCGAAGTTATTAGCCTAAAGGTGTTTTTCAACTTACTATTGATAATCATATCTGCCTAGAACTAAGAAATGCCAAAACAGGAATCATCGTTATTGATTTATATCAATAACATAAGAGAAAGTACATAAGGAAGTCGAACAGAGAGAGAGAGAGAGAGAGAGAGAGAGAGAGAGAGAGAGAGAGAGAGAGAGAGAGAGAGAGAGAGAGAGAGAGAGAGAGCATGAAAGCTTTACCAAGTGAAAACGAGGTAGAAGAAGAGATTGTCTGCACTACTAACCATCATCTGTCATGCATCCCACTGAGCTAACACGTCACCTTTTAAGTTTGGCGAGCTGACTGACTTTGTAATAGAGCCGTTGATATCGGAAGATCTCGTGTTTCAAGTTTCGCCCCAAGCCTGAAACATGAACCCTTTGACTCCTGCACTCTGTCCACCGGCATCCTGCATTGCCGACCATGCTAACAAATAAATCAAAAACTTAACCCTTTGATTCCCTCGCCCTATCCACCAGCTTTGTCAAATGATTAAGTTTTTTTGCAGTTGGTGGATAGCACGCAGGAGTCAAAGGGTTAAAAAACACTGGCCTGTTGACTGCCCAGCTCAATGCTTTTATTCCCTCCTCCTATCCACCAGTTCCAAAAACTTAACCCTTTCATTCTCTCATCCAGTCTATCAGCTCCAAAAACTTAACGCTTTCACTCCTTCACTTTTTCACCAGCTCCAAAAAGTTAAACACTTCCATTCTCTCACTCTTCCACCACTTCCTGCTGGAAGCAGGTGGATAAGGTGAGGGAATGAAAGGGTTAAGTTTTTTGTTACATGGTTCATAATGCAGGAAGCTGGTGAACATGGTAAGAGTGAAAGGACCTGGTTTTGCTTTGCTAACATGGGTGATAATGCAGAAAGCTAGTGAAAGCTAGTGGATGGAGTGAGGGAGTAAAAGAGTTCAGTTTTTTGTCATGGAAAAATAGGTGATGATGCAGAGAAGCTGGTGGACAGGATGAGGAGTGAAAATGTCAAGGTGGTTTGCTTTGCTAACATGACTGATAATACAGAGGGCTAGTGGATACGGCGAGGGAGTGAAAAGGTTAATGTTCTAGGTGAAGGAATGAAAAGGTTAATCTTGCAGTGAATCTGGTGGTATCGACTTACTTGGCGTTTCATAGTGGAGCGTGTGGCCTAGTGGTTAAAGTATCTAAGAGGCCAGAAACCTCGGTTTGAATAACATTATCGGAGAGGGATTCTCCTCCCTAAGATCTCTATTCCACCACTCTCTATTTCAAGACCCACAGTGTTTTGCGTAGGCTTAAGGAGTGTAAGATAAGTGTCACATAGGTGGAGCGAATATGGAACTGTCCCGAGTGCCATGAATCCCTCTTGAATAAACTTGAAATTCTTTTTGACACATCTGCCAATTTCTTCTCAAAACCACATTTGGGAAACTCTCTACTGTCTTTTTCTTTCTTTCTTTTTTTTTTTTTTTTTTGATGGTCGAGTGGTTAGGACGTTGTCCTTGAAATCCAGTAGGACACACCTGCGCCGGTTTGAATCCTGTTTGCAACGACTTATATGTCTTTTTCTTTTCTTGTTTCTTTTACTCGCTGACATTTGTGGTGTGTTGCATAATGCTTTGAACCGCGCCCTTTCACACCTTCAGCAGGTCCAAACCACAATAAATGAGAGACGGAGCGAGCGAGAGAGAGAGAGAGAGAGAGAGAGAGAGAGAGAGAGAGAGAGAGAGAGAGAGAGAGAGTGTATGCGCGCGCGGCGCGCGTGTGTGTGTATGTGTGCACGCGCGCGTGCATGGAAGCATGTTTCATTTACGCCCAGATGTATGATTTTTTTCAGACGAGGTTATGGTATGTGCTTTTTTGGCTTAACGTCACATTATGTTCATATGATTGAGCTTATCCTTACATAGAAAAAAGCAAGGGGTCGCAATGAGACTCGCACCGACCACAACTGGTTTGGCGCCTACACATACCACAAGTTCAAACTGACGCCTTCACCTCCCTGCCCCTGTGGTCAGGAGAACTCGGTAGCTGAACATATATTGCAGCCATCTCACTTCTCTTAAATGGAACGATATGAGACGTTGCCGACATAGTATGAATTACTCTGACCACCAAATTCCATGGTCATCATCATCATCATCATGCGCCTGCGCGTGGCGTTGGCGATCATTGCCCTCCATACGAGTCTATCCTTGTCGCTGCAAGTAATCTCCCACCCTCTCTGACCTCAGCCACCCAGCAAGTTCATTCAATGTTTCCTCCCTGGGTCTATCTGGTGTTCTCTTCCCTTCAACTTTCCATGGTAATCAGAAACTAGGAAGAAAAGGCCACATTCGTTCGTTTGTTATTTCTTTTAATGTCTGTTCACATATGTGCTTTTAGACGGTCACAGCTATCGCCATATATAGTTTAATGATGTAGGCGGCGAACAAAAGAAGAACGAGAAAGAAAATTGCTGATCTAATTCTCCCCCCCCCCCCCCCAGTCGCCGTAGTATAGTGTTTACCGCAACGGACTACCGACTGGAAGATTGTGGGTTCGAATCCCCATCAATTCCTTCAAAAATAAGTGTGGGAATTTTTTCTTTCGGCCCAACCGGCTTATCTTAAAAAGCTGAGCATGATATGGGGTCGTTGAGAAGACTGGGACCACACAGTAGAGTATCATCTACTTCACGGATACGTCATTGAGGGTGTTGCTACAATCTTCTTACCAACACCGCAGGTGTCTGTATCTCTTGGGCCTGGTTGCCGCCAGTATATATATATATTATGATAGTATGCATAGAGTACAGCCCTGTCACGCAGTCTCAACCCTACAAAGCACTCTGTAGCATCATCACTATCATCCTTATCGTGACGATGATGATGACCACGTCATCGCATTGAAAAAAAAACTGCCAACTTCTGTGCCCATTAAGTAGGCGTCGAAAATGGGAAGGGAAGAAAAGGGTGAGCACAAGGAAATCTAAGTGCGGTGATCTTAACATTTTAATAAAAATACTTTTTGTTTTGTTTTATAGCACAACATTCTGTAAAGAGTAAAGCGCTTAAGAGCTTGCTTCCTAAGATGTCGCACTAAGTTCAACTTTTTCATCTTCTAGCTAGTATAGAAAGCACTTCACTACGACGAATGGTTTGCTTTCGTGTCTTCTTGTAAATGTCAACTGCAGTACAGATGCACTCGCGCATGTTTTTGTGTCTTTAGTTATGTTTCAATTTGCATTCACTGATTCAGGTTTGTTCTTTAAATCTCCTGTGTGATAAATTGGACAGTGGCCAGCGCCGGGGCAGATTATGTGCACGAATGCATTGATATGTGTACTTGAGTTTTCTTTTACTTTTTAAAAAAAAGTTTTTTTTACATGATACGGTTCTACGCAGTCGGCTGGGCTTTAAACAAAAAATAACAGTAACAGTAAATAACATAACTCGTGGCGAATTTAACAATAACAACAGCACAACAACAACAACAACACACACACACACACACACACACACACACACACACACACACACACACACACACACACACACACACACACACACACACACAAAACCATGCAAGGAAATCTTAACAGTTCTTGCATCCAAGTATGGGTAGCAAACCAATGATAGTAGAATTTCAAAATTAACAAGATAATGAATACGAAATTCTTGCAGACTTATTTGTTTGTCGCATTCATTGGCGTTTATATGCAAATATCTGTTCAGGGGAACAAAACTCCTGTTACCCAGAAGTTAGAAGAATAGCTACCCTTCCCTCAGGAGCTGGCCGTAATAAATCATCATCTGCCCTGTTCTCCAACTCAGGCCACGTCAGGGAAAGTCACCTTGGCCCCCCCCCCCCGCGCTAAGTTCTAGACATTTATTCTGTGTTGTCCTTTGAATACGTTTGAGACGACCGAAATTTTGCACCTGTCTTGTTAAATACGCGTTCCAATTCTTTATTTGTGTATTACTGGTTCTTGTTTGCACTAAGCTATGTTGGACCAAAGCTCACGAAGCCCGTCTTCTTTCCTTCAAGAATATCTCGTCTCACAAAACATTTTGTTTGCTTTACATTTACTATTTTTCTTCCACCTGCTTTTTGAATCAAGGCCCACGAAATCTGTCTTTTCTGTTCAGGAATGTCTTAACCCACCAAAATATCTTGCCTGTTGCATTTTTACTTTTTTCTTCCACCTGCTTTCACAGGGGGAGAGTGCAATTCACTGAAATATGTATTATTAACACAACAAGACGAATAAGAGCTGACCTTTTTTCTCCCCGTTCCTAGGCTACAATTCTCATGTGTGCTGGAATTTAGTACTGGGCCTCCACATGTACGGCCGTTTCTTTACGTTTTTTTCTTCTTCTCCATTTTACCTGGCTGTGAAGGCAGTCATACTTCGTTTCCGGGATGTGTGTGCTCATTGTTTTCGAGTTTCCACAAAGACGACGAACGCTGACACAGTTTACAGGACCTTGAACGTGCCTTCGTATACACACGAAGGAAATCCAGCATTTATGTTCACCTGGGAGAACGGAAAAAAATCTCCCCCCTTTACCCGCTACGCGGTATACCCAAGCAGGCTCATACTGAGACCTCCCAGTTGGAAACCGCTATCCTACCACTCGATTGTCACGCCCGTCGCCTATGTCTTTGAAATTTTCTTCTTCATCTGGACACGTTATCGAGAAACATCCGATGATGCTGGGTGCAACAACGTCTCACCAAAGGCCAATCACCTCCCGTTCCCTCGCCTCCCTAACCCCCCCCCCCCCCCCGGGATACCGTGGACTCTCAGCATAAATAGTAATCCCACCTTCTGGATATTCTGTGCTAGAAATTTCTTTTTCTGT
>CM060313.1:75415405-75417905 GCA_030674185.1 Monoplex corrugatus
CACTTCATTTCAAGACCTTGCCCGCGGTTGGAGTTTGGTGCAGGCTCAAGTAATCGGCCAGGTTATTGCTGACAAGTCTGGGTAGAGCGGATATGGAATTGTCATGAAACTTTTTTTTGAACAAATTCCAAATATCCGAACTACCTCTGCATGATGTACTCATTAACCATGTGTCAAGATTATTGGACACTTGTCAAAACATTTTAAGACAAATATCATAGCAGAAAGGAAGGGCGAAAATAAACACCTCGGGCAGATACACACATAGAGATGGATGTGAATACATTCCCAACACACACACACACGCGCGCGCGCCGCGCATACTCACACACAGCACGCACACAACATGCATACAAAGACATACACAGCTCATACACAGCGCCCACGCGCGCGCGCACACACACACACACACACACACACAACACACACACACACACACACACACACACACACACACACACACGGAGTACTCCCCCGAAAGATTTCTTGGGAGTGCGAAAGAAGGGAAAGAAGGGAAATGTGACAGCGGAGGAGAACGGTAGTGTAATCGATGATCTTACCTTACTTTTCTCATCTCGCCCTCTTTACCTTCCGTTCGCCAACCTCTATCCCCCCCCCCCCTCCTGGTTCTTTTACCTACAGATGTTTGTTTTGTTTACCTGCTTGTTTTATTGATTGTTTTATTGATTTTCTTCTCTATGTCTGTCTCTGTCCGTCCGTTTGCCTGTCTCTCTATATACACATACACACACACACACACACACACACACACACACACACACACACACACAATATATATATATGTGTGTGTGTATATATGTGTATATATTATATATATATATATATATGTGTGTATATATATATATATATACACACACATATACACTACGCACAAAAAGTTAAGGATCACTTGCACAAAAATTCATAACTTTCAAAATAAGAAAGCCAATGCGTTGAAGTTTGTCAAACATTTAATTCCATGCTTTAGTGATAACGATACACAATTGCCTTCAATTTCGAGCAATCGTTTGGTGTGTACATTTGATCAAAGTGGGTACGTATCGAAATTTGATTTCCCAAAGTCATTGAAATCACAAGACAGGGCATTCTGATGCTCCCAAAAGTTCAGTAATGCGTGTAACCGCCATGGCTGTTCTGGCACTCGACGCAGCGAGTCCTCATCGAGTTGACCAGGTTGGTGAAGATCCTCTGTGGAAGCGCCTGCCACTCAGCCTGCAGCATCTGGTAGAGGTGTTGGGCATCCCTGGGAGGGGGGTGGTTGCTCCTCACTTGCGATCCAGCTCATCCCAGAGGTTCTCAATCGGGTTGAGATCGGGACTGCATGCTGGCCACTCCATTCTGTTGACTCCAGACTGCTGCAGGAAGTCGTTGACCACCCTTGCCCTGTGGGGGCGAGCGTTGTCATCCTGGTAGACAGCCGTCGGTCCCATCTGCTGCAGTGTAGGTACAGCCAGCGGTCGAAGGATCTTATCCCGGTATCGGAGGCCAGTAAGGTTACCCTATACAAGGGTGTTCTGTGGTGAAGGCTGAAGGCCCCCCAGACCATTACAAGACCTCCACCAAAGGCCACCTTTTCTTGGACAGTGGTGTCAATAAAGCGTTGCCCTGGGCGCCTCCAGACCCTCAGTCGGCTGTCGTTGTGGTTCATGGTGAAGCGTGGTTCATCACTGAACAGGACCTGGGACCATTGCTGACGTGTCCACCTCACGTGACGTCTGCAGAAGGCTCGGCGTGCTGCCCTATGGGCTGGAGTTAAGCGTGGCCGTACAGCTGGGCGACGAGAACGGAGGTTAAACCCATGAAGGCGGTTCCATATGGTCTGCTGGCTGATGTTGATGTTAGTAGCCACCCTCAGCTGCCTTCGAATGATGCTGGAAGAGGCTGTTCTTGTCTGCAGGGCTTGTCGTTCAATGAGACGATCTTCAAGTGGATTTGTCTTCTTCGGTCGACCAGATCTGCGTCTTTCATGGACCCTCCCAGTGGCTGTGAAGCGTTGAATCAGTCTGACAATGACCGAGATGGACACCTGAAGTCGCCTGGCCACTTCTCGCTTGGGAACACCATCTTGGAACCATGCAACAGCTCGTCCCCTCTCAAACTCGCTCAATTTTCGTCGTGGAGGCATTGTCAGATCAGGCCTACTACTGGTGGAATGTCTTCTTATAAAGCCAAGCAAGAGACAGCATCTCACACATAAACAGCAGTGCTTGCACGTGCATAATGGTTTTTCCATCTGGCTTGTGCAATGTGTTCAGGCAGAACGGTCCAAAACAAGGTCCTTTTTCGCAAGTTTCCGCTTTTCCGTTTGCGGCCAAGCTCAGTAGTAGAGAATCCCGTGCAATTTTCGCACTAACACAACATCGCCCACTTACAGCTGAACAAGAATTCATAAAAATTTGGCTGGACTGAGAAATAAATAACAGTAGCGAACTGAGTTTATTACGCACCTGTTTTCTCATAGTGATCCTTAACTTTTTGT
>CM060313.1:75422905-75425405 GCA_030674185.1 Monoplex corrugatus
ACACAAGACTTTGTTGACTTTCTGATAGAAGCGAATACATTATCAGTTTCGCCACATCTTCGCCCTGGAATGAAAAGTCAGTAGTGACTGATTGACTGATGCCACTGCTGCTTTCAAAGGATGGCCCAAAGATAGGTGGCCGTCTGTAGAGGCCCTCCTCCCCTCAAAAAATCATCATTCAAGAGTAGAAAAAAAGGAGGGGGAAAGTGAATACAGGTCCTGCTCATTCAGAATTTATTGCTCTGTGGTTGAAGGAGACTATGCTCGCAAGTGCGAGCGCGCGCTCATACCCGCCCGCCAACCCGCCCACCCACCCACCTACCCATCAACACACAGGCATGCATGCGCGCGCGCGCGCGCGCGCTCACACACACACACACACACACACTCACACACACAATGAATGTGTAAGGTGGGGGGGGGGGGTACGTGTGTGCGTCTCTGCATAGCCAGTTTTGGCCTGTTTAACCCAGTAGATTAATGCACCATGCTGCCAACACAGGGTTCCTGGGTTCGAAACCTCAGGTGGACAACTGTTTTTTTTTCCTTTCTTTTTTTTAGAAGCAAGTTGACTGACTCACTTCATACAGCTGTATATTCGAAACCTGATGTCTTGTGTTCAGTCTAAACCTGCAGTTTAAAAATTTAACTTCATCGCTCCAGTCATTCTGATGTAATGTCAGCTAAGTGTTTCATGGGTCGCCCTCGCCTTCCAGTTCAACACATTCACGGTGCAAAAGCTCTTGCACAAGGTCAGTGGGTCTGCCCCATAATTACGAGCATATTAAGTGTGAGTGTATGGAATTATCCTAGTGCTATGGATCCTTCTTGAACAGATTCTTATTCCGATTTCTGCTTGTTTGGGAGAACACATTTTTAGCTCAAATGGCAGTTGGTAAAACACCAGGCTGAGATCACTTCATAAAATACCAGGCTGAGATCACTTCATGAAAGTAGTGACAGACGATACCAGTTTCGTGTTAATCGATGCGTTGCTGGAAATAACAACTGCAGTCGTGACAACCGCTACTGATGCTGTAAGACCAGGACCCAAAGGTTGATGCCCTGTAAAGAAAAAAAAAGTGGAGTTTTATATACCCTGGCTGTTTCTGCGGCTGTGGATCGGCAGTTGAAACAAGAGTGCGCGTATGTGGAAAACTCCCCAAAGGAACGACTTTTATTTCCAAGAAACGCTGATATGGGTCTAGGCTTTTTAACGGCATGTGAGGCTTTATGGCTGAATCAATTATCCGAAGTGCGATTTTTATGTCCTAAAAAACGCGAGTGAAGACCTAGCTCTTTCAGCTTTTCTAGTTCGGTAGTTGAAACAAGAGCGTGAGCGCGTGGGGCTTACACGCGCGTGTGTGTGGGAGTGAATGGGGGTACATGTAGTCATGCATGTATCTGTCTACCTGTCTTCCTATCTGCTTGTCTACCAGTTTGTGTGTTCTTCTTTCTTCTCGTTCTCCTATCATCTGTCCGCTTGTAGCATCATGGTTGTCCCTGTGAGAAAGAGCTGACGATCAGCAGCGAAGGCCTGAAGCGGATACTGCCGTTGGACATCAAAGTGTCTTTTACGTCATCGATCCAGGCCTTCCTTTTGGCTTTTAACTCATTGAGTTTCTCACCCTGTTCACTAGCATCCTGCATTGTCAGCCATGCCAGCAAAGCCAAAACTTCACCCTTTCATTTCCTGACCCTACCCACCAGCTTCCTGCAGGGTGGGGGAGTCAAAAGGTTAATGTTTTGCAGTTGGCGGATAGGGTGTTAGAGTCAAAAGGATTAATCCAGATATCTTTTTGTTTCGTGCGAGATGAGCCAGCTGGTGGAGTTGCAGATTTGGTGGGATGAATAAACGGCGTAACTGTGTGTGTGTGTGTGTGTGTGTGTGTGTGTGTGTGTGTGTGTGTGTGTGTGTGTGTGTGTGGTGTAAGGGGGTGCGTGGGTACATCATGTGTAAGCGTGTGCGTGTGAGAGTGTGTGTTTACGTGTCATCCTATCTGTTTGATGTCCGAATTAAAAAAAAAAAATCAAAGCTGGCGACAGCAGTGCACGCAGGGCACAAATAATAATAACGGTAATGATAATGATTGACAATAATGATAATGATGATAACGATAATATAACAATAATCAATAAACAAAACAGTGATAATGGCAATATAATGATGATGATGATGATGATGATGATGATAGTAATTCCTCCTTAAACTGGCATTATTGTACAAACTCGTGGCGCGTACACATTTTGCAAGACAGTTTGTAATACTCGTACATACAGATGCACTAATAGATGACACATGCATACATACGAGCGTACAACAGAAGGCACACCGTAATACACTAACAGTATCTAACTATCCGTACACGTGTACCTAGCTATGGTCATAAACGTATTCATATATGAATGATTCTGGGGACGAGGAGGGTGGGGGAGATGCTAGGGGCAACGAGAGATAGAGACAGATGGATGTCCATGATCACCAACGCCATGCGGCAGG
>CM060313.1:75437905-75470405 GCA_030674185.1 Monoplex corrugatus
ACGGTCTTATATCCCGCATGAAGGCCCATACCAGGCGATAAGGACCATTATGCCTACACATCCGCCGGATCGATGGGAGAGTCCATCTTCCATTATCGTCGTCGCCGTCGTCGTCTGAGAAGATGATTAGCTGAAACGTCATTTCTCAGACAGCAAACATGTCAGTTCTCAAACAGCAAACTGGTATGATTTTCTGTCAGCCGTGACGCGCGTTACCGATTTCGTGAAATCGAAATGTGACTTGGAATGAGAGACTGTCTGCTGCTACCGCTGCCGTTATAGCAGACACAAAAGGTTGATGACCTAATGTAGGTGGCGAGAAATGTACATTCATTTCTTCCAAACGCTCGTATGAAAAGTGGGATTTTTTGTCCTCATAGCGGTAAGTGTATACCCAAAGCGTGAATACATAAAAGCTATGATCTCTTTTCAGCGAGTCAAGTTACTGATTCAGTGATTGAAACATTATGCTAACACATACACATATATATATATCAAGGCAGGTACACTTACCAGACACACAGACGCACGCGCGCGCGCACACACACACACACACACACACATACACACACGCGCGCGCGCACGCACACACACGCACACGCTTTCCCCAACTAAGTCTCCTCGTTTCGACTGACACATAATGGATTCGTTATTCAGTTACTTTACACGTTTTGAAGCACACACAGACAGATACAGACATCGACTGGACTACAGTTCAACATATGACCAGAGTCTGTACTTACCACAGACCTAACCACTAGTTCTATCAATAGCTTACACTTCGAGCTGCTGGAATATCTTCACTTTGCCCCCGACTTTAACGCAAGAAAGCCAGGATGAGTGAGGACTCGACAAAAAGTATTTTCGAGATTGTGTGCACCGATAAAAAATGCCCAACGGGAGCAGCGAGTTTCTTTAGTTTCTTTAGCGTGGTCGCTCCGTTTGCGAGTTGTTTATTTTTCTTGTTCTTGTTCTTGTTTTCTCTCTCTCTCTTTCTCTCTCTCTATCTCTCTCTCTCTGTCTGTCTGTCTGTCTGTCTGTCTGTCTATCTGTCTGTCTGTCTGTGCGTGTTTTAAAGAGATGGGGGAGGAAGGTACGTCTTTGATTTTTTTAAAAGAATTGTGTACATGCATGGCCATTTAAACATACGTCTGGATGAGGAAAAACAGATGAAATGTGCGTCTTCTCGATTGATTGGTCGATTTTGAATGTGTATGCTTTGAATGGTTAAACGCCATGGAAGTGACACACATCTCCCCTCTGGATCTGAAGTCTCATGTTTGTTCCTAACCTAACTAGACCATTATCATTTTCCTCCCCGCCTTTGGGGCTCAGCCCATCAGAGGAGGAGAACATAATATTTTAAAGCTTGTTTTCAAATTTTTCATTGCTAGTCCTCGGATACATTTTGTATTGTAGGACTCTAAACCATAGTGAACAAACAGAAGTTCCCCTGCAATCTGAAAACGTACCTGTTTGCTGCCTGTTTTATTGCTCTTGCCATTTTGTTGGCGTCAGTGTTTCGCATGATCATACCCCCCCCCCCCGCCCCCTTCCTCGCCCCTCACTATTTCAAGAACTTGCATATACATGTCAGTGTGTAGGGTTCTGCGCAGGCTCAGTCAGTCTGTCAGTTACGGTTGTTGGACGATTTCACTGCAGCGCATATGGAATTATCAGAGTGCATTGAATCGAAGATGGTGTGTCATAAACGCACTGTTTTACTGGATCTAAAATAGTTGTATAATTCAGTCATAGTAGGTCTTCTGTCTTAAAGTTCATTTCCAAAATGACCATAGACGCCATCGTAGGGCTCCCATTATGGAAGTTTCTCACGTTTGTAGTTTTTTTTTTCCAGGAGCGTCTCTTCGCACTCAGACATTTGCATTCGTACTCGGATCAGAGCTGCCAGTGATAATCATATGGAGGACTTTTCGACTGTACACAGAACATGATGCTCTGGTAAGGTCGTGAAATGAGAACGGAATGGGGCGGGAGGGGTTGGGGAGACATAAGAATTTATGAAACGTTGACATCACTACAACGACTGGAGCATTAAAACGAGCAGCGGTCAGGTAAGTTTTAATGTTACAGGTTGGAATTGAACGCGAGACACCAGTTCTTGAGCCCGCGCCTGTATAAACAGAACCAGCGGTGTCAACAGAAACAGTGAGCCTGTTTTTTTTCCCCTGTAATTTTCTGTAAAGTTCTAGGATGAAACGCTAAGAACTACACATTGTGTGCACTTTGGAATGTAGGACAAAAGATGACGAAGACTGAAGTCAGGTTTGAAAGGGAAAGTATCATGTTCGCACCTGAGAAAATGAAGGGAGAATGAGGAGAGAGAGAGAGAGAGAGAGAGAGGGGGGGGGGGGAGCCAAGGCCTATATAAAATCCAACGCCACAAAAATCAATCCTTGTCTAACAGCAAGTATGGTCCGGGAATGAAAACGAGGGAAAAGATTTCGATTGCAACAAGTATCTGATGCTATTCACAGGGTCTGCAGATCGTAACGGATCGTAGATACGTGTTATTGTTCAGATGTTATAACGGGCCGAGTCATCTAAATGTCTTGTATTAAATCGCGCGATTGGTAACTGACGTCCGCTGGTGTCTCACCACTTAAAGATGCAAAACCGGCTTTTCTTTCATTACGATACGCACAGAAGTTCAAAGAGCTTCTGTTTTCAACTAGATCTTACCTCCTGATGAGATCAGCGACGGAATATACAGTAGAGTCTGTGGCCTCGCAGATTAAGCACCCGCCTAGGGGACACACACACACACACACACACACACACACACACACAACACACACACACACACACACACACACACACACACACACACACACACACATGTAGGTTCAGTTTCCGGAGGACTGTAATCTCTTTTTCTGTACCCACCTGTCCCGTCTACTAAACCTGCAGTGGTGATTTGGGTGCTAGTCTTTTGAATGAGACGATAAAACGAGGTCCTATGTGGAGCATGCGCTTACCGTACATTAACCCTTTGCCTCCTGCAGTCTGTCCACCAGCATCCTTCATTATCAACAATGCTGGCACAGCAAAAACTTAACCCACTGACTCCCTCACCCTATCCACCAGCTTTGTAGAGGGTGTGGATGGGATCCGGAGCACCAGTGCCTCGCCATTATCGGGACACACATCTCCGTCCGAGCTCCCGACGCCAATCGACAGTCATTTTATCAAGCAAAGGGAGGCTGTCCATGCGTTGCATGACCCATTCGGACCCAGTCATCAGTTGCCTTGTTTACAATACAAATCAAATGGCAAGGTGAGGAGATAACAAACCCCGGGATTTGGCCACACAACGCGCACCAACCAGGTCCAGCCAAGCCTCTGGACAAAGACGGAATGGAAGACTCCTCTCTCGCCCCTATCTGGTCTTCATATCTCGGGCAGCCCACCCTGCCACCAGTTTGCATAGCTGTCAGTACCTTTCCCCTTATCCCACAGCTGTCAGTACCTTTCCCCTTATCCCATAGCTGTCAGTACCTTTCCCCTTATCCCACAGCTGTCAGTACCTTTCCCTTATCCCATAGCTGTCAGTACCTTTTCCCTTATCCCATAGCTGTCAGTACCTTTCCCCTTATCCCATAGCTGTCAGTACCTTTTCCCTTATCCCATAGCTGTCAGTACCTTTCCCCTTATCCCACAGCTGTCAGTACCTTTTCCCTTATCCCATAGCTGTCAGTACCTTTCCCCTTATCCCATAGCTGTCAGTACCTTTCCCCTTATCCCATAGCTGTCAGTACCTTTCCCCTTATCACACAGCTGTCAGTATCTTTCCCCTTATCCCATAGCTGTCAGTACCTTTCCCCTTATCCCATAGCTGTCAGTACCTTTCCCCCTTGTCTCGACACTTAGCAGTCGGAAGCTCCCAACGTTGCCTTACTTCAACCACAGGGGTTGTTTGAACGACCGCGAAAGTGGCCAGGCATGATGCTCCAGACACAGCCCAGCCACTTTGCTGTTCAGTAAGGTCTGACATGCCCCGAACGGGATCCCAAGTTTGCTGTCTTTCCGAGCAGCCAGCACATCTTTCCCTGTGGTCATCGGGCCTTATTCCCTGAAGTCAGTGGCCACGCCACAAGCCGAAGATAAACAAGAAGCACCACAAGCAAGGAAAGAGTGTAATAAAAAGTCAGTCAAGAGTGACAGAAAAGAGGAAATTTCAAGTACATAATTTCCAGAAGATGGGGATACTATTTATACTGAAAGAGCCCCCCGTATCCCCATGGGGGGAGAACTTGTACGTGAATACATGTATTAAGTGCAGTTTTGACTTTAAAGAAATGTGATATGCAGAAGCAGTTTCAAGTAATTTAGGCCATTTTTGTAATAATTATATGTTTGTATTCAGGTTTGCTTTTTTAAAACCTTCTGATGACGTATTGGTGGCATTATCAATGCCAGGGGCAGAAGCTTAATGTGCGTGAATGCATTGATGCGTATACTTGAAGATTTTGACGTCACACATCCGTTTCTCCTTTTGAGAACTTAAGCCCGCTGTTGTCCGTCAACACTTTAGAGCTGTCTGTGATACCCAAGGTGGTGAAAGCGGACAGAGAAAAGAAGATGGAATGAAAAAGACACGGTGATTCTGATCCAGAACTGCAAAAAGTTAGTCTCCGTTCTCTGCTCGACTGGATTCAGTATGTCGTGGTAAAATGCATGAGGTGCGTGTGTGTGTGCGTGCGTACGTGTGTGTGTGTGCGCGCGCGTGTGCGTGTGTATGTGTGTGTGTGTGTTTGCACGCGCGCACACACGCTCGTGAGTGCGCGCGTGTCTCTGTGTATGTGAAAGGGGGAGTGATGATCGATCAAGAAAAGTTTTGAAATATCAAGGAGCGCATACAAACATGTACACACACCTTCCCAGCTAAGCCTCCCCATTTCGATCCACTAATGATGGATTCGCTATTCAGATACTGTGTGTTTTTTAAGACACACACAGACACACACACACGGACTAATCGACAAAACACGCTGACACGCAGACTAATCGACAGAACTACAAGTCGATAAAAGACCAGACTGTTTTTGCCACAAAACTGGAACTATGAATTTTATAATGAGTAGCTCACATTTTGAGCTACATATAAATCCTGTTTGTATCCAGAATTTAGCGCATAATAGTTGGGAGTAGTAGGGACGGAATAGAATATTGTTTAAAATGTGTGGGCGGTGTAAAAATAAAGCGCGTTTTGGCAGCAGCGAGTTTCCGTTGGCGTGTTCTTCAGTTGTAGTAAACCCAGTCGGCACGCATGTGTAATTGGTTGCCCTGAGGCGATTTTGCAGAAAAATTCGTTGCATCAGTTGACTTAATTGTCAATTGCGAAATGATAATGGTTCGTTTGTCTAATCAAACAAAGGATGCGCCAACCGGGAGCTCAGTGGGATGTAGGACAGCGTCAGCTACGGATAAACAAGCAGATTCTTGAGTGGTCGTTCTTGGCAGAGACGCCGCATATGAAGGCCGATGGCTTATGCTAATGCGAGAAAATTAATCAGTTAACGCGAAGTGTAAAAAGCTAATAGTTGAAATGATAGAGCACCATCTCTCAGGCAGTGCCATTGGGTATAATCGATATGACGGTCAATTGTCGGTCAGCAAATACACATTTGCAAACACTGATCACAACACTGCCATTTTTGTCACACTTGTTGCTTCTTTGAAACAACGTTCCAGTCGGTTGTCATTTCCAACTGCGAACTTCATTCAAGTCACAATATTTCTTCTTTATAAGGCTAGCCCAGCCGCGTCTAAGCAAGGTTCTTTCTTTCCTCCGGGCACTTTTTCTTTTTAATCCCCTTGGCTGTTGGATTAGGATGTTATTTCCTTTTCCAGCGTCAGACTGGATTCGTTGCACTAGGCACGATCCATTTGCATCGGCTGTACTTCTCACATTCGTTTACATTTCCTTGTATGTAATGGAATGGAATGGAATGGAATGGAATGGAATGGAATGGAATGGAATGGAATGGAATGAAATGGAATGGAATGTAATGTAATGTAACATAATGTATACATGCATGTATGCGTGTATGCATGCATCTATCTACTATATGTATGTACACACACACGCACACACGCACACACACACACACACACACACACACACACACACACACACACACACACACACACACACACACACACACACACCTAAAGACGAGATACTCAACAAGTACATTATACTATAGTTTGTTGAATTCCAATATAGTGGTCCTAGACACTCCTCACAATAAAACAACGACAATATGACAAGACTACATTTTAAAATTAATCTTACTTCCCTCAAGCCATCGCCTTTGTCTTCCCTGCTTCCCAGTTTCCACAGTTTACAAACACCTTATGATTACACATGTCATTTTCTTCTGCACGACGAAACATCAGGGAAGTCTTGCTGTTTTCCCCTGAATTTTGTGCATTCCTTCTTTGTTGTCTTCTGTGTACATTTGACAAAGACCAGTTGATCGAAAACTTCCACCTGTCTTGTTTGTTTTGGTGTACTACATAGGCGTTCTGAATCTCTCTCTCTCTCTCTCTCTCTCTCTCTCTCTCTCTCTCTCTCTCTCTCTCTCTCTCTCTCTCTCTCTCTGTCTGTCTCCGTTTTTTTTTATGTCACAACACAGCAAGTTTCAGAAACGCGCTAGTGTTTTTATGTATAGAAAATATGGCCAAAACGTGTAGTATCTCTGACCTAGACCTAAAAACGCAAAAAATGGGTTTCAGTTGACACAAAAACAAGTAAAGTCGGGGAATATGACAGAGTAAACTCCAAAAAATAGGCATGAAGCATTTACCTTACGCCAGACTTTAATTGCTGTGAACTGGCTGGCTGTTTTGATAGAGAGCCATAGCATCCGATGTCTCAAGTTCAGAGTCGGCGCATAGCATGATATAGAAGAGGTGTTCGTTCGCTGCCCATCTGAATATACTCTAGTCATTCTCGTGGCGTCCGTGTTTCTTAAGTTGCATGCTCCCCACCTCCATCTCACTCCTTCCTCATTTCACGACATTGCCAGCGTTATAGGGTTTTGCGCAAGGCCTAGATGACTATAAGCACTTTTGGGAGAAGAGTGTATGGAATGGAATATGATGAACCTGTTCCATCTTGAAGAAGCTTTAAAATCTAACCTTTGTATGTATGGCTGGCTGTGCACAGGGTAGTGTTTCAGCTCAGAATCGGGTTCACATAGATTCTGGTTTTGCCGAAAGAATCTAAAGCAGGTTAATGAGTCACACACACACACACACACACACACACACACACACACACACACACACACACACACACACACACACGCGCGCGCGCGCGCGAAAACTTTTTAAATCATGTGTTTAGTCCAGCCGATCACATATGCCATTTCAGGTCTGTAGTTATGCAAGTTCTTCTGTATATTTTACGGCAACAGCATTTAAATACACATTCTGCGCTTCATAGAATCCACCACAAGAGGATTATCAGTCAGGGAGTCGGCTTGCGTGTACCAGCGTAAAAACAATAGTAACGTAAAAATGGGGGGTGGGGGGTGGGGGGAAACAACTAAAATGTAATAAAACAAACTGAAATGAAACAACTCGGCAAAAATTAGTTTTTGACTGCAGCAAATGTGGTCAGGGAATGAAAACAGGAAAGCGTCTTCAGTTACTGCAAGTGTCATACGCTATTTACAGGGTTTGAAGATCGTTAACGGATCGTATTTCTGTGATGTTATTCAAACGCTGCAACGGGTTGAGTTAACTGTTACGATTATGACACTTGTCTGTTTATAGCAGTTGACGTTCACCCGCTCGTAAAAGCAGGTGACATAGAGGTACGGACATGCCTTGTACGTTCTCACTTTCGGCGAAGGACTGGATGTTCTGGCACAGTGTGTGTCAGAAGCCATTTGCACATCGCCTAACCATATGTTGAGTGTTGGTTTCTTGCAGTTCTCAGTCCAGCAAGATTTTGTTTTTTGTTTTGTATTTGTTTGATTTTTTACTGCCAGGTCTATTGTAGTTGATCAGGGTTTTTCGTTTGGCACAAGTGAGCTTGAAACCAGTCTTGGTTTTTCCTCGTTCGCTTTCCGAGCATCTCATGATGGTGTATGCCTACACACTAGGTTCGAAAACAAGCACTTAAACTTGCAAGCTTCAGAGCAAAACCATTGTTTCAGGTCCTGATTCAGGAGATGTTTTAAGGTTATGATTCCGCCTTGACATCGAGCACAAAGCCTGGTCTCGAGAGGCTAGTCGGTTCCCTAGCGCATGCTTGCTAAGAGGTCAGCCTAACCATCATGTTGAAAAAGACGGAGATCATGGGCTAGAAAGTCAGCCACTGTGTAAGTGGTAAATGAAATCATCTACTGGTATCAACAGCTTCCAGCAGACTGACCCTCGACCCAAAACTTGTCAGACGGATATGAAAAGTTGCCATGGCCGTGCTGTCCAAGAGAATGTGGGAAGATAACCCAGTCACCACAGCCACCAAGATCAAATTGCGCAGAGCCTGCACACCGATTAATCTACGGCAGCCAGAGCTAGACAGCCAAAAGCACCAGTAGCTTCCATCTGCAGTGCTTGTGCCGGATCCTGGGCATTTTCTGGAAGGATTGTGTACCAAACCAGGATGCCATGGATCATGCCAGCATGCCAAGCATGTATGCCCTCTTTACACGACAATGACTGCACTGGCCTGGCCATTTCCGCCGCCAGCAGGACGTTCGCATCCCAAATGATACATTGTGCGGAGAATTGGTTGCGGAATACCAACCCACAGGGTGCTCACTTTTGCGATGTAGGGAATTCTGAAAGTCCAATGATGTCTGTGTGTACACATGGAAAGAAACAGCAACAAAATTGCTGTGCCTGGCGACAGGCCGTATGTGCAGGCATCGCCACTACAGAGGAGAAACAAACCCTACTCTAGGTCTGATAAACGAGAGGGAAGCTGCGTCAGCAACCACCTAACCACAGCCATTAGCCTTTATCTACGATGGCTGTGCCAAGGAGTGTCATTCAGTAATCGGCTTGGTCAGCACAGCCGACGCGGTTCCACATCCAACCCTTGTCCTCGTCTGAGCGCATCCATTGTCTAATCACACAGATGGAGCCATTAGACGTCACCGCTCAGCATCATCGGCAAGGTTTTTGCCTGAGTGGTTCTCAAGAGGTCGCAGACACTAGCAGATCACCTTTATCTCAAGTTTCAGTGCGCTTCAGGGCAGAGGGATCCACCATCCGTATTATCTTTCCACTCAGGCAGAAGCAGAAGAAGAGCCAAGAACAGAGGCAACCTTTATGGACTTCCTCCATCAACCTGACCAAAGCTTTTCACCTGATTAGCAGAAGCAGCTTCTTCATACTCTCTCGGAGAAGACTGGATGCCAATCGAAGCTGCTAAATCTCAGTAGTCTCTTTCCATGAAGTGTGCAAGGGACAGTGCAGTTTGATGGATCATTCTCAGAGCCCATCCCCATTCAAAGCGGCGTGTAGTAGGACTGCGTCCTTACTCCAAAGCTTTTTGGGATCATCTGTCCTTCGCACTGTCGTATGCTTTCAGAGCATCTGATGACGGAGTGTACTTGCATAACAAGGTCCGACAGCAAGCTCTTCAACACTGCACGCCTCAGAAGAAAGACCAACGTGCGTTGAGTTCTAATCCGGGAGATACTGTTCACAGATGATGCCGCCTTGTTGTCTCACACACACACTTTGGTTTCCAGAGGTTAGTCGGATTCTGGGCGCATACTTGCCATGAAAATGGTCTCATTGTCAGTCTGAAGAGGACAGAGATTATGATACAGAATGTCAACGAAGACGCCATATCAGCATTGGAATTTACACTCTACAGATGTAAAATGGATTCACCTACTCAGGGTTGACAGTCTCCAGCAACTTGTCCGTCGGCCTAGAGTTCCATCAAGTGGAAAGGGAGCTGCTGTTGCCATGACCAAGCTGTCCAAGAGAGTGTGTGAATATAACAAGCTCACCACAGCCACCATTATTGGATTGCACAGAGCCTGTATACGATTACTTTTCTCTACGGCAGCCAAGACAGCCTAGAACACTGTCTCAGTATGACGGCTGCATCCCAACAGAGAAATGTACGGAGAGCTGGCTACGGGGTCCCAGCCCAAAGGCCTCTCACTGTTGCAATGTAGGGACGTGTGCAGACGTGACTTAATGTTCACTGATTTCTGTGTGGACATATGGGAAGAGACGGCTACTAATTGCTGTGCCTGGCGACAGGATGTACGTGCAGACATCGCCACTGCGGGGGAGGAGCGAACTCAGTTGTAGCTGGACAGAAGAGTGGGAGGGACAGATGCAGCAAGAACAATCAAGCTGCAGCCATCAGTCTTCATATGCTGTATATGTGGCAAGAACTGTCACTCAAGAATCGGCTTTCTCAACCACAGCCGTCACGTCACTGTTTCACACCTAACCGAGTCTTCAATCGAGCGCGTATATTGTCCAATCAAAGAGATAGAGTATACAGACATCCAGACATCAAGCGTACACTACTGATTGCTCTTTCACGCAGACCTTATCTCCTGAATGAATCATTGAGGGTTCAAAGTTTATTCAAGAGGTATTCATATCATTCAGATAGTTCCATATGTGCTCCACTCAGTCATCTTTTATCTGGCAGACTCCTAGCCTGTGCAAAATCCTCTGTGCTGGCAAGGTCCTGAAATCGAGGGACTAAGAGAACAAGATCGTACTGAGGCAACGGGCCCTTTCTGCTGCCAGCAGCGCAAAATTTACATGGAAGAATTCGAAGTAACAACAACGAAAGAATAAAGAGATAAAAAATAGTAATCATTATACATGTACAGTCCTATTCAAATTAATGATATGTGGTTATAGGATAATTCAGAGCTTATGATAACTGAAACTTTTCTTTAGATGGGGCAAACAATTTTTAGGTCGATTAAACGTCTGGTAAGAACCTAACAGCTCTGAAAACATAAATACACCAGTGGAGAATACAGTTACAGAAGTCAGTTCCCATCTGTGAGAACCGCGGGATAGTCAGTCATTGATTTTTGCTTGACTGGACAAGGCATGTGGCGGTAATATGCTCCCTCTCTCCCCCCTGCCCCCTTGTGTGTGTTTTGTGTGTGTGTGTGTTGTGTGTGTGTGTGTGTGTGTGTGTGTGTGTGTGTGTGTGTGTGTGTGTGTGTGTGTGTGTGTGTAGGTAGATCGGTATGTAGGTATACATGCAAGCAAGTACGTACGTACTGTGTGTTGGTGTGGGTGTGAGTAGGACATAGCTTTTGCCATCATTCTAGAATATGCTAACAGAGTTAAGGTTACATTTGAAGAATTTCTGATTCTGAAGTCATAAAAGTTGGGGGTTGATTTGGGGGGTGGGGGTGGTGAAGGGTGGAGGGAGTACCAAACAATCTTTGTTCAAAAACTACAATTCGCTTTCCTGTTTCAATCTGTTGTTGGCTTCTCACAGACAGGAAGATAGTCTTTCGAGCCAATAGGGGGAATAACCAAACAGAGTGAAGACTTCTTCTGTTTTTTTATTTTCTAATTTTTTTTAATCATTTCAAGATCAGAAGTTTCTACTAGACAGGAATGATACTACTTAAAATACGTTAGCACGGTTTAAACTGTGGCACTAACTATTAGACCAGCTGGGATTCTCTGAGATTTGGATACGCCAAATGTCTGTATTCCTTTTTATGATTTTTCGTGGTATTTTTCTGTCTCGTTTTCTATGCCACTTCCATGGCCATGGAAGTTGGGGCAATTTTCACAATGCTGTGATAATAATGTGATAATGTCGATGGGATGATAACCGTGACGCTATGTAGTTTCACTCAGGATTGAGACTGCGCAAAAGGGCTGTACCCTACATTTACTTTCATAATAAGTCCTAGTATCAATTAGGCCACGCACGCACGCACGCACGCACGCACGCACACGCACGCACGCACGCACGCACCTCTGCGATGTTGGTAAGAAATTTCAGAAACGCCCACAGTAACAAGAGGTACAACATGGGAGATAATTCTCAAGAGTTATGTCCTTCGATTAATGCCCACAGTAACACGTCCCTGAAATGGATGAAACTCAGAAGCGTGGGTCTGTTTTCCTAGTGAGCCCATTGTGCACTCAACTTGGGTAGGAGCCGGTTGGGGCTGAAAAATCCCAAACTTATTTTGATAGGCTTGATGGGAATCAAACCCATAACCTTCCAGCTGGTAGTCAGTTGAATAACCACTACGCCACGACGACTGGCCCAAGTGTCAGTCGTCTTTGACGCAGCTACACCGCACTTAATTGTAAAACTAGCGGGGTCCTGTTCTTGTCCAGTGCCTCTTTTCCAAATGAATTATCTCCCACTTTCTACATAGCTGACATTTTTTGCAGATGATACAATTCATATCCTCACTCTGATATAAGACGAGTGCCTAAATTATGAGAGTTAGTGTTAAGGGTCTGACTGACTGAACAGAACTAAATCACATTTCACTTCACCCATTAAAAAAGTGCATTTACAACAACAAGACAAAGACAAAAGTTACCCTAACACTTTCTTGGAAAAGTTAATTTTTCAGAATGTTTTTAGACGTAGCAAAAGACACTTATCTTTCTTGGTCAAATCTATGTGTACACGATGTAGTCCTAATTTAGTAAAACAATTTTACTTGCCTGAAATCTAGGAAACGTCTTAAATATGTCAATATTGTATTGGCATCTGTCTGTCTCAGGAGACAATGGAGATTTCGCCTTGGAAGTCATTCTGCGGTGGAACTGCAGCGCCGGCTGTGGCTGTAGAGCCCGATCCTCGAACGGCAGGTCCTGTTGCAGTTGCTGCACGTGAAGATGGTGTCGTGCGAAGGCGCTGAACCTGCTCTCTGGCGTCTGCGTGCTCTTCTTACCTCTCACTGCTCCTCTCTCCTCTGCTCGGATGTCTTGATGGCCGAATTGATGGCAAGTTTCCAGCTGCTGCGGTCTGCTGCTACCACTTCGAAGCCTGCTGGTATGATGCCACCCGCCTTGAGGTCCGGCTTGCACACATCTTTATAGCAGAGTATGGGCCTTCCCGTGGGTCTGGAGCCAGTAGCAAGCTCGCCGTACAAAATGTCTTTGGGTATTCTTCCATCTTGCATGCGGGTAACATGGCCAAGCCAGCGCAAGCGTCTCTTTGTGAGCAGGGCAAACATGCTGAGAGTTCCTGCACGTGCTAGGACGTCCTTGTTGGGGACGTGGTCCTGCCATGAAATGCCAAGAATCCTTCTGAGGCAGCGTAGGTGAAAGGTGTTTGAGTCTGCATTCTTGACGGGAGTATAGAGTCCAGGTTTCGCACCCATACAACAGTGTGCTCAGCACGCAAGCTTGGTACACTTTAGTCTTTGTCTTGATGGTCAGCATGGAGTTTTCCCACACTCTCTTTGACAGGCGGGCCATTGCTGCAGATGCCTTGCCGATCCTTGAGTTCAGCTCGGTGTCCAGGTTGAGACTGCTGGAGATGGTGGAACCAAGGTATGTAAAGTCTTCCACGTCGAGAGTGCAGTCACCAATGGAAATTCGAGGAGCCGAGCTGACATCTTGACCCAGGACGTTGGTCTTCTTTAGGCTGATCGTGAGGCCAAATTCTTTGCAGGCATGAGCGAAATGGCTAATGAGCTATTGGAGGGCAGCCTCGGTGTGTGCCATCAAGGCGGCATCGTCAGCAAACAGCATCTCTCCAATGAGGACTTTTTGCACTTTCGTCTTTGCACGGAGGCGTGCGAAGTTGAACAGGCTGCTGGTGTGAAGGTAGACGCCTTCTTCGGATTGACTGAAGGCATAGCGCAGCAGCAGGGAGAACAGGATGCCGAAAAGTGTCGGGGCGAGGACACACCCCTGTTTGACTCCGCTTTTGATGGGGAAGGGGTCCGAGGAGGAGCCAATGTACTGGACGGTGCCTTTCATGTCCTCATGAAAGGATATGATCATCTTTAGGAGCTTGGGGGGACATCCAATTATCTGCAGTAACAGGCCTGTCCTGCTGGCCAAATCGAACGCCTTGGTCAGGTCTATGAAGGCGATGTACAGAGAGCGTCTCTGCTCGCGGAACTTCTCTTGCAGCTGCCTCAGAGAGAATATCATGTCGATCGTTGATCTCTCAGCTCTAAATCCGCACTGCGCCTCTGGGTAGACGCGTTATGCAAGCGACTGCGGGCGAAAGTCTTCCTGACAATGCTTAGGAGAGATATTCCGCGATAGTTGTTACAATCGCTGCGATCTCCTTTGTTCTTGTAGAGCGTGATGATGTTGGCATCTCGCATGTCCTGAGGCACAGTTCCTTCCTCCCAGCACTGTAGCAAGATTTCTTGGAGGTGATCGAGGAGGCTGGTATCTTTGCCTGCTATGATGACCTCGGGAGGATGCCATCATTTCCTGGGGTTTGCCGCTGGCTAGAGAGTCGATGGCCATGCTGAGCTCCTTGGTGGTGGGTGGGTCGTCGAGCTCTTCCATGACTGGCACGAGGCTCGTGTTTTCCACCGCTGAGTCTGTAACAATGGTCTCCCTTGAGTATAGCTTGGTAGTGTTCTGCCCATCTCTCCATTTGCTTTGCACGATCGGTGATGATTTCACCAGTGGCGGATTTCAGCGGGACGATCTTGATGGCCCATGGGCCAAAGGCCTTTTTCATACCCTCGTGCATGCCTTGAATGTTGCCGCAGTCGGCAGACAGTTGGATGCTTTGACATAGTTTCTGCCAGTAGTTGTTGGCGCACTGTCTAGCGATCCGTTGGGCGTCGCTTCTAGCCCTCCTAAGGGCGGCAAGTGTATTTTCACAGGGGTCTTTTTGAATTTGAGTAAGGCAGTTCTCTTGAATGAGATGGCTGGCTCAAGATTCTCAATTCCGGCTTCAAACCAGTCGGGATTTCTCTGCTCTTTCTTTCTAAAAGCGCCAACAGCAGACTTGTATGTGGCATCACGGATGTGTTTCCATCTCTCTTCCGCACTGCTGGTTGGGCAGTTGCTAAGGGCCTCTTGGATGGCGTCTGCAGAGCGTTCGCGTAGTTCAGGGACTGATGACATGGCTGTATTGATGCGAGGGCGTCCTTTCTGCTTTGATCGATGGATTCGCTTGGGTTGAAGACGCACCTTGCTGGCGGCCAGAGAGTGGTCAGTGTCGCAGTCAGCGCTATGATAGCTGCGAGTAGTGAGAACACAATTCAGCGAGGGTCTTCGAGTGATGACGAGATCCAACTGGTGCCAGTGACGAGATCTGGGATGCCGCCAGGACACTCTGTGGCTGAGTTTTGTGGGGAAGAAAGTGTTCGTGATGCAGAGGTCATGAAAGGAGCATAGCTCAAGGAGTCGTTGCCCGTTCTCGTTAAGTTTGCCGACGCCAAAGTGGCCGATGCATCTGGGCCAGGAGATACGGTCTGAACCAATCTGAGCATTAAAATCACAGAGTAGGTACAAGTGTTCTGGGGTGGGTAGCTTCTTGATGGCGGTCTTAAGCTCCTTGTAGAACTCATCCTTCGCCTCTGCTGAAGATCAAAGTGTGGGAGCGTAGACGCTTATGATGTTTACAGGGCCTGAGGTGGTTGAGAGGTGAAGAGAAAGGTTGCGAGCTGTGCCTTCTGAGGGCGGTTCAGTTGAAGACAGTAGAGAGTTTCTCACTGCAAAACCTACGCCGTGCACTCGGTGCTCCTCTGGGGCCTTCCCCTGCCAGAAGAATGTATAGTCCTTTTCTTTTAGGCTGCCGTTTGATGGAAGTCTGGTTTCCTGCAGTGCAGCGATATCAATATTGAGCCTCTTGAGCTCGCGACTGGTGACTGCTGTCTTTCTTGCATCGTCGACCTGTTGGAGATCGTCAGAGAGGCCAGGACACATGGTCCTGACGTTCCAGGTTGCGAGTCTCAGCACTGGTGGCTTTGTTTTATTTCTTTTTTCTTTGCCTGGTGCAGGGTTTACAGTCTGCTCTTCGGTATTATCCTGAGCTCCAAGCACCCATTGAAGCAGGCAGACTGTGAGCGGGTCAGCACCTTACTGGCTGGGGGCTGCCCAGCTTGAGGCGGGCGATAGCTGACCAGTGGGACGCGATGATCCTCCCACTGTCAGAGGCAACCCGTAGCCCCCGAGCTCACACCAATATGCTCTAGACTTATAACTCGTAACTGCTGCCTCCCGTGTTGTTTCTGCCGCTGAGACAGCGGCACTGGCGTGACCTCTTCAGGGCGCAAGCCAGGGCAAGATATATGGAGGTCCTGGGTTACCCAGTCGTCAAGACCCCTCTCTCAGCCTCGCCGGTGTACTCCAAAGGAATGCAACGCAGTACTTTTGGCACCAGGTTGGCTGCATGAGCTGCCGGAGTCGGTGAGCACTGGTCCGTCTTTGGGGCTCCATTCCTGATTTAAAAGGTTTACTCTCCTACACTTGGCCGTTGGATCCATCCAGGATCTCCTCCGCCCTCTAGCCGTTGGCTGCAAAGAGCAGCTCCTCCGCCTAGATATAACTATCATTAAAATCAAGGAAACATCTTAAATATAAATCAAGATAACTATTCCTCCATGCACTGTCCAGTCATTGACTGTGCATCTATCCTTTTGGATTCAGTCAGTGTTCAGGTTCATATTGTTTATTGCCCAGCCGACTACTAGAGCCATATCGGGATTAACACCACATCAGAAGTAACAATCAGGTTAAGATGAAAGAACAGTTAAACTACTACTATATTAGACTAAAACTATGAACAGAGATTTTACCATACAACTTATAGACTTCAGTCGAACAATAGGATACTGGCGTACAAAATGATGAATGGTCATGTTCGTGATGCAGATAACACAGCGAGTCTCTTCCCCATGAATCGCATGTGCAAAACTACAAAAATAAATATTCCCATCCGGATGATTGACTTCTTTATATCCAGCCTTCTATTTCTATGTACTGGAGCTGCCCCCCCCCCCCCCCCCCCACGAAAATACTTCTGAAAACATTTGAGACGGTCAGATCTCATCAGTATGTTTCTTTTTGTATTATCTATCAATCAGATCAACTACTAACACATATTTATGGTAACTAAGCTAATTGGTACTATTTTCATGAATTTTAGTCTTATTGTTGTGACGGTATACTTATAACTTGTGTAGTGTAGACTCTGTTTGGTCGAGGACTGGATGTAAAAAATACATGGTTATACATGGTTAATTTCATAGCCTCGTAAATGCTCTCTCTCTCTTTCATATATGTATGATATAAAATTCATGAACTCCAATGAGGGAGTTTGGTATCAGCCTGTAGAAGTTCACAGCGGGAAAAAGATTACCATACTAGAATAAAATTCTTCTTCGTTCCCTGATCTCCCAGTAGTACCATGCTTCATGAAGGAACGTCTAGTTTCCCCAACACTACATCAGCAGGACAAAATCGAAATGTCTGACCTCGAAACCATTTCGGTCTGGTGCTAAACCAGCTGCTTCTACTTCAAATTAATCGAAACGGGTTTAAAACGGCCTGCATCTTCGCTTGAAAGAGAGCGGGAAAGCGAGAGGATACACTAGAATTACTATAGCACGATTTGATCGTTAGAATTTCTTCAGAGTAGATTCATTGCGTTCGCATGGTTCCGTATGCGCTCGATTCAAATCTGCCAGCAATTTTCTGACAAAATCCTAGATCCTGCGCAAAACACTCTGCACCGGCGATGTCTTAAAACGGAAAGGGGATCTATGAAACACTGGCACCACCAAAATTATTGGAGCGTAAAAATGGGCAGCGAACAATCAACTTATGTGTTAAAGTTTATCAGTGGTACCTGGTCTCCTTTTGTAGTCTTGGACTTGGATTAAGTCTGCAGTATGGTAGCCGTACAGAAGAGATCAGCTTGTTTACATAGTCTTCAAATAATATCTATCAGATTACTAATAGTTTACCATTTTACATACCTTTTTTTTCCGTACAATTGGAAGGAGGGGATAGGAGATTATGTGGTGATAAAAGCGTGTGATGGACGGACGCGATAGGACTTGCTGCGATAAGACGTCTAAACTGTGTACATGTAAAAGAAATAATTTTAGTTTCCCTCACCTTTAACAATATTCATGTGACAGAGATAATATAGGTTTCCCTCGTTTTTAACACGTATCCCTGTGACAAGATCTTTAACTACAAAATACGTTCTGGCTTTCCTCAAGTCGACAATACGTCAAGTTATTACGAGTTCCACCTCTAAATTCAGCCAGTCAAGCAAGCAGGCAGTTTTCAAAGAGACGCAGAAAGAGAAAACGAAGAGAAAGGGAGCGAACAGACTCAACACAACACACCGTTCAATAACTCAATACATGAGAGGCAGTGAGAGGAAGACATGAGACTAGGATTACGTACATACCAGGCTCAGTGCGGTGCCTATGGAGCAGACAATGGCGCCAGACTAAAAGCAGGTTTCATGGACACCTGGCGAGTTGACACAGGGTGGCGGGAACAACCCGGTATCGTTCTGCCTGTCTGCTTGTTATACCGACATTGACTGGCCTGGCTGGCTGTCAGCTAGCTGTCGGCTGTTCCTCTTGTTTGCTGGCGAGCTGCGGCTGTTGTTGCCGTGCTGTTCTTTGGTGGCGATGGTGGCAGGCGGTGGCGGCACAGCTGAGAGCGAGACTGTGATCGGTGTATGTGAGGGTATAAGCGTGTGATGGACGGACGCGATAAGCGAACGGGTAAGACGGACTACACAATTGGAAAGGTCTAGGTTCCAACCTAGCCAGATACTGCCTCACCATCATGTGCCCTGCCGCATAGCGTTGGCGATGATGGCCCTCCATACGAATCTATCCTTTGTCCCTGCAGGTACATCTCTCACCCTAACAGACAGTTAAACTTTTCCAAATCCGTCCTAACCTGAAAGAAATTCTCCCATGTACTGCAGGGAACTGTAAGAAAGCGACAGTGTTAAGTAGGTTACACACGTGTCACGCATCCTACACTCATTCGCACCTTTTAAAAAAAAATTAAGCAGCTCCAAGGTGTATACCGTGTGACGAGCCGTTGAGCATCAGACACCTGCTTGATTGCTGGGACTGCAGACTGGTACGATGTCAGACAAAAGCACTACACAGCGGACTCCTTAAAGAATCTCTTCTGAGACGTCCCTCCTGATGCAGTTTTCCAATTTTTACAAAGATCAATAGATTTCACCCGGTCTAATTGTACGGCTGTTTTTCTTTTATTGCATTTTACATTTGCAAGGTTAACGGTGAGCATGGTTTTTAACTGTTGTCTTTTATCTTAACCGGGTTGTCGTTTTTGATGTGGTGTTAGCCCTGATATGGCTCTAGTAGTCGGCTGGGCTGTAAGCAGTATGAACTTGATCTCCCACCTTCTCCGTCTTCATCTACTCCGCAAGCCCGTCCAGTATTTTCTCCCTGGGTCTATATGGTGCTTTGTTTGCCTCCACTTTTCCTGTTGTGACTAGGTGCTCTAATTTCTCTGGCTACCGCCTGATGGCTTAAAAATTCCAGGTAAACATAAGTGTAGACCTGCTGGTGCCAGAATCCCACATCAAATACGCACGTTAAAGATCCTGCAAAACATGTTAATGTTCGATGGTTTATGAAAACATCCAGCATGTCCTGCCACAGCCCCCACCCTACGGAAAACGGAGTATGTAGATCGTGCAGCTACGTAATGCCTACACAGTGTGGACAAAGACAACGTGCATACTTGAATCCAAGAAACAGTGTTCGGAACGCTGTAAAAATTGTTTCAACAAACTACCTTGTGATTGTCTTTAGTGTGTATTGTAGATGCGGCGTTTGGCCAGTCATGCAGCTCTTGCTGCAGGAAATCATAACAGAACAAACCATTTAGTGGTCTGAAAATGCGATTGGCAGTTGCGATCTCTTCTGTGAAAGTAGTAAGATGAAAATGAACAGCGTGTGTGCCACTGGTTTTATGTTGGCCTGAACCTTCTGATTGTCAGGAGACAGAACTGTCTGAAAATGGATGCGTGAAGTTGGATAACGGTACCACCGATGTCGGTCTTTGGGCTTGCTGAGAAACACGTGATGTGAGAAGGGAGATATTGATGGTTTATTTGATTGCGTGTGCGTGTGCGTGTGCGTGTGGTGCGTGTGCGTGTGCGTGTGCGTGTGCGTGTGCGTGTGCGTGTGCGTGTGCGTGTGCGTGTGCGTGTTTTAATGCTTGGACAGCACCTGGGAACTGCCTTGATCAAAGAGATGAAGTCACGAATCTGTCTTCAGTCTGTCTTTTGGAGATCATTATGGTCGAGGATTACAATATACTACTACTACTGCTGCTGCTGCTGCTGCTGCTCTGATAATAATATCATCATCATCATTATTATTATCATTACTGCCTGGTGGATAGAGGGTGGGGAATTTTCCGATCTCCCAGGTCAACATGTTTGCAGACCTGCCAGTGCCTAACCCTCTCTCCGCCCCCCCCCCCCCCCACCCCCCGTTCGTGTGTATACGCATGCAGAATTCAAAATGCGCGTTAAAGATCATGCAAGTCATGTCAGTGGCTGGTGTACGGAAACTTGAAAACACATTATGCACGCCCACCAAAGATGATGTAGATTGTGCAACAACATAGTGGAATGTGGTCGGCTCACCTGGCAGCTCAGTTCTCTATGCACTACTTAAAAAGTCTGATTGTGTGTAATGGGTAGCGAGTCCAAATTTTAGATGATAGCGTTGAACAAAATCAATTTATAATCTATGATTATCATCGTCATCATTACCATTACTATTATGACTGCTGTCGTTCTTGAGGTGGTGATGGTGATTTTTGTTGTTGCTGCTATCTGCCTTTGCTAGATCGAGACAGAAACCAGCTTATCTCAGCATTATTAACCTATGCAAACAAAATCTGCGGCAGTGGCATCTGGCGCGATGAAGCTGACGGAAGGGCAATAGTTGCACAGCAAAGCGGCTGTGTGGTGGTCTGGCTGGCCGTCCGCGACCTGCGCTTGCTTGCTTGCGTGCATGCGTGCGTGCGTGTGTGTTTGCACGTGCGTGCGTGCGTGTGTGTGTGTGTGTGTACGCGCATGCGTGCGTGCGTGCTCGCTCGAACGTGTGTCCTCGAGCACGCGCTCGCGGTCCATGGGACATCAATCAATAGCTTTGCCAGTGCATGGGCCCAGAATGATGAACTCGCTCGTCTGATGGCTGATAGTGCGTAACCTCTTTGATTTGGTCCCCTCCTCACCTCTCCCCGGTTCCATTTCATTTCTGGGCAACTGATGATTAGTGATATTTAAAAAGGTTGTGTGTGTGTGTGTGTGTGTGTGTGTGTGTGTGTGTGTGTGTGTGTGTGTGTGTGTGTGTGTGTGTGTGTGTGTGTGTGTGTGTGTGTGTGAGTGAGAGAGAGAGAGAGAGAGAGAGAATTAGTATAAAATGAGAGAGAGAGAGAGAGAGAGAGAGAGAGAGAAGAGAGAGAGAGAGAGAGAGAGTTTTTACAGGTTTAAAACGGGTGGGTTTGTGAGAAAGGTAGGCATATGCGAGAGGAAAAACTGGCTGTGTGAAGCATGTTAGTACAGTATGCCTACTGTGTAAGGGTAATGGTTGTCCCATAACCCGAGTGGTGGGGAAGCGACGTGGTAGAGAGCACAGTGGGGAAGTGAGGTGGTAGAGAGCACATTTTATCTAGAGTTGAGCATTATATATGTGGTACCGATACCATCACCCTCGCTGCATTACCTTCCTTAACCCTAAACAGGATCAGGTATCCATACTCAGCTGAGTGGACTGGAACACCTGCATGGAATAAATTTCCTCTCACTACGCAGTTCTGATTCTCTGTCATCGTGGAAGTCTGCTCAGAAAACTATTCTCACGTCTTGATGAATATAATTTCCATCACTCCTCTCCCGTTGGCTCGAGTCGCTCTCTCTTTTTCTATGTCTTCTTTGTCTCTCTTTGTCCCTCTCAATATGTAGGTGTGTGAATGTAGGTATTGCGTAAGCTGGCAAATGTATGGTGTTTCGCTATTTTGCTTGTACAGATTTGTTTTCTGTATACATATTTTCGTTTGTGTAAGCGCTTAAGACTACGGGACTTTTATAAGATTAATCGCCATAAATGTTATCCATCAACATCATAACAGCAGCAAACAACAAGAATAACATCAACAAGATCATCATCATCATCATCGTCGTCGTCATCATCATCATCATCATCCTCGAGTCAGGAAAAGATTTGAACCTGTGCAGGCAGATTGGAAAGCAGGAGATCTCCTCTGCGCCAATCATGCCTCTCTGTATCGTACAACAAAGACCAAAATTCCAGGTTGACCTGCTGGAATGGAGTATAACAAAAAGACTCTTCTTCTTCCTCAACTCCATAAAGTGTCATTGGGTGCCGCACTAAAGAACTGTTAACAGATTCCTTCAGCTATGTCAGTTGTGTGCCAAAGCCTGGGTCTTTGCAAATGGTTTCTCTTTCGTTTCTTCAATTTCGTCAGTCCATTTTTTTTTTCGTCTTCCTTTCCCGTCTCCCTCCTTCAACAGTTTAATGGAGGCTTGATTTGGCAAGGCCATTGGATTTTGTTACCTGGTCATACTAATGTGTAGTTTTCTTTTCTTAACTGACGTCAGCAGTTCTTCGTGATGTGTTTGATGGTTTCGGGCACTTGTTCATTAATGATACGATCAGTGTGTCGGATGTTCAATATCTTGTGATATGTCATTTCCATGTTTGGGATTGGTATCTTTCATACAGCATGTCTTGGTCAGATTGGACCTGGCGGGGACATCTCTCTGCAGATTTGATTGTGTGTGTATGTGTGTGTGTGTGTGCGTGCGCGCGCGCACGCGTGCGTGCGCGTGTGTGTGTGCGCGCGCGCGTGCGTGCGTGCGTGTGTGTATGTGTATTTGGTTGTTGTAAGATATGCGCACTATTATTGTTTAGAATCTCGGCAAAGGTTACGCCTTGTGTTTAGTTGGTCAAAAGTACGCAATCTGATGTAAAATAATTTTGTGTTTGTGTGTTTTTTTGTTTTGCTATGCAGATAATGTAAAAGTCTGACTTTGAACATAGTAATGCCATTTGTAAGCTGAATGTATACATTGTACAAAATTTTGGTGTCCAAAGGAGCGCGTTCAGTTGAAAACTGAAAATCACCCCGATTGACCTTCATTGCTTATTCTTGTTCCTACTGCTGTTGCGCCTTAACAGGTTGACTGGCTCTTGTCAAAGAGCCGTGGACTCAAGATCTGATATCTCGAGTTCAGTCCCAGCCCACAACATTAACAAAAGGCCTTTTTGCTGCCTTTCATGCTCCAATCGTTCTGGTGCTGTCAGCTTAGTGTTTCATGGGTCCTGTTCTTCTTCCCCCCCCCCCCCATCACTTTTCCATTTCAAAACCTTTCTAGCGCATAGGGTTTTGCCCATGCTGAAGGGGTCTGCCAGGTCACAGATGGCAGACTGGTGGAGTTATGGGAAATTGTGGGAGTTTGATAAATCCCTCTTGAATAAACTTTAATTTCTCTCCTCAGCGAGCAAGTACTGATTTCGTGTCCGTGGGTCACAAATGGTTATGCACATTATACTTGTGACTAATGTCAATTAAACCCCTACCCCACCTCCGTCCCACGCATATGTAGGACATGTACATTACCTGTCGTAAATTATCTGTGAATGTGTCATTGAGCGTAAAATGTCAAAGTTGGGATTTTCCCCTCCTGGGAGTGGTGTTGACAGAAGTTAGTGGCTGAATATGGATGGTGGGTGGCAAGAATTACATACGTACATACGTACGTGTGTGTGTGTGTGTGTGTGTGTGTGTTATAGAGAGAGAGAGAGAGAGAGAGAGAGGAGAGAGAGAGAGAGAGAGAGAGAGAGAGAGAGAGAGAGAGAGAGAGAGGGATTCAACACACTAGGACAATTCCATATGCATTTCACCGAACTAGATCATAGATAATCAGAGAAACGCCTTGAGCTCGCGCAAAACCCGACGCGTTGACAAGGTTTTAAACTGGAAGCGGGGCAGGTGGGGGAAGAGGACTTGACGAAAAACTAAGCTGACAACACCAAAGTGACTGGCCGTGGAGTATGAAAAACGTGACCAGGAATCAGCCCGCAATCGATTGAACTCCAGACTCCAGATTGGTATGGCCTCGTTAGTTCAGAATTAGAATCATCAATTTCAGTGGAAAAACCACATGATTCACGGACACGGCAAAGATGAGTAAACCAAGCATTAATACTTCCATGTTTCGTTTCGCTTGGTATTTTCAAGTATTAGGCCTGTTACACAGTGTGCATGAGGACTAGCAAAAGCAAAATTTTAATCGTCATCATCGTCGTCGTCGTCGTCGTCGTCGTCATCATCATTGTCGTCGTCGTCATCATCATCATCATCATCATCATCATGATCATCATCATCAGTGTCAATATCATCAATATCATCAACATCATCGTCATGATGTGCCCTGCCGCGTGGCGTTGGCGATCATGGCCCTCCATACGATTCTAGACCTTGTCGCTGCAAGTACACCTAGAATTTAAATAGAAGCCTTAAAATATAAAGTCTCCCTCGCCTGTTGAGCCTCATAAGTGGGGAGAATTTGTGTATGATAGTACCATAAAGCGTCTTTTATCCATCCGCTTGTGCCGTGTTTGATGTCACAGTTGACGGTTGGCAGGCAAGCTGGAGGACCTGAAAATTTCCTTGTAACGTCAAAATCTTGAAACCGTCGATCCGCGTCTTAGTGTGCCTCTGGCTTTAAATCCCTGTATCTGTTTACTGTATGCTTGTTGACGTAGCCGGTGGTGCTGCATTCTTATGAGATGACCAAACCACTTTATCCTGCTGGTGAATATGGTTTGGTGATCTCCCCACCATTTCTCTGATCGTGGTGTGTCTGGCCGTGTCACGTCTTGTCTCGTTGATAGCGCTTTTCAACCAACGCAACTTACAGGTAGTAATTTTGCGCTCCATGAGCGTGGTCAGGGTTACAGTCTAGGGCTGGAATGTGAGAATGGGAATGAAAATGGAACTGTACAGCTTGGCTTTTTGTTTCGGTGGGAATGTTGGGGTGTGTCAGCAGAGTGGAACAAGGTTAATACCCGACACTGCACAATGCAACATGACCATTATGTGCAGAATGGAACATAGACGCTTATCGGTTTATGCACACATTATTCAAGAGACTGATGCCAGTCGAAAAGATTCGCGTAAAATAAAGTTGTTAATGAGTGTGCTCTGTGTGTGTGTCATTGAGCGTAAAATGTCCCACTCGGGAGTTTTCCTGTTGGGAGTGGCAGACATACAAGTTGGTGAATTGCGTGTGTAATCGTATGTAGGTACAGATGGTTGAATGCGTGTGAGTGAATCACAATCAGTGAGTCAGAATCAATATCAATGTTGATTGTCGCATAAATCACAGGCACAAACCAGGTACATAATCAGATGACGAAAACCAAACGATTATGCCTGCTTGTTATACGCGTGACTGTGTGTATACGTGTGCCTACGTGCGCGCGCGCGTGTGTGTGCGTGCATGCGCGCACATGAGTGTGTGATGTATGTTTGGATGTATTCGTAATTTGCTTTGTGTGTGCATTTGCGCATGTGTATATATATATATTGTGTGTGTGTGTGTGTGTGTGTGTGAGAGAGAGAGAGAGAGAGAGAGAGAGAGAGAGAGAGAGAGAGTGTGTGTGTGTGTGTGTGTGTGTGTGATTTGCGTGTGATTTGATTTGTGCACGCGTGCTCGTGTGTGCATGTGTGGTATAAGTGTCTGTTGTGTGTGTGTACGTGCACGCGAGCGTTCGTGCGTTGTTGTGTAAATGTGTACGGAAAAGAAAACTTGAGCATTGTCTATCTTTACTGGTAATGAAAATGTATTATTCCCTATCATTCCCTATCCCCCTTCCTCACCCTGCTTTCTGTTTCCTGTCTGTCTGTCTGTCTCTCTTTCTCTTTGTCTCTCCCCCTTCATACGGACGAACAAACGCACGCAAGCCCAGACACACACACACACACACACACACACACACACACAACACACACACACACACACACACACACACACACACACACGAGCACTCACACACACGAGCACTCACACACACACACACACACACACACACACACACACACACACACACACACACACACACACACACACACACAAAAAAAACAACACACACAAGCACTCACACACACGAGCACTCACACACACACACACACACACACACACACACACACACACACACACACACACACACACACACACACACACACAGAGCATTTCCGCCCATTCATGATTGCTGGAACGCACGCGCTCAGTTTTGTAAGGGAAAGTACACTGCACTTGCATTGATGGCTTTTAATCGACATAGTTCACTCCCCTAAATTGTGACGCTTTGTTTCGAAGTCGACGATTTGTTTGATGCTACGTACAGTATTACTGTAAGTAAACGTATTATAAATACGAGGATGTGAATTCACATGCGTGTGTGTTTCGAGCAGAAGACTTGAAATTTACTGTTTTGGTAGTAGATAATAATAATAATAATAATAATAATAGTAATAATGATGATAATAATAATAATAATAAAATAGATGGTTCGTCTTGGCTTGCATTTAGATGAATACTTCGTCTGTCTTTTCCCTGTGTGTGTGTGTGTGTGTGTGTGTGTGTGTGTGTGTGGTGGGGGGGGGGGGGGGTCTGTATGTGTTGTGTCTGTGTTCTTTAGTCAAACATCTGTTCACATGAGTGATATTAAACACACTGACGGGCGGGACAGTTAAGTGGGTAAGACATCAGATTTACAATTGGAAGATATGCGTTCCGATCGAACCTCCCACCTGGTAGGTCAAGATATGTGCAGACTGTTAGTACCTAAATCTGCTTCCTAGAATATCAGATAAGCACGCCAAAGATCCTGTAAGTCATGTCAGTGTCCAGTGGCTTATAAAAACATGGAAACACGGTAGGCCTGTATGCACATCTACCAAAGACGGAATATGCAGATTGACTGTGCAATGTGGGCAAAACGGCCTAAATATACCTATCTGAAAAGAAAAATCAGAATGCTGGAAAAATTAAATGTCATATACAAAGAAAATGATAATTGCATTAAGTTGTATTCTTTTAACAGATATAAAACGGTCCAGTAACAGAAATCAGCAATAAAGAATAAAGAAAGAAAAAAAAAAGTAATCAGGGCGAATGATTGAATGGCAGTGAACTGACTCACGAAGAACTGTAGTAGATTAATGGAGGTAGAATTGCCTACTTTTACACTATTTTTGTCTAGTATACACATTTGATATAACTGTATAGCAAAAACGATTTTTAGTACAAATAGTACTGCGTATTTTTCAGTGGCACATGCAACTGTTTAAACTACGTTCTCGAGTGCCAGCAAAAACAGCACAATGAACCAATGACAAATTACATTCAGTGTTAGAATGTTCACACAGAGAATAGGGAAACTAAGATTTCGTTCTGATTAAAAGTCATATCATTGCTTTAAAAAAAATTTTTTTTTAGACCATTTAGAATTAATCTTTCTTGCCAATAAATGACATATTTCATTCCATAAAAAGTTATTACGGAATTTAATACTCGGAAATTAAAAGCGTAGTGGCCAATCTGGATACAGGGACATGAATTAAACTATTATTATTTTTGGACTCTTGTCTGTCTGTCTGCCCCTGTGCACACACACACACACACACACACACACACACACACACACACACACACACGCACACACACACACGCACACGCGCACACACGTACACGCGCGCGCGCGCGCGCACACACACACATCACACCACACCACACCACACCACACCACACCACACCACACCACACCACACACACTGCACCGCTCTGCACCACACCACACACATACTCCACAAATATACACACGCACACACCCCACAAATACACACACGCACACACTCGCGCGCATGCGCGCACACACACACACACCCTCACTCACACACACACACACACTCACCCCCACTCTCACACACACTCACACACACACACACACACACACACACACACACACACACACACACACACACACACCACACACACGAAATAACTAGACCACAGATGCTGCCATTCCATTCTGGAGCCTCCTGAACGACCCCGGCACGGTATAACAAATGGCTCCACACTTCCATCGACCCCGACAATACCGACGAACTCGCCCCACTCCCATCCCCAGCCGCCACACATACACCTTTCTTTCCTCCTTTACACTGTCGACTCTTTAAAAAGAAAGCTATTCTTTTCAGATCTTTATTTCATGGTCATGCCACTTCTTCTCTAAGATGGACACAGTCTGGAGACTGCGTGACTGTTTCCTTTTTCCTAAACTCCACGAAGAGTCATTGGGGCGCTGCACAGACGTGAAGAGTCATTGATGATGATAATGATGATGATAATAACAAAAGTGATGATGATGATAATGATGATGATGGTGTGATGATGATGATGATGATAATGAACTACTACTACTACTACTATTATACTACTATTACTACTACTATACTACTACTACTTCTGAGGCGCTACATCTTAATTCAAGAATCAAATCAATGCTCGCACTCTCATCTTTCACCAAGGCAATGACCAACAATGACGAAACCATCGAGGCACAAAACACATGCTAACTTGGGGGAGGGGTGTGGGGTGGGGGTAAATGTGTGTGACCCGTGATCCAAGCCATCATCCCTCTGTCTTCTGTCTCATACACGCGCGCGAGTACACACCCACACCGACGTGCGCGTGCGCGCAAGCACACACACACGCACGCACGCACGCACGCACGCGCGCGCACACACACACACACACACACACACACACACACACACACACACCACACACACACACACACACACACACACACACACACACACACAATACACACGATGCTGGAGCCAGGGTGCACCTAAACTTGCCCGGCGAATGACCCCCGACCCAAGCTGTCATATTCTCTCTCTCTCTCTCACACACACACACACACACACACACACACACACACACACACACACACACACACACACACACACACACACACACACACACACAAACAGAGTGTTCTAACATATTTTTTTTCCTTTTTACCAAGACTCCAAGACTTCAGAAAAGGCAAGAAAGCTGATTGGGCTTCAAAGGGAACGGACCTAGGAAATAAACCTACCTCTCCAATATCTTCACGATTTTCGGCTGCCGTGGGATCTTTTAGCGCACGCAGGCAAGAAAGCACACTGGTCCGACTCGTTTTTTGTACCCTTCCGAAGTCATTCGGACGCCGTGCTAAAGAAAAGTTAACCAGATTCTTCCAGCTCTGCCGACTGTGTGCCAGAGCCTGAGTCTTTGTAAATAGTTTGTGTCCATTCCGCAGTGCTGTCATCGTGTTTTGTCTTCCACTCCGTCTCGCTGTATCAGAAGTTTCCTGATCTTGTTACATTGACATACCAACGTATTTTCCGATATGAAATCAACAGATCTTCAAATGGTCGAGTGAACTGCTTGATGGTTTGACGCACTTTTTCGTTGGTGATTTGAACATGTATCCGATGTTTTGTGTCTTGCGATAACACCTCATTTTTATGGCTTGAGTTCTTTCCAAGTCTACTGTGAGTGTCCATGTCGCGCATCCATACAAAAAGATGGCATGTGCCAGTGCGTGTAACTGTAAGAGACTGGTCTTGTCTTTCGTGGAGATGTTCTTGTCCTTATATACAGTGCTGATGGTGTCTCTGCTGCTCTCTAGAGGATTTCAGGTTTGGATTCTTCATTGCTAATGATTGGTCTCAGGAATTTGAATTGTTGAACAGTTCCTACCTTCATCCATGGACAGCTGTATCAATAGTGATAGTTATGATGTGGCTGGCCGTCGATGTGATCTTCACGGCGCTGATTTACATGCCAGATCTTTTTGTCAGTGTTTCGTCTTGTCTCTTGACAGTTGTTACTGTGAATAGGTATCTACCTTCTTCAGAGTTAGGAAAGGTAAAGCAACGAGGGTGAGGAGATTAACGTCGTCCTCATAATGCTGGTCTTAGCTAAAAGGTCCTACTGTCCTCTACCTGATAGGGTAATGAGAAAATTCTGTTTTTGCCTGCAAACAAAGGCGTTTTGGACTGTACCCCAGTGCAGTTTGTGTGCAGTGGTTCAGTGTCTTCTGATTTCTCAGTGTAGTGATACTCCTTCCATTGAATCAAAGGGCGATTTGTGTTGCTTTTCTTCGGTTTATCTGACTGTTTGTGCTCATGCTAAATTCTGTTCCCCTGCCCCTACCCCGTGAACTGGTGGGGGTTTTGCAGTATGAATATTACCCCCACCTTCTGGAAATTCTAGAAATTTAATATTTTCTGTCACTCTGTTTCTTACTTGCTCCTTTGCATTCTGTCGTCTCGTCCTTCCTTATTTTCTGTCGTGCGGATTCATTCACCTATATGTTTTTCGTAAAGACCTACATAATTTTTATTAAGGACTGATAATTCGGTACATGAATAACTTGCATGTTTAGTTCTAAGGTAATGTGAATTGCTTGCTGGCAAGTCTAGGCCCTATAGGCCACTATTGTGTGTTTTCGTGTACAGAATTAATGTTTATGTTTATACGCGTGCATTCGTTTTTTAACCCCCCTAGTGATAATTTGGGCAGAATTTCCAACAAAAGGGCATATTGTTAGATTATTTGTGTGAATGCAATAATATGCATACTTGTTTTCTTTTCCAGGTTTTCTTTTCACGGGATCAAAGAAGTAGATGTTTTGTTTCAGATGACTTTTAGTACTATTCTTACAACTACTGCTGCTGATGGTAATGATGATAGTGATAACAGTGATAAATAATAACTATAATGGTGATTATAATAATACTAATGATAACTCTGACTTCTGACCGTGCATGATTCCGGAGCTTTGACAATTGCACAGAACATAAACTCTACGTTGAATGTGTATTCAGAGAGAGAGAGAGAGAGAGAGAGAGAGAGAGAGAGAGCGCGACAGAGACAGAGAGAGAGAGAGAGAGAGCGACAGAGACAGAGAGAGAGAGAGGAGATTATCGAATTTTCAAAATCCCTTCCCCCTCTTCCTCTCCCCATACAACTCATCTTTTCTCGTCTGGATTCTCCCCCAGGACACGTCGATGCACCGCTGAAATCAGTTTAAACCGTAGTACTGAGACAGGTGGATAGATGGCCTACCCTAGTACACTTCGTCACTGACATGAGAGGAGGGGGTGGGAAGCGAAAGTCAAACCATTCTGTCATTCTCCTTTGCATCCCCTAAAAACAGCTATTGCAGAAAACCAAGTTTTTAATCTTTCTAGATTGACTGCCGTTCTGTCATTCTCCTGCTCTCCTGGTATTAAAAATGTATCACAGAAGATCCGGCTTATCTTCTTCCAAACTTGACTGTGGCCACGAAGAAGAATCCGGTAACAATCTCCATCTTTACACAAAAATGAATACAGAAATTCCAGATTTTCTACTTCTCAAGGTCAACGTGAACTTGAAGAAGCATCCAATGAAATTTGATTTAACGACATGAGCAAGGACAACGGTAAAGTGTCATAATGGTGCAGACACAGTGTTGACATTGGCCGACGTTCTTGAGATTTCTCAAGTGTTGTTCCTACACCTTTTAGTGCTGATTTGAGGTGCTTATAGGGGGTTTCTGTTAGACTTCGATCTTTTAAGTCTGACCTCAAAACTCGTGTATTCGTGTCTCTTGAAAGGTCTTATACACATCTGACCCAGATGTGGTAAAAAGATCCTACCAGAAACAGCTCAGAGAGAGAGAGAGAGAGAGAGAGAGAGAGAGGAGAGAGAGAGAGAGAGAGAGAGAGAGAGAGAGAGAGAGACCTGCTGACACCTTTTTATGACACACACACACACGCACGCACGCTCAGGTTTGCACAGGCGTGCGCGGACACACACACGTCCTCACACACACACACACACACACACACACACACACACACACTCCACACTCACTCACTCACACTCACTCACTCACTCACTCACTCACTCACACACACACACACACACACACACACACACACACACACACACACACACACACACACACTCTCTCTCTCTCTCTGGTCGATGTGCAACAATCTCCTATCTTTAAAAGGAGACTGAAAAAGCGTTGTGTCCAGATGTTAACTACCGATGTATACCAGCTGATCGCGCACACACACACACACACACACACACACACACACACACACACACACACACACACACACACACACACACACACACACACACACATACACACACACACACACACACACACACACACACACACACACACACACCGTCTAATATCACTTATAGTGAAAAGACGTTAAATCAAGGAAGGAACGAACGAACACACACACACACACACACACATTTTGGCCTGCAGGCCAGTGCTAGTTGCGTGCATATAGTTCAGTGTCTTATGACGTCTGTCAGTCTAATGGACTGTTACCAGAAAATCTGTGGTAAAGATTCCGAAAACGTACG
>CM060313.1:75475405-75507905 GCA_030674185.1 Monoplex corrugatus
CTTGTTCCGGGAGACGTCGTGGGGATATGAAATTGACGGTGTGCATGCAGCTTACGGGAAGTAGAGGCAGCATTGTGGTATCTATCTTTTTTTGGGGGGGAGGGGGGGGGATCCATAGTGGATTTACTACCTCATCTTCGAGCTGCTCTCTCCGCGAAGAGAACTTGTCACCGCTTCCCCCCCCCCCCCTCCTCCTGTTGTATGACCGTATTTCTGTTTACCAATAGGGATGTGTGTGCTTCGTCGCTAAACTAACAGCATCGTCATAAACCATTTGTTTATGAATTAAAAGTGTTCACGATTTCAGAATGATCATGATTCATCTGAAATAAAATATAACGAGCACATAATTAATCAACATTGATTTTTTTAACGATTAATATTTTGCAATACTCGAACACAAAAGTAATGGTTTAACTCGAACACAAAAGTAATGGTTTATCAAGAATATTCAAATACATGAAACCATACTTACATGAATAGAATTTAAATATAAAAGTTGAGGCGAAATTTAGAAGAGTACCAACGTTGGAAGTGACACGTCTAGCCATCGATCCCAAGGTAACCCGAGAATCATCTCTCCCACTATCCCCTCTGTAGAGTACTTTGAGTGGTGACTCAAAACGGTTATAAACAAGCAAATAGCAACACAGTGCACTTAGAGGGCATGTCAAAGAGCCATCGACAACGAAAAGACCTCGATGAATTCTGTAGGAGATGAAAGAGCGGCCCGCATTTTAAGGAAGTTACATAGTGATAAGATTCAAATTGCCCCCCCCCCCCCCCTCTCTCTCTCTCTCTCTCTCTCTCTCTCTCTCTCTCTCTCTCTCTCACAGACACACGCACCATCCGATCAATGAAATTTTAGATTTATGTCAGATACGATTATTCATATAAAAGTGCCGTAGTCAGTGAAGTCAGAAGCCCTTTTAAGCCTTAGAAAAAAAAGCTGATAAAATTATTTCTTTATGTGTGTGTGTGTGTGTGTGTGTGTGTGTGTGTGTGGTGTGTGTGTGTGTGTGTGTGTGTGTGTGTGTGTGTGTGTGTGTGTATGAGAGAGAGAGAGAGAGAGAGAGAGATTTGAACATGCAAAGCCACAACACCACTCACCTCGATAGACAGAGTGACTGCGCCATCGTCGTGCGAACGAAACGAGATGAGGAAGAGATAGGTACCAGGTACAGGGGCCTTGAAGACGCTTGTACTGGGGTTATAGGCTTGACCAAGGTTCGGGTTCACGTGGTTCAAGGCTACTTTGGAATTGTGGGACACGTTGAAAGGAGTCTTGGAGCTTGACGCGAAGAAACTTACGGACGACTTGGCTTTTTCTGGGATAATAAAAAAAATAGTGCAGTGGGTAGAGGAATGAGAAGAAAACATTTGTTACATGAGTATAGTAGTGTTATCATGTCCAGTTTAGTGGAACTTCAGGGAAGCTGTCTGATCTATTACGTTGTGATTTTTTCCCCCCTTAGTTGTCTTTCTAGCCCCGTAGGGGCGGCCATAGGCTCATTCGGTGTGAATAGTATGCCCACCTTCTGGAAAGTAAATTTCATTTTGTCCGTCGCTGTCTTTGTTTCTGTCTTGCTCCCTTGCTGTGTGTCGTCTCTTCATATTATTTTCCGCCTTACTGGTCCATTCACATGTATGTGTTCTATAAAGTCTGTCTTACTTTCTGTTAAAATCGATAAATTGGTACATGTTTTGATTACATTTCTGGCTGTAAGGAAATGTGATGTGCAGAAGCAATGTGATTTGCAAAAGCAATTTTAGGATGTCTCAGGCCAGTTTTATTATGTTTTAGTGTCCTTACTTCAGATTACATTTGTATTCAGTTTTTAAAACCCTTTGGTTATAAGCTGGACGAAATAATGAAGGCCAGGGCCATGTCCTGCGACTATATGCACAAAGTGTATTGAAATGTGTACTTGATTTTCTTTTCTAGTTTTTTTTTCCCACGACCACCGAAGTGTTGTGTGCATTTTGCGATGGTTGTAGCTGTAATACGGCTCTGCGCAGTCGGCTGGTCTATGAATAATGATACTGATGATGATGATGATGATAGCTGTAATACGGCACTGCGCAGTCGGCTGGTCTCTAAATAATAAGGATGATGATGATAATAACACAATAAAAACAACAAAAACAATGACAACAATGATTGTCGTTTCTTTTTTTTGTTGTTGTTGTTGATGATGTGGTTGTCGTTGTCGTTTGTGTACGCTTTGCAAAGGCCAGTTAGCCGACAATTTGCGCTTGTCTTGTTTCGTAAATCAAATGCGCGTTCTTATTTTATCATTATTATGTATTTTTGGTTTCAAAGGATAGTGACGGTAGTTGTTTGTCCCATTGGATCAGTCCATCTGAGCCAGTTTGTTCTGAAGGGACTGAACCAATGCGTCCTGGGTTGTTACCCGCTGAGCTAGCGCGTCCACAACAATCTGGCTTGCTGGTGGATTGTCATCTGAGCGCTTTGGACGAGTCTTGGGTGAGTTCTGGACGAATCTGGACGAGTGGGCATCATGGTGATTTCCTGGCACGGCTGCTGAGCCTGTTCCAACGGAGACGATGATGATGATGACAAAGAAAGCGATATTGTTCATCCTGGACTTCAAATACAATCTTGAAACTCAATATTTTTAGTCCGAACTGTGAACTAGGAGCATGGTTTGTCGACTGCTTCACGAATGTCAGTAGATGGAGCTTATATACCGGGTTGAAAAGCGAATGGGATGAGTATACGCACGCGCGCGTATGGCACTAGTGTGTGAGATCAGATGGGATAAGATGCTGTCACTTCCTCAAGTGGTTTTCACCTCCTACTTTGATTTACGGATGTTATAGACAGTACGCGGTGTGTGGACAAGCCATAATAGCAGTGTCCCTTTTCTAACATTCTAGACGGCTATTGGGTCACAGAAAAACTACTGCAAGGCAAAGTAAACGAGGACATAGATGTTTCACTAAATAAGCAGTTCGGCGAACTTTTGGCCTATGATACCCTCTGCATCGACTCCTACTTGTTTGGTCTCATTGCCGCCTTCATGCGTCTAACTAGTGAGCCCAACAAAAGAGTCCGATCTGAGGAGGGATGGGTTCTGCTGCCAGGTCTGATTTGTCCAAGACGGCGTTTGAAAGAAAATCGGTTCCCCAGTGAACTGTTCAGAAAAGAAAACACAGAGGAAGACGGGGGGAAAACCCGATGGAATGACAACATTGCAGCATGGACAGAGAACTTCCAGAGACCCAGGCTTTATCAGAGGGGAAGACAAGGGGGGAAAACCGATGGACTAACAAATGGATACTGAATGGACGGAGAAACCATTTCCAGAGACTCACGCTTTGGCATACGACCGACAAAGCTGAAGGACACGGATCAACATTTTTTATTTAGGGCCTTAATGACTCCTTCAAGGAATTCAAGAGAAGAAGAAAGAGAAAAGATTGAAGTATCGTCGAGAATGCTTGCTCCTAAGATGTTTTGTGGTTTATTGACCAGAACAGGACCTTTCTCTCGAGCAGTTTTAATTTTCAGCTTCAGTGTCGGGGATTTTCTGTTGTAAACTTCCCTGATCAGAACAGTTTGCCAGCTGATTGATTTTTCGTCCTCTGTTCTTTCTGTCAAATAAATTTGCCTCATTTGACCTGAAGATTTTTTTTTCTTTTTGAGTTGTTTCCCACAAAGTGGGCAAGTACAGGGAATCTTGCTATTTACCTTTCATATGATTCGAAAATGATAGTGTTAAGATGGACAGAGGTAGTGCATGCATTATTCGTCTCTCTCTCTGTCTGTCTGTCTGTCTGTCTGTCTGTCTGTCTGTCTGTCTGTCTCTGTTTTTTTGCCCTTTGATATCGCTCTTTATGATGGTGCCTTGGTCTTTCCTCTTCTCTAGTGGACTGCTTTGGGGGTTTGCTTCGGTGATAGTCATATGTTGGCATTTGTGTGGATAGAGTAGTTCTGACATCAGTTACTTGTTCCCTTTTCCTTGGGTTCTCATATCTTGTTTCATGTCATCACGGTTTTGTTCCAGGAATCTCTAGATGCATCATTCAAGTCTATCGCACATTCATTCATTAATCTAACATTCGGATTAGTTGTCATTCATTCAGTTTCTGGTTAGTATAGCTAGATTCCCATCCTCATCGTGTCTCCATTGAATCGTTGCTATTACCTGAAGCTGAGTTATACAGCAACTTCTTTGGTTCTGGAAGGTCACTAGCCCCTTGGCTTAGCGAGGTGATCATATCACAGAGTGCGACAGAGCTAGTTTCCGGTCTGTCTGGCCATTTGCGTGGCCAGGACGAGTCCTTTTAAAAGTAACGTCTTTTCTGAACAGTGAGGAGTGCAGTTTGTCCAAGAGGGACATTGTACTCTGACAATTCCATATGCGCTCCACCCAACTCTGCCAGCAGTTACGTAGCATACCACCTGAGCTTGCGCAAAAGCCTATGTGCTAGCACGGTCTTAAAATGCGTACGATTGTGTTGGGGGGGGGGGGGGAGGAGGATGCAGAGGTGGGGAGCAGGGAGTTAAGAAACACTAAGCTGTTATCACCAGAATGATGGGAATATTAAGATGGGCAGTGTACAGGCCAGTTGTTATTGTTGCAGGGTGGGATTGAACTCGAGATATCAGATCTTAGTCCACGGGTCTATCGGAAGAACCAAGCGGTCTGCGAAACCGTTGAGATCTGGTGGCACACTTTTGTATCGATCTGATTTGTGTGGTCTACATTAAACCGATTCAAAGCGTTCACAAGGTCTGAATACAGGAAATTACAAGATATACACACACACGCAGAAACACACACAGACATACACCACACACACACACACACACACACACACACACACACACACCACACACACACACACACACACACACACACACACACACACACACACTCACTCACTCACTCACTCACTCATTCACTCAGACACTCAGACACAGACAGACACTCAGACATAGACAGACAGACAGACACACACACACACACACACACACACACACACACACACACACACACACACACACACACACACACACACACACACACACACACACACACCCCTCTTTCATTTTGTGCATATGTGTGTCTGTGCGTCTCTGTGTGTATGCGTACGCAACCGCGCTTTATGAACTGATATCTGGTAAAAAGAAACAGCAACAAGCCAGCCAAATGAAACGAGCTTTTCTGCTTGGGGGAATCGATGATTATGACACATTACTGAGTAGATGAGTAACTGCTGATTTAGCGAATAGCATCCATTGATCTGCAGAGGATCATGAACTTCCTCGCTGGGGTGGGTTGGATTTACAGCTCCATAATTTCCGTCACTCCATCTTCCTCTGTGACGCCTGGTACATTTCGGCCTAACTCCTTCTCGTTCCACATTTTGCCTCTTTTCTCCAGAGAGCACGGTCGTTGACACACTCCTCCGATCGATTGATATCGATACCAATAAATTTCATATCCTTGAATGGAAGGTGGGTCTGGCTTTTGTATACATAATCTATTGACAGAGATTTTGAAGCTGATCGTGCAAATAAGCTTGAAGATTACATAATTTGAAGGCTGGAGAGTTTGAATCTGAAACTGTTAATCAGTCTGCGAATTTGAAACAAGTTATAATTCAGTCTTATGACTAGAAAATTTGAAACTTCAGCTTTATCCATGTCTTAAGATTAAGAATTGAAATTGAAGCTGTAAATCAGTATTAAGGACAGAAAATTTGAAACTGAAGTTGTGAACAGGCCTTAAAGCTACATAATTTGAAACTGAAGGTGTAAATCAATCAAAAGGCAGGAAATTTTGAAGCCGAAGTTGTGAATCAATCTTAAGGCTAGAGAATTTGAAACTGAAGTTGTAAATCGGTCATAAGGCTAGAGAACTTGGCACTGAAACCGTAAATCAATCTTAAGGGTAGATGATTTGAAAATGAAGCTGTAAATGAGCCTTAAGGCTTGAGAATTTGAAACTGAGCTGTGAATCAATCTTGAGACTTGAGAATTCTAAACTGAAGTTGTGAATCAATCTCAAGGCTAGAGAATTTGAAACTGTTGCTGTAAATCAGCCTTGCGGCTACAGAATTTGAAGCTGAAGGTGTAAATCAGTCATACAGCTGGAGACTTTGAAGCTGAAGCTGTAAATCAGTCATAAGGCTGGAGAATTTGAAGCTGAAGCTGTAAATCAGTCATACGGCTGGAAACTTTGAAGCTGAAGCTGTAAATCAGTCATAAGGCTGGAGAATTTGAAGCTGAAGCTGTAAATCAGTCATATGGCTGGAGACTTTGAAGCTGAAGCTGTAAATCAGTCATACGGCTGGAAACTTTGAAGCTGAAGCTGTAAATTGGTCATAAGGCTGGAAACTTTGAAGCTGAAGCTGTAAATTGGTCATAAGGCTGGAAACTTTGAAGCTGAAGCTGTAAATCGGTTATACGACTGGAGACTTTGAAGCTGAAGCTGCAGATCAGTCATAGTCTGGAGAATTTGAAACTGAAGCTGTAAATTAGTCATACAGCTTGAGAATTTGAAGCTGAAGCTATGAATCAGTCATACGGTTGGAGAATTTGAAACTGACGCTGGAAATCAGTCATAAGGCTGGAGATTTTGAAGCTGAAGCTGTAAATCAGTCATACGTCTGGAGAATTTGAAGCTGAAGTTGTAAATCCATTAGTCATTATTACCTATATCACCTACACGTATGTATGCACCATTGTTTTTGTTGTTCACACTTACTTTGTCGTAGCGCTGTCGCCGTAACCCGGCCTCATCAGCGACTGACTGTGTTACAGGTTACGGCGACAGCGCTACGACAAAATAAGTGTGAACAACAAAAACAATGGTGCATACATACGTGTAGGTGATAAAGGTAATAATGACTAATGGATTTAGTAAAACCTACGTGGCGGACTGCTATAATTTGTCAAAATGGAAGTTGTAAATCAGTCATAAGGCTGGAGAATTCGAAGCTGACGCTGAAAATCAGCCTGAGGATTAAAGAATTTGAAACTGAAGCTATGAATTGGTCTTTATGCTAGAGAATTTGAAGCTGAAAATCAGTAAATCAGTTTTAAACCAGAGAATTTGAAGCTGAAAGTCAATTAATCAGTTTTAAATTAGAGAATTTGAAGCTGTGGCACGGTCTTGAGGCTAGAGAATTTAAAGCTGAAGCTATAAACCAGTCCTCAGAGCAGAGAAATTAAAACTCGAGCTGTAAGTCAGTCTTGAGGTGAGAGCGTTGAAACTGAAGCTGAAAATCAGTCGGTTACTGCCAATATTTGGCGGCCCCGGCACCCTCCTCCCCCCCCCCCCCCCCCCCAAAAAGTTTCTTTTTACCATGCGCCGTTACTTGTCGCACTTAAGTTTTTGACGTGAACATTACGGCATGTTCAGTCTTCGATGCTGTTGAAAGGAATCCCGCAATATTACTTAAATAGTTGACTACCTTACCTTATCACCGAGTTGTTTGCAGGAGTCTGGTTGATAGAGTTAGGGGGTGAAAGGGTTAAAAGCACACATATTGGTTGTCAGCTTAGATCCGTCGAACTGCTCTTATCACTTCTGTACTCTACTGTTTTGCCTGGTTTTCATTGTCTTCGAACACAAAATAAATGTCCTTGCTTGTCTCTTTTTATCTGCTTTTAATGCTTTTCGGATTTCATTTTGACGTTGATCCTTAGGTTAATGTAGATTTACAATCTTGTCTTTTATCTGTTCACGCATTTCAAGATTTCGAGGTTAAAGTCATGCTGTCTCTCTCTGTCTCTGTCTCTCTGTCTCTGTCTCTGTCTCTGTCTCTCTCTCTCTCTCTCTCTCTCTCTCTCTCTTTCTCCCTCTCTCTTCCCATGCTATCTCCCTTCTTTCCTTCCACCTGTTCTCTCGTCCTTCCCTCCCTATCTGCACGCGTGCGCGCTGGCGAGCGTGTTTGTGTATGTTCATAACTATGCTCCACCTTGTTTGTGTGGGTGTCTTTGCATGTTTGTGCATATCTTGGTTTATATATCCGTGTGCGAGCACCTATCCATGCATGTGCGCATGCGTGCACACACGCGGACAGACAGACACACACAGAGACACACAGACGCACGCGCGCGCACACACACACACACACACACACACACACACACACACACACACACACACACAACACAGACACACACACACACACACAGACACACACACACAACACACACAGACACACACACACACAACACACACAACACACACACACACACACACACACACACACACACACACACACACACACACACATCATACCACATCGCAACATGTACCCCCAACAGAACGCATGAATAATGATAATGATTGCTGTACAGCACCTCGTCTTATAAAAGCTTTAAGCTCTCTTGCCAAAAGCATAAAAAACAAAAGCAGCCACACATATAACAAACATATGTCTACCGAAATAGAAGGACTGAAACAGTACATTGGTAAAGAAGCAATAAAAATGAATTAAAACCAGACGTCGACTTCGTATGTCGATTGGAGTAAAACAGATTCAAAAACTCTCAGAACATACACGAACTCACATATACAATCAGGCACGCACAAACACATGCACACAAACACACACCCATTCATGACCACACATACACGAACACACAACACACTCACCCACACATAGACGTGGGGGGGGGGGGGGAGAGAGAGAGAGAGAGAGAGAGAGAGAGAGAGAGAGAGAGAGAGAGAGAAATATACGCTGTTTTTAGCTGTATGTACAAGTTTTGTCAGTCTGTGATCAGTAGCGATTACGCTCTGTGAATGTTAAATTTGAAGGATACTCAGCGTTGTTCTGCTCTGTGTTTAAAAACTTTGCCTCCTGAAGTTGATCCGCGACAGCATTACACTAGGGAAAATGGGTGGTGGTGGGTGTTGTAGTGCTTGGATGCATTTTTGCGTTTTGCTGGAGCATAAACGTTGTGTGGTTTGTAAGTACGTGGGGAGTTGTGTTGCGGTGTTAATCCTCGTGAAGACCATAGATCGTCTTTGAATGCGTTTCTGCAGATGGTGGCGATATTCCACTTCTCCACAAACTAAGGAGGAACAAAATAGTGTGGAGATATATGGGCAACTACACAATCATGATTGGTTGGCAGCGCTAGCGGGTAGTAGACTTTCATTGAATGGAGAATTTGATCCTCAGCCCGATAAATCACCCAGCTGCAGTGGGTTGGGTTATAGTATTGACAGACTGGTAGAGGCTAGAATTGTCTGACAGATCTAGAGCTTCAGCTGGGGTAAGAGAATGGTTAAAGTTGATGTTGATGTCACCTGCAGTTAACAAACTTCCTTAGAGAGCGTTGGAAAAATAGTCTGAAATTTTTCAGTTTACTTTTGTTGTTGGTAGGCGTGCGGTACAGGCAGAAGAGGTTGATGGCATGGTAATGGAGGGCAGAAGTCAGCAGTACAAGTTTAAATGAATGATACTGGAAAGGAAAGCTACGCTGAAGTGAAACGTTTGACGATAGTAGTTCCTTCATCATAACCACAATGCCACCGCCACGCGTGAGTCGGGAAAGAGGATGGAGTGATGTAGCGTTTTGCAGCTAGGTCTTTACATTCTACTTTTTGTACATTTCAGTGTGCACAGTCATTAACCCTTTGACTCCCTAACTCAGTCCACCAACATTCCACATTGTCAGCAGTAACAGCAAAGCAAAACTTAACCCTTTGACTCCATCACCCTATCCGCCAACTTCCTGCAGGAAACTAGTGAAGAGGGTGAGGGAGTGAAAGGGTTAATAGGAGACCTTTCTTCTCTCATGCCAGCTGATTTGCATGGAATGCATGTATATGATACACTCACAAGCGCTCACACACACTCATATATGGTGGGAAGGTAGGTACATAGGTATCAGACAGATTAGATTAGATAAGATAAGACAGATTCAATTTATTTGCTTATTTCAAACTTGACAACAGAATCAAAGGGCAAAAACGTCAACAAACTTATGAAGTGAAGCACATGTGAAGTTTAGGCATCAGAGATGGGAAAACAAAGAAATGAAGCCAGAGTACAAAAGGCCGATGCTATGAGCTTCATCCTTTCAAAAATACCTGAGCAACCATATGGATACAAAAGCCAGGCTTCTCAGGATATAGTCTTAGTTCCCCCATTTAATGTACCCAGATAGCAGCTAAAACTCTTCAGACACAGGTAACACGTTTGATGACATTCCCAGGCAGCAGCAGGAGGAGAGAAGAGAGAGAGGAGAGAGAGAGGAGAGAGAGAGAGAGAGAGAGAGAGAGAGAGAGAGAGAGAGAGAGGAGAGAGAGAGGAGGAGAGAGAGCCACGCCTGTAAACCATTACATTACACAACAGTGGTTCGAGTGATTTGGCTCACTGCCCAGGCTGCAAGTCAACTGGTCAACACTTTGAACTTAGAACACCAGATACTCGGGCTCCAGAGGAAGACCACGATGATGCTTTGGGGATGAAGTTGTAGACACATTTCACATCTGCGACATGACTCTACGCTAGGCTTTCCGTCTAGCTGCAGACGGCCAGTTTCATCTCCCCGGGAAACCTTAGGGCACAAACGGAGAGAAAAAGTAGGTAAAGCAAGTATTCGTTCTCAGTTTAGCAGCTGTGGTGGGTCACCTTTGATAAGTGGGATGACCTCCGACAACCATCTATTACAGCCTTAGGAACCCCATGCATGAAAGGATTAATGAAAATATGTACTTACCGTAAACACCGTGGGAGGTGTGTTCTGAAGAGTTCGTGTCTATGTACCTAAACTGATATGACCAAGGACATTCAGCTGACACCCTATCTTCAAAACGCGACAGGTGGATAAATTAGATGAGAAAAAGAAGAAACACAGCAGCGGTCGAGTGTCTTGGCCTTTAACGTAGAAAGGTCAGTCCTACAATGTGGAAAGGTCTTGGGGAAGAGAGGTGGTAGAAGTCTCATTACTCTGATAACAGCTTTATGAGGGTGCCCCCCTCCCTCTCTCTCTCCCCTCCCTCCCCCCCTCCGTCTCTCTCTGTCATACACACACACACACACACACACACACACACACACACACACACACACACACACACACACACACACACACACACACACACACACACAGGCACACACGCATTAATTACCATTTTCTTGCTTGTGCTTCTCCTTCTGCCTGTCTCAAAACGACAGTAGATGCTGTTACTTGCTGATATTCTTATGCATTATGCCTTACACATTTCATTTATTCATATCTTTCTTTTCGTGTATTTTTAGTTTAATGCAGATGTGTAAATTAGCAAAGGCCCGTTTGAAAAATAGCATTTAGCGAATAACCTCATCATCATTATGTGCCCTTCCGCACGGCGTTGGCGATCATGGCCCTCCATACGAATCTGTCCTTCGTCGCAGCAAGTACATCTCCCACCCTCTGTCTTCATCCACTCTGCAAGTATTTTCTCCTAGGATGTACCTAGCGCTCATTTTCCCGTCAGCTTTCCTGTTGTGACTAGGTGCTCTGATTTCTCTTGCCTCATAATGTCCTATAAATGTTGTCTTTTCATAATCTTCTTTAATGTTCTTTTTGTGTCTGCCTCCTTCAAGACTGTCCGGTTTGTTTTCTTTGCTGTCCATGAAACTCGTAACATTCTTCTCAGAAACCACATTTCAGCTGCCTCAGTCTTGTTCTTGACTGTCCAACGCTCCACATCCGTACAACAATATCGGTTCTGTACAACATTGAAGAACTCTCTTCCTGATCATGGCTGATGTTAATTGATAGACATTTGTTGATAAGAACGCTTTTCGTTTTCTGGAATGCTGTCTTAGCTTGGAAGATTCTGCTATTTCTAATGTGCATCTTCCGTCTGGTGAGATGACTGTTCTGAGGTATTTAAACTTGTCTGAATGTTGTGCCATTTGCCGGTATTTTGCATGAGGGGATTTTTTAAAACTGATTATCATGACTTCAGTGTTCTTGCTATTCAGCTCCAGTGCTTTATTTCTGCTTTCTATTTCTGTTATATTCACAAGATTTTGTAGGTTTTTTATTTGTTTTTTTCCCCTGCAATTAGAACGGTGTCATCTGCGTAGCTAAGGTTATTTTTCCTCCATCCTATATCCAAGGGCTTTCTTCAAAGGTTCCTCATGATGGTTTCGCTGTAAAGTGAAAACAAATCTGGTGACAGAACACATCCCTGCCTAGCCTCTCTTTTGATAGTTTGGAAAGAGCTTATATCATTTTCTGCTCTCATTGCTGCTGCTTGTCCCCAATACGTATTACTTATTCTTAGATCCTTTCCTTCAACATTGAGACTTTCTAGTTGAAAGATAAGTTATTCGTGTCTTACCCTATCAAAAGCGTTGGTATAATCAAGAAAACATAAATACAAATCCTTATTCAACTCAATTGATCTTTGAACGAGAGTTCTTAGGATGCATATGGCATTAATATCTCCTTTCCTTTCGACAAATCCACCTTGTTCTTCTGCTGTTTCTGTTTTGATTCTGTTCCTAGTCCTCATCATCATTATTCTTAATAGAATCTTTGTTACATGACTTATCACGCTGATTGTGTGATGGAGTTCACATTCTGCAGCCCTTGGTTTCGTTTGAAGTGTATTAAAAATTGATTTTGATATGTCTTTAGGGTTTTTTCATAAATTTGAGTTGGAGGACTTTTTTCCTTTCAATTTTCAACAACAAATTAATCTAGAGCCTCATTCATTTCTGTAGTAATACTGTCTGGTCCTGGGGCTTTTCCTGGTTTCATCTTCTATTGTTTGGAAATTAAATTCTCTCTCTCTCTCTTTCTCTCTCTCTCTCACGCACACACGCACACAACACAAGCACACACACACGTACTCTCTCTCTCTCTCTCTCTCTCTCTCTCTCTCTCACACACACACACACACACACACACACACACACACACACACACACACACACACCACCCCCACTACTCACTCACTCACAAAACCACACACACACACTACACCACACACACACACACACACACACACACACACACACACACACACACACACACACACACACACACACACACACACACACACACACACACACACACACACACACACAACCTGTTACTGTAATATAGTCTACGTTGTTATAGTGGCTCATTGATACAAAGATAAACAGAAAACCCCACATGCTAGGTGAGACCTCAAGAGATTGCCAGCGCGGAAGTCGTATGCACAGGCTGACGGTTTATGACGACAAGACAGAAGCTATCCTCATTGGCACCCGTCAGAAACTTTCTCAGCTGCCTCCTCTTTCTCTCCCATTATGTAACACATCAGTCCCAATTTCTGATTCAGCTAAAAACCTTGGTGTCTGCATTGACTCTACCCTCTCCATGAACAACTTTGTTTCTCAAACTGCCAGATCTTGCTACTATCACCTCCATCGTATAAGCCTGATCAGGAAGTATCTCTCTGTCGAAACAACTGCAAAACTCGTTCTCTCCTTCATAATGTCTCGCATTGACTATTGCAATTCACTCCTGTCCGGTCTTCCTGCCTCCACCATTCACATCCTACAGCGCATTCAAAACAATGCTGCACGCCTTGTACTCAAAAAGAAAAAAGCTGACCACATATCTCCTCTCCTGGCACAACTTCACTGGCTCCCTGTATCAAAGCGCATACAGTGCAAACTAGACACCATGTGCTACAAAAGCCTCAATAATGCAGCCCCCGATTACCTGTCAAGCCTACTTGAGATCTATGTTCCCTCACGTACCCTCCGCTCTGCCTCCGATCCTCTGACTTTTCGCTTAACACGCACTAGGCTCAATACCTATGGTCCACGAGCCTTCTCTGTTTCTGGTCCACTTTCCTGGAACAAACTTCCTCTCTCAGTCCGTCAGCAACCTACTTTTGTCTCCTTCAAGTCCGCTCTCAAAACTCACCTTTTCTCCTCTGCATAAAATCCTGACCTCACTCAATCCCCTCTGCAGCCTGTCTCCACTCGGAGGGGAATCACATTGTAATATATAATTGTCCATTGCTTTTATTCTTTCTCCCCATTTATAGCCGTGCGTGTGTGTGTGGTGTGCGCGCGCGCGTGTGTGTGTGTGTGTGCGTACGTGCGTGCGTGCGTGCGTGCGTGCGTGTGTGTGCGTGCGTGCGTGTGTGTCTTTTAGCGCTTAGATTTGATTTTGTCAAGATTTTGCGCTATATAAATAAAATATTGTATTGTATTGTATGATCATTTTGGATCTTGTCCATTACGTGGCATCTATTGTGTCAGTGCATATGGAATTCATTCCAAACACGGAGACGTTATCTTGAGAAACTGAAAGTGTCGTGTACAGTAAACTACAGTAATTATCGTCGGCAATCTTAATTCAGCCTAACATACGTTCTTCTTTTCTTGCAGCACATACCAAGCCCAAACATATGAGAGATAAATTGTACTATCACTGTTTGTTGTCGAGTGCTTAAAGCCTTAATTAAGAAAAGCTGATGAAAAGAAACTGTCAGGGTTCACAAAGAAAAGAAACAGCTTTGTCCAGTGCGGATCATGCGATAACAGCTTTAATCATGACTGATCGATAGTTGTGGAGAAAGAGGTCAATACTTTTTATCGCAGCTTTTGTCGGTCGTTATGTGAACTTGGTCTGTAATGAAAGCACATTGTAAAGGACTGTATGATTGATGGTGATGTTTTCGTCCTTTGCGTCTGTCCTTTTGAGGAAAAAATAGGAAACTGGTTCAGGTCTATCCCTCTCTCTCTCTCTCTCTCTCTCTCTCTCTCCTCTCTCTCTCTCTCTCTCTCTCTCTCTCTCTCTCTCTCTTCTCTCTCTCTCTCTCTCTCTCTCTCTCTCTCTCTCTCTCTCTTTTCTCTCTCTCTCTCTCTCTCTCTTCTCTCTCCTTTTCTCTCTCTCTCTCTCTTGTGTGTGTGTGTGTGTGTGTGTGTGTGTGTGTGTGTGTGAGAGAGAGAGAGAGAGAGAGAGCGAGAGAGAGAGAGAAAGAATTGTGTGTATGTGTGTGTGTGTGGTGTGTGTGTGTGTGTGTGTGTGTGTGTGTGAGAGAGAGAGAGAGAGAGAGAGAGAGAGAGAGAGAGAGAGAGAGAGAGAGAGAGAGAGTTGGTTGGTTGGTTGCCGGATCATTCTTTTCTGATGGTCTTCTTCTATCCGTCTACTTGTACCATCATGGATATCGCCAGGGAAAGAGTTGACGGTCAGCAGCGAACTTAAAGTCCCGAAGTGGAGGAATATGTGATGTGAAAACCTTTTTCACGCCGTCAGTCTAGGTCTTCCACGGTCTGCCTGTCCCTTGAATTCAAATATCTTTTCGGTATGTGCTCGGCCTGCGGGTGGGGGTTACATTCCTGTCAGATGACCAGACCACTTAGTTCTGTTGATGGCTATGATAATGAACTGACGTTTTTCCCACCGTTTCTCTGGTTATGTTGACTCTGTTGTATCTTACCCGTTAGTAATTTTTGCTGTAGGAGTTTGGGACTGGTATGTTTGGGTGAGGATGACAATGGAACTGATGAGATTGGCCTGGCCTTTGTTTCAGTAGAGATGTTGAGGTATTCCAGGAGTGAGAAGTTGATAGGTGGGTCTTCACCATACCCAAGAAACAGGTATTTGTCTTCAGCACTTGTTTTTTTTTCTTTTTCGGTCAGGCAGCGAAAACTGATAAGTCGTGTTTAGCAACTGTTCATTGACTGTTCGGAAAGTTCTTGACAAAATTGTGCCGAAACACCCGATTTAAACGTGTATACACTTTTGTGGGAGTAAAGGAATTTGTGTTTTTGGTCACAACGTAAAGCGTGAAACGTGATGACTTGACATACCTTACAGCTGTTTCTTGTACTATACCATTATTTTCAAGCCAGTAGATTCATGTAGAGTTTTTACTGGCTTCATAGGACACTACAGATAGCCTATGTCTGGTTTAGTAAGAGACTGATGCAAGAATAGACAATAGTATAGAGAACTACTCGTTTAGATGAAGCTTTGAGACCTTATCAGCGAGTTGGGTTTATACACAGACTTATGGCTTATGCCATGATGGCTAGGGATCTTGCCCATCACATTGCACCTGCGGCATTGGTGCATGTGGAATTCATTCCGAGGGCAAAAACGCTCTTTTTTTTTTTTTAAACACTAGAGATAGTTCAGGTGGGAAATTCATCGTCATTAGATTTGGACAGTTATTCTCCACCGAAATCGGCCGACAGTTATCTACCAAACTCCTTTATCCTACACAAAAACCTATGCGCTTGCAAGGTCTTGAAATGAGGAAGTAACGAGACCTGTGAAACGCTGGCAGCACCAAAATGGTTGGGATGTTACTGTGGGTGGCTAGCAAACCAACTGTTATAAAGTCGAAGAATGTCCAACGAAAAGCAAGACTTCTGAACTGATGATAAACAAGCAGAAAATGACAGTAGTTCGGAAGACCCCGCCCGTCTGAAATGGATAATGCAACATTGCAAATGGGATAATGATAAAGTACACACAAAGGTTAAGCCCTGTTCCCTTGCCAGCTTAGTCTCTGTGTAATGAAATGAAATTGGGAAGACGTGGTGGACGAAGGTAGTGATGAGATCATCAATAGGAAGCTTTATATATAAACTGTCATTTCTCGTGCTTGGGTATTTTCGTCCGTAGCATGTTCAACATCGTACGTTGAGGCTTGAAAACTGTCAAATATACCTCAGGATTTTTTTGGGAAATATAAATTACTTTAGAACAGAAAGTCTGAAGACAATACAATGTTTATTAGTAAGGTACTTTTGTTCTATTGTCTCACACTAATGAGCGGTGGGATATGTGCTGACACTGATGGCACAGAACAGAAAGCGAATGAGGAAAGAGTGAAACGGTCTGATGACTTTCCAGCCTCTCAGATAGAACTTGGCAAGCTGGCCCAACAAATCACTCATCAGGAGAGCGAGATTACAGCTCTTAAGAACCAAATTTCTCACCTTCAGGCGGACTTGAGTGAGTATGTGTTGAACTGTTTGTTTGCGATGAGTCCCTTTAGAAAAAAATAATAGTCAACCAGCGTTAAATGAAAGTAAAGGTTAGAATGAAAATGGCAGAAGACAAAAAACATCTGTACCGGTTTACATGTTTTGATTGATTCTTTATTGTGTACAGCATTGGTGGTGTAATGTTTAGAATGGTGGTCTGTCTTCCAGGCAGTCGATAACGGATCGTCCCCTGGTCAATTCATCTAGTCTTTGAGGTCATGTTAGCTCAGTTGGTTTGACAGAGCGCCATGTTAACAGCTCGGGGTTCTCCCCTTGGGGATGCTGGGGTCTCTTTCAGTATAGACTGTATCCTCACCTTCTGGAAATTGAGCGCTAGAAATTTCCTCTTTCTGTCACTCTGTTTCTTTCTTCCTCCTTTGCATTGTGTGATTTCTTCCTGTCCGTTTCTGCCTTGCTGGTCCATTCACTCGTATGTGTTCGATAAAGTCTTATGTACTTTTTCTTAGGATTGATAATTAGGTAAATGTATTAAGTGGATTTTTGCTGTAGGGAAATGAGATATCCCGAAGCAATTGTAGGTAGTTTATGCCCGTTTTTATATATGTTTTAGTGTCCTTATGTTTAAATTTGTATTCAGGTGTGCTTTTTAAAAAAAAAACTCCCCTGTGTGATAAATTAGACGGAGTGGTCAACACCAAGGGCATCTCCTTAGATTATGTGCGCGAATGCATTGAAATATGCCGGTATGTACAAGTAATTCTGTCTAGAGTTTGTTAGTTTCACTGTCGTGGGTTTCTTTTCCTTTGTTGAATAGGGTTTTACTGAAAATTCAATATGACAAAATACGCATCAATTTTAGACCAAATCTAACACGAATTCCTGTCTTTCAAAAAGGTATTTCGTTCGGACGTGGCGATTGGCTTTAACGTCAACTATTTTTCTTCCTCGCGTCAACTTAGCCAAGTGATTAGCGCAAGAATCAACTGAATGGGAGGGCATGAGTTCCGTTAAAAAAAAAAAAAAATTGGCCCAAAAATTTATTGTGGAATTTTTTTCAGAGCCGGTTGCCTCCAACCTAGAGTTAGTTCTGCTGCGGGCTCATTGGGAAGACTGGGACCACACAGTCGAGTGTCCATCTACTTAGTAGATGCGTCGTTGAGGTTGTTCGAATTTCTTGACCAATACCGAAGGTGTCTGTATCACTCGGGCCTGGTTGGCGCAGCAGTATGTTATGAAAGAAAGCGTAGAGTACAGCGCTCTCACGCAGTCTCAGTGCAAAATGGAACTGTGTAGCGTCATGACTATCATGCCCATTCTCGTCATCATAACACTGAGAACAGTTGTCCCAGATCCTGTAGTCCTTGATGCTCTGTGTCATGGTGACCTTAGCCTTTTTGGTGGTTTAGGAAGTGTGTTGGAAAGCCGAAACGAGCAGCGTGGGGGTAGTGACACAGGAGTGGTGTACGAGGTGGTGCAGGGATTCATATTGTCTTCTTCCTCTTCTTCTCCACCCCCACCCCCCCACCCCATGTTTTTTTTCTGTTTTTTCTTCTTCTTTCTCTTCTTCTCTTCCTCCCTTCTTCTTCTTTCTGCACATGCACCTTCCTCATTTTTTCGTCTCCTCCTTGTCTCCTCTATCATCTTCTTCCCTTCGTTTTTCCTCCTTTATTTTTTTCTCATCATCATCACAGGCATTGCGAGGACAGAGGTTGGTTTTCATGCTTACCGAGGCAGCACTCGCTTTAGTGTAACCGGGTACGGAACAATGATTCTGGATCGCGTCTTTTCGAACACTGGCAACGGCTTTGATACCCATAGCGGCACGTTCACTGCACCCGTTTCTGGGACGTACGCCTTCTTTTTGACTATCAGGTATGGCAAAGAATATAGTATGTTACCCTTTTTTTTCTTTCTTTTTAAAACCATCTTTAGGTATGGTAACAACTTTTGTGATTCTAGTCACGGGGTAAATATAAATCACGCATTATACAAGTCAGAGTAGACGGACATTGTTCTTAAAATCGAAAATTGAACCAATCTGATCAGTTTAAAGAGAAATGTCCTATGAAACGGGGAAACAAGTGGTTTTAGTAAGCTGAGCGATAAACGTTTGTTGACATAGAAAGGGCAGTCGACTGCCCAGAAGCAGCCTCTAGGCAGGAATTTGACAAGTCCATAGTAGAAATTCTGTACATCATGGAATTTTTTTTAAAACATTGTACACTTTAGTTTAATTCATTGGTTTTGTCGTTTTCGTCCGGAAAACAACAACACCACTTTTTTTTTCATGATGAGTGGAATGACAGCAAGTGAGATGTAGGTCACAAACACAAACAAACATACATGCAGAGACGCAAACACATAAGTATGTACAAATATGTGAGTTGCCGGAATTTTTGCGATTCAGTTCAATTCAATGCTCCTTCATTAATTCACTTTTTGAACTTGAAATTTGCATACACTGGGCTGGCAACACACGTATATCATTCTCACATCTACTTAAAACACAAACTTGTCCTAAAATTATCGAAATATAAACGCCTCAATGAGCCAGATCATCCACAAAGACTTGTCTTGATGACTTTTTTTTTAATGTCCTGTTGATTAGAACTGAAACAAACACGGTTTGTGGAAGATGAAAAAACCCATATTCGTGTTTAAAAAAAAAAAAAAAAAAAAATCCTCTTCCTGTTGTGTGTCATTGAATAGCAACAGTTATACAAATGGTAACTAATTCTTAGTAATTATACTTCTGTGTACATGAATGTTGTATAAACCGTTGTACAAGTCTGCAGTTTTGATAAACTAAAACCAGAAACAAACAACAAACACCTTTAGGGCAAGTTAATTTTTTTTTTGGCGACAGTGAAAGGGCCCGTGTCTGTCTCACACACACACACACACACACACACACACTCACACACGCACACGCACACACACGCACACGCACGCACGCACACACACACACACACACACACACACACACACACACACACACACACACACACACTCTCACTCACTCACTCACTCACTCACTCACTCACTCACTCACTCACAGAGAGAGAGAGAGAGAGAGAGAGAGAGAGAGAGAGAGAGAGAGAGAGAGGAGAGAGAGAGAGAGAGAGAGAGAGATTCAACTCACATAAATCTGCACATTTTTCTGAAAAACACACACTAACTGCCTTCCGAATTCTGTACTTTTTCGATCAGATACAGTCATCGTTGCAATAGCAGTTGCAATGAGATGGAGTTTTTTTTTTTTTTTTTTTTTTTTTTTTTAAAATGTCATTTTCTTTCCCCTCGTTGTAAGACTGTATGATTTGTGTTCCGTCCCTTTGGTCACGGCGGGATGGGTTGATGTGTAAGCCTGCTGTGCCTGTATCCACTTTTATTATTATTAATATTATTATTATTATTATTAGTAGTAGTAGTACTCATTATTACTCAATATTATTATTATTATTATTATGTTGTTGTTGTTATTCACTACAGGGGTTATACGGACAATGACGCTATCATAGACATAACATATAACGGCAGCACCAGGGCACGGGCTTTTGTGCACCACAGCAACATCCAGGGCAATGCCAGTGTCTTCATGCACTTGACCAAAGGCACCAGGGTGTGGCTGAAAAACGGCCTCAGCACCACCCACGACATGTACGGGTCCTACTACACCCACTTCTCAGGCTTCCTTGTGCAGGCTGATCCTTAATTTAAAAAAAAAAAAAGGGGGGGGGGGGGGAGAGGAAACGTAATATGCTGTCTTTTGACTTATTTAGATATACTACTTACTCTAGAGGGATACGTTTCAATATCGGTAAGATAGGCTGTGTATGTGGCTTTGTGGAGAGGTGAGGTGTTTTCAGTATAAATAGTAAAGCTGTTCTAACCACGGGTGGTGGCCGGTGGACAATGGTATTTTCGGCGGTGGTGATAGACTTGTTGTCGTAAGGACGAGTGGTGGGCGTTAGACAGTGCTCAGATGCATTTCATTTTTTCTGTTAGAATTGAGGATTGGGTACACGTATTGGGTACATGTGTTACGTGCATTTCTGGCTGTAAGGAAATGTTCAAAAGCAGTTTGAGTAACGTAGGTCAGATGTTTTAAGTGTACTTATTAGTTCTGGTTACACGTTTGTATTCATCATCATCATCATCAGGTGCCCTGCCGCATGGCGTTGGCAATCATGGACTTTCATCTGTCTCTATCTCTTGCTGTCCCAAGCATCTCCTCCACCCTCTTCGTCTTCAGCCACTCTGCAAGTCCGTCTAGCATTTTCTCCCTGGGTCTACCTGGTGCTCTCTTTGCCTCCAGCTTTCCCGTTGTGACCAGGTGGTCCAAATCCCCCTTCCTCATAGAATGGCCTATAAATGTTGCCTGTCTTTTTCTAATCTTCCTTACGAATGATCTACTTGAGTCTGCCTCCATCAAGACTGTCTGTTTGTTTGTTGTCTTTGCTGTCCATGGAACTCTCAACATTCTTCTTAGAAACCACATCTTGGCTGCCTCAATCTTGTTCTGGCTTTGCTTGTTGACGCAATACATGGATACAACCTGCCCGACATGCTTTGTATTATTGTTTATCTTAATCTCCTGGTGATGTATTGGGCTGAATGGTCAACGACAGCGACATACCCTTAGAATAAGACTGTGTACGAGGTGTTGTGTGTGTTGTGAAGTGGTTATAGCCCTGATAAGGATCTGCCTAGTCGGCTGGGCTCTGAATGGTAAGATTAAATATGTATTTCCTAGCGTAGACTATTTTGACGAAGGATGGCGTTTTAACAAACTGAGGAAGCGGAGCCACACACACAATAATGAATAGATAAATCCGTTGCCCATCCGATGCTGAGGGTTGAACCCGCAACCCAAGCGTCATCAGCATGATGCTGTAAACACTGGGGCCCCCGTAAGTGTCGAACGTACGACATCTGCGTTATCAGCACGACGCTCTGAACACCTGAACTACCAGGACCCTTGACAGATTGATAAAAGGGTAGACACATACGCTAGAGAGGACCTCGTGATCTTGCAAACACACAAGTCCTGGGAGCATTCGTGTGCCTTATGTCATGATAGTTTGAGATTTTCTCCATGACATGGATCTGTAGCGTCAGCACATATGGAATTTATTCCTAGTGCGGAAACGTCATCTTGAGAAACTGATACAGAAACTTAACGATGGATGTTGGGCTATCGACGGTATTTCGGTTGTAGAGTCGTTATCAAGATAGCATAAGTTGTTTGAATACATAGATAGAATCGGCGATGGCCAGTAGTATTTTCGGCTGTGGGGAGATGCGTTCCGAGATATATACAGCGATGATAAGGATGATGCATGTATGGAACCACAAGCGTCGGAAGACGAGAAATTATGGAATGGGTTCACGCCCTCTCTACACTTTGAAAGTTCCCTGTGCTGTCCAGGAATAGAGAGAGACTCGCCAGAAGAACGCGGCATTCAGATACCATGCTCCAAGCAATGGCACACTGATATAGATAGTGCAGGTGACCTCAGTGATGACACAGAATTCCGACAACCCTCCATAAGTGCAGCTGGAGGATCCACGTGCTTGGAAAATATTATAGTCAGATCGCTGTGGCATTACCATGATTTTAGCTTGGATTTCGTCACATAGCATCTGCAGTATTAGCGCATATGGAGTTTTGCGAGACCGGTAACGCTTCCTTGCGGACGTGTCTACTGAATACATAAACAAGAAGTTTTAAGTGTTGGTTCTTCTTTACAGTATCATTTATAATTAATGAAAGCTGAGTTTGTAATGCGCTTTTAAATTCAACAGACTTGTCAAAAATCAAGTCTTTCGTGGTTGGCTGAGGTTTCCTTTTGCAAGTCGGTCTGTATTCCTGACACTCTAATGACTGTGGTAATCATGTGACGCTGTGACTGATTGGTTGGGGTTGATGATTCTGAACCTATTAAAAATGACTGCTGGCTTAAAATCTGTTGCGTGTGGCTTCTATTGGATTGCTCTGTGTGTGTGTGTGTGTGTGTGTGTGTGTGTGTGTGTGTGTGTGTGTGTGTGTGTGTGTGTGTGTGTTAAATTAATTGTCAAGAAAAAACTCGACATGCAATACATCGTATCTGATTAAGTGAGCGAGAAATTAAATATTAAAATAAATCCCGTTACTATGGAACTGATCATTTTTCCCCATCCACTACACAGATCTGCAAAAAGCATTCATTTTTTTCAATAAGATCTTAACGGTGTCACTTGTGACATAATTATTCACCTCAAATTACTGGTCTGATGTGCACTACAAATTGGCACAAATATAAATCATGCCACACTTAAAAATGATCAAAAATTAATCGCATGGGCGGGGTTTCGGATCTAATGAACATCTAGCTTCAGTTTCAAGTTGTCATGATGGTGTATCCGCGCTCGGAATGAATTTTGTAGGCGCTGACGCCACATCAGATGCCATGGAATGGATACGATCCAAAATGATCGTGGCATGAGGTGTAAATCGGCGCATAGCGAGAGAACACACACTCTGGTCATACTGACCATAATGTTACAGGCCTCGGTAGCTATGTTGGTTGAATATCGGATTCACCTGCTAATGGTTGTGAGTTCGAATCCCGGGGAGCGCTGCATTAACATTAACCCTTTGACTCCTGCACCCTGTCTACCAGCAACCGGCATTGTCAACCATGCTAACAAAACAAAAACTTAACCATTTCATACCCTCACCCTATCCACCAGCTTTCTGCAGGAATAGGGTGAAGGAATCAAAGGATTAATTTTTTTGTATTTGGTGGATAGGGTGCGGGAATGAAAGGGTTAAAGCTGACCACCTCCCTGTTCCACCTTAATATACGTGTTGTTCTGGTGGTGTCAGAAAAGGATTAGATAAGTCCCCCCTTTCCCCACTTCCTGGGATGGTTATCCCCGTCGGCCACATCACCTGAGGTGGGTGCCGACGTAAAAACTGAACCAAATCAGTTAATAATGTTACAGTGATTGCATAGCGATCCGTCTGCCCTATCGCTTATGGGGGTGCGGACGATAAGCCACAAGTAACGTAGCAAGCACTACGAGCTTGCTAGGTGGTGTGGTCACATCAGACGTACGGGGGTCAGTGTCTGTTCTTGTATCAGCCTGTCACTGACACAATTTAGGTCATAATTACTTTAATGAAATGTGTCTCACCATCTGCAATGCCTTATGAAGTTGAGAAAAAAAAATTGATGTGGAACTGGATGAAAATATACCCATCCCCCTCACTACCGCCCCAGTACGGATGGCCTATATCGCCACTGTACACAGCCACATCATAGAAATCCACCCCTAACAACACAACACGTGATCCACGTGGATTCATGATCTGACATCTTGAGTTCAATCCTAGACTGCAACAGTAAAAACTGTCTGTTTTGCTGCCCATCTCAATGTTTCCATTATTTTGGCATCAGCTTAGTGTCCCCCCTTCTCTTTTTTCCCACTCCTCGGTTCAAGTCCTTACCAGCGCACAGAGTAGAAAGCAGGGTTAGGGAGTCTGTCGAATAATTGCTGGCAGACTTGGGTGGAGCGCATATGGAATTGTTTTGAATGCGATGAATCCCCCTTGAACAAAGCTCCAAACAAACTCCAAACCCCATTCCACAACACAATGTACAATCTTCCCCAGCATTTAATTCTCTCTCAGCCCATCGTCCATCCCCTACCCACCATAAAAAAGTCGTTTTTTTATCGTTTATCTCAAAAGTTCAGTCAGTTGGCCATGGGACGAATTCATGTGTCAGTAGTTGTGTTTTCGAAACACAGAGTGCGCTACACTGAAACCGGCTTTCTTTGCTGGTCTATCTGAACATAAATGTTGTTCTGGTGGTGTCGGTGGATTAGACGAGACCCCCACAACCTTCCTGGGATGGTTATCCCCGTTGGCCATATCACCTGAGGTGAGAGCTGAGGTAAAACCTGAACCACATCAATCGGGCAAATGTTGGCTTCTTAGCCCATAATTAACTGTCGGCTTTGTTCCAGCACATACAAAAGACTTTTCAGATACTGCCTCAGTGCCTGTGGCAGAAAGTGAAAGTAATGAAACAAGGAATCATCAATGATAACATTAGTGATAATGTAAGCTGGTCTTGCTTGACGATGATGTTAAAAAGAACTTCTGTTCAACACAAAAGTATACAAATGTATGCATGCTGTCTCCCTCCCTCCTCCTCTCCCTCTGTCTCTGTCTCTGTGTGTACGTCTCTCTCTCTGTGTCACTGTCTCTCTCTCTGACTGTCTCTCTCTCTCTCTCTGTCTCTCTCTTTCTCTCTCTAAACCAAAAAACAAAAACAATCAACAAAACAAAACAACAACAACAACAACAACAACAACACACGCACACACACACAATGCTTACACACACATGCACAAGTATGCACCGCAAATACATACACATGCACGCATCCGAACACACACGCACATGCGCCGCGCGCGCCTTCACACACGCATGCTGCACACACACACACACACACACACACACACACACACGCACGCACGCACGCACGCACATGTAACACGGTGTGTGATCGATTTTTCTCCAGATCGAAGGGCTGACTGGCTCTGTTGATAGAGCCAGGAGCTCGAGATTTAAGGTCTGGAGTTCCATCCCAATCCGCTACATAACATCTGACTTGTTCGCTGCCTATCCTACGAGTAGCACCAGTCATTCTGGTGGTGTCAGCCTGAGTGTTTCAGAAGTCCCGTTCTGCTTGCCCCTAACCCATCGATTAAAAGTCTACCAGATAATTGTTGGCAGATATAGGTTGCCTGCATATGGAACTGTCTGAGTGCGATGAATCTCCTTTGAACTGCTCCCAAACTACAAACTGCAAATCAGACGCAGTATTTCACGGTTCGAAAGAGATTAAGGAATACTAATTATACTGTTATATAATAATAATAATAATTACAATATTTATATAGCGCAAAATCTTGATAAAATCAAATCTAAGCGCTGAAGCAGACACGCACGCACGCACGCACGCACGCACGCACGCACGCACGCACGCACGCCGCGCATGGCTATAAATGGGGAGAAAGAATAAAAGCAAGAATAAAAGCAATGGAAAATTATAGAGCATAGCATATACAATTATATATTATAACCATGTGATTCCCCTCCGAGCGGAGACAGGTTGCAGAGGGGGGGGGGGGGGGGGGGGGGGTTGAGTGAGGTTAGGATTTTATGCGGAGGAGAAAAGGTGAGTTTTGAGAGCGGACTTGAAAGAGACAAAAGTAGGTTGCTGACGGATTGAGAGAGGAAGTTTGTTCCAGGAGAGTGGAAGGTGACATCGATTTGGACCTGTTATTGCCTTGGGTTATTATTATTATTATTATTGTTGTTGTTGAATTTGTTCTTGTTGTTTTATTATTTTCACAAGGATTGATCTCATAATTGCGCGATTGCTTGTAAAGTTCAGGGTTGGTAATAATGTGTGAAAGGGGGCGGGGGGCGGCGTGCGCACATATTCCCCACACCCGCTCCTGTCAGAAACGGTCGAGTTTACATGCAACCAAAGTACTCTGATGCAACGGCGTGCTCACCAGGCTTAGTGATACAAGGGAGCTAACCGATGAGTAATTAAGAGAAAAGTGCATTCATTGATAGTCTCCCTTAGCCCATACCGCCTGATCTCTTGGCTCGCTGGTAAGGCGTTTGTTTGTACATGTACTTGAAGGTCCGTAAACCGTAGATATTACATTTATGTCATCCAAAAATCAGGACATTGTCCTGCATATAATGGACCGTGCTCAGCCTGAGGTCATTATTCAGAGAAAGACTTGATATGGTTTCAAACAAGAATAATACAATGGATAATAACAACAAAATTAAATAAGAAGGATGTACAAATGGAGGTTGTTTTGTCATTTTGAAAAGAAAAGCATTGAGCATACCTTTTAGAATTAGAATATGAGCCAAGAGTGAAGAAAGACTGTAGTGTAATGAAATCAAGTACAACTTCAAATACCAGTGGTTTTTCTTTTAGTATCAAAAAGAAACATGAAAGTATGTTGTTTTTGTTTTGGTACAGGAAAAGATGTTCGTACTGTTGTATTGTTTGTCAAAAAGCTGTCTCTACACTTGTAAAAGGAAACATAATCAGTAGATGTATTTAAATACATTCAAGGACCCTATTAAAAGAACATAACACAAAACGCAACCTTAATCTAGCACAGTTTACTGCAAGTGGTATCATTAAGTCCGTGTTTGAAGAAACTTAGATTTAAATTGTATCGCTTTTATAACTTTTCAATGTATATTTATTGTACCAGTAATGTCTGTTTCATGAATGTTTGCCATAATGTCATGTGTATTCTAGCCAAGCCATAACAACATTATGTGTATTGTAATCAGCATGTAATACAGTCCGTGTATTGTTGAACTGTGCTGAAGAATCAGGGTTTGTAGTTTGTGGGTTTAAATCCTATTGGTCTGTTCAAAATCATTGAGGTTTTTCGGCATCAGCCAGCTTCTACCCATAGTTGAGTGTGCTGTGGGCTCATTGGGAAGACTGGGACCACACTGTCAAGTCTCATCCACTTCACGGATGCTTCACTTAGGGTGTTGCTCAAATATCTCGGGCCTGGTTGACGCCAGGATGTATTATAAAAGGAAATGTAGAGTACAGACACATCACGCAGTCTGTATCCACAATGGAACTCCATAGCATCATACTTATCATCTTCCTCGTTATGCATCATCACAGCATTATAAAATGTCCCAAACCCGGTAACCAGTAAAATGGCGCAGAATTGGCGCAACGAAACAAGAGCAACAGACAAACAAGCAAACAAACGAAACGAAACGAAACCAAACCAAACCAAACCAACTCCACTCACCACCACACACATACAGCACCAACAAAATAATAATAACCTATTAAGTTTGACAGAATAAAAAGTACAACGAATTATGTTAATAGTAACAAAAGTTAAAGTGCGTAGCTGAAGGGGGTGGGGGTTGGTGGGAATAAACATAATGTATTTCATTTGGAAAAGTGCAATTTGTAAGTAGGCTATATGATTAAACGGACTGAACAGAAGATTGGTCTGGCCTATGAACCTCGATGCAATTTATAAATGGGGCTCTTTCTTTCTTTTTATTTTTTTTAATTAAAATACTTATGCATTTATCGTCTTATTTATTCAATTGTGTATGTTCAGTCATCAGTGATCAAAAAAATAGAGAATGATATGCACATTCTCAAACACTTGCACCGCGCACGCATGCACACATATACGGAGAGAGAGAGAGAGAGAGAGAGAGAGAGAGAGAGAGAGAGAGAGAGAGAGAGAGAGAGAGAGAGAGAGAGAGAGAGAGAGAGAGAGAGGAGAGCGCGCTTGAGCTTGAGCTTGAGCTTGAGCTTGTTGGTAACAAACATTTACCCGGCTCACCAACCCTTGAATTTGAAGAATGATCACTACGCTTGCTATCCTCATCATGCTTTTATTTTTTTTTTTTTTTTTGATAGATCTGTAGAATGCAGATGAAGTCTGGGGTTCAGTTTCAACCCGCAGTATAAAAGCAGGCTTGTTCGCTGCCCATCTTGATCCTTCAATATCGTCAGCTTAGTCTTTCACAGGTCGCTTCTCCCCCTCCCTCTTTAAAGATCTTACAGTGCAAAGCGTTTTGCGCAGCTCAGAACACTTAAAGAGACTACCAGGTAATTGCTGGCAGATTTGGGTGGAGCGCATTTGGAATCGTATGAGTGTGATGAATCCGTCTGGAGCAGGCTCCAGGCTCGTAGGCTGTAACTCAGGCTTACGAGTGTACATACGAACAGGCTTTCAGGTATATATGACCGTTGTTTGCTGGTTGTTGTTTTTTTCCCCTCGTCTTTTTTTCCCTTCTTTTTTTCCCTTAGTTCCTTCAGATGTTTCTGTGGTACAGTTTTTGGTGTGTATTTTAGGTTGTCATTATTTGTTTGTTCTATTAAAATTTGCCTTTCTCTTTAATTAATTAATTAATTATTAATTAATTCATTTATCTGTTTATTTATTTGCATGTTTATTTATTGTTCTTTTGCCATGGACGTAACCATACTACGTTTTCAGAGATATGCACGCTGGGTGTTGTGTTTTCCCTAACCCGTGAAACGCTGGCACAAGAAACAACAGTTTTGTAAAGTGAATGAACTCTGCTTTTGATCTCCAACTTGCAAAAAAGGAATGAAGTGAGTTTGATATACAAATCTATGAACGATAAAGAAAAACTAACTTGGGATTAAAAGTTTGAGCTCAAGTCTGTGGCAGGCTTGGTTATGTAAATGCACACGCCTATGTGTGCTTGTTGGAAAGTGAGTTATCGACTGTTCAAGGGAGCTTACCAATGATTCAGAAAGCAGCGCAATCTGTGTATGGATATTTTCCCTTAGACTACATCCGCCAGGTGTCTTTGGCTAGGCTTCATACTACGCACGAACTTTTTTCTATAATCAGGTAATTATGTTCATTCTAAGCTTATTTGTATCAACACACACCCCCTCAACAACAACAAAAAGAAAAAGGTATATTTATATTATATATATATTATATATATATTATATATATATAATATATATATATATATATATATAAAAATAAATTGCCCGGAATGGTTTTGCGCGTCATTATTTTGAGAGACTAAACGGGATGGTGTGCCTGGGGTGAATTGAGGATGGAGTCTTCACTGTCAGTTGTTTGGGTGTGTGGAAGGCGGGGTTGGGGGTGGGGGGCAGACTGTTGTTGGAAGACATAAGCATAGCTAGGGAGAACTTTCTGTCAGTCCTCCGTCATTGAACAACTGCTGTCGAGAATTGGGGGCTTAGTGGGCAGTGTCCTGTGCTTGTCAGATCAGAACACGCAGCGCTGAAATTTACTTAAGTGCACAAGCAGCAATGTGAAGTATCCTCCGGTGGGTGGCTTCACGGCGGCCTGAAATCGCTAATTTCTATTGATTTCTTATGGCACTGGGACTTTGAAAGAATTCGGCTTTCGTGCTATTTTGGAGGGTTGAAATGAACAGTTTTGGGGCAACCTACAGATTATCACAAAAAGCTAACATCTAATGAAGAAGTGGAGCGGCTTTTGATTCTGCCAATATTCATTCTTTCATTCATTCATTCATTCATTCATTCATTCAGTCAGTCAGTCAGTCAGTCAGTCAGTCATTGATTGGTTAATTTATTAATTTGTTCATGTTTGCCCCCCTCTGGGGATGCCAGAGATTCTTTCAGTATGAAGTAGCACACCCACCTTCTGGAAAATTATGTGCTAGAAATTTCCTTTTTTCTGTTACTCATTGTTTCTGACTTCCTGCTTTCTTTCTTTCGTCTCTTCCAGTCATTTTCTGCTTTACCGGTACATTCATCTTTATGTGTTATAATAAATATATAAAGCAATTCATAGTTTCTATAAGGACTTGTAATTGGGTACCTGTACTGACTGCATTTTTGGTTGGAAAGAAATGTGATGTGCAAAAGTAATTTTCATTAATTCAGGCCAGTTTTTATATATGTTTTAGTATGGTTAGCTATGTTTCCATTTGTGTGTGTGTGTGTGTGTGTGTGTGCGTGTGTGTGTGTGTGTGTGTGTGTGTGTGTGTGTGTGTGTGTGGTGTGTGTGTGTGTGTGTGTGTGTGTGTGTGTGTGTGTGTGTGTGTGTGTGTGTTAAACCCTCTGGTGATTAATTGGACGGAGTGGCGTATCCTTAGATATTGTACGCAAATGCATTGATAAGTGTGCCTAATTTTCTTCTCCAGCTTTTCAAAATTTAGGTTGAAAGAAGTGTTGGATCGGTTATAGCCCTGATATGGCTCTGTGCAGTCGGCTGGACTTTAATCAATAATGATGATGATTATTTATTTACTTATTTATTTTCTGGTTACACTGTGAATTTGGGCCAGCTCTTATTGACGATAGTATATACCTGTGGGAATGTGTTGGCTGCAGAATTCTGCAGATCCTTTGCTGCAGTGAGATCAGTGACAGCGTGGCTCTACACAGGATCGTGATTTATCGTCTTATCTGAAAGACTCGTAGGCAGTATAGACTGCCTTTTAAGGTCATAAGGTTTGGGGGGAGTGGGGAGCGGGAATGACATGCCTGATCCATGATTCGACGAATCCGAGTTATTCGCGTCCAAAGCACTGTGAATTATCGGCAGTTTTTAACTTCATCTTTTTTCTTTGTAAACAGCTATTCCATTGAATATTTATGATTATGGTTGTTTTTTATAATGATGATGAAAACGTAATTCGGTCAGTTCTTTTTTAATGTTCAGGTATATTTATACTTTTGTATTCAGGTTTGTGTTTTTTTAAAGTCTTAAAATAAATGTGTGGAATAGTCAACACTAGGGGCGTATGCTTAGATTACGTACTGGAAAGCGCTGATATTTTTACACAATTTTTTGTTTGTTTTTGTTTGTTCTTTTCTCATGACCAAGGTGTTGTGTGTGGTTTGAGATGGTTATAGCCCTGATGTGGCCCTGTCCAGTCAGCTGGGATTTCATGATCATGATGATGATGATGACGACGACGATGACAACAATAATAGTGATGCTACTACTACTGCTACTGCCAATAACAACAACAATAATAATGATGATGATGATGGTAATAGTGATAATATTAATGATGTATGATGACGACGATGACGACCCTGATGATGGTTGTTGTTGTTATCATTACTATTATTATTGAGTGCATAGCCTAGTGGTGAAAGCGCCACTTGCGCGCAAAACATGAGAAACCCTGGTTCCCGTCTACGTTGGACGGGGAATTTTCACCCCCCCCCCCCCCCACCAGACTTTGTGTAAGTGACCTGGGCACTAGTCTTTCAGTTGAGGCGATAAACCAAGTTCCCGTGTGCAGCATATATACTTAGCGCATGTGAAAGATCCCATAGCAACAGAGAAGTTGTCTAACACAAAATTCTGTTTAAAAAAAGCAAGCAAGCAACCAACCAACCAAGCAAGCAAGCAACCAAGCAAGCAAGCAAGCAACCAACCAACCAACCCCCCCTCCCCTACATAAAAACAACTGTCATTAATGAATAAAGATACATGCATACGAATTTTGTTAGATGGGAGAGGGAGGGAAAAGATGGGAGAGGGAGGGAAAACAGGGGTGGAGGGGGGACACAGGGCAGCCGAAAAAAAAATGGCGCCATGCTATGGTGAGCCGTTTTGCTTTGGGCGAGAACCCGTATTTCACTTAGAAAAAAACTCAGTTGGTCAGTTATGAGACAACAATAATGATGATAATATTTCGATTAAACTCTTGATGATGTAGATGATGATGATAACGACTATGAAAATAACAGTAATGATAGAAAAAAATAATATAAAACATAAAGCCAATATAATAAAATGTAGTAAACTCGTCTCGGAAATTAAAAACAAACAGAAAATAAATCAGCCAATCGAGAAATGTTTCCTAATCATTGTATGAAACCGTGTTCCTCATTTAATATTTCGTTTTTGCAAGGGGGTGATGTATCTCAAGTAGGGGAGCCTACCACTGAATACA
>CM060313.1:75512905-75547905 GCA_030674185.1 Monoplex corrugatus
AGCTGTCTATCTATTTGTCTGTCTATCTATCTATCTATCTATCTATCTGTCTATCTATCTATCTGTCTATCTATCTATCTATCTGTCTATCTATCTATCTATTATCTGTCTATCTATCTATCTATCTGTCTATCTATCTATCTATCTATCTATCTATCTGTCTATCTATATATCTATCTATCTATCTATCTATCTGTCTATCTATCTGTCTATCTATCTATCTATCTATCTATCTATCTATCTATCTGTCTGTCTATCTATCTCTATCTGTCTGTCCGTCTATCCATCTATCTATCTATTATCCCACCTCATCACGTCAGTCAAATGACTCATTTTGTTAAGGGGCTTTTCATCAAAATAAACTTACTTATGATCTCGCATCTCACATCGCTTCCCACATATCAAAAACCACCTTGTCACTATGCACAAGCATCAAAACTATTTCACAACAGGACTATAACCAGAATAATCCTTGCATCACGAAAACCTTGCCTTCACCGTCCTGTTTCTGTTATCTCAGTCTCTTCTGGTCATAATTTTAAAATTGTAAATGCTTCGATCTCTAGTCCTTTTACAAAAACATGTAATTAATTTCTTCCTCATACTATATAGAGAGCTAAGTAAATATCATAAACGTCTCCACTATTAAATCAATGACAGTAAACGATTGGCATGGATGTCAGATGGGTCTAGGATCCATCAACAGTAGGCCTAGAAGAATTTACAGTTCCGAACAGATGTCAGGAACACGCACTTTTTTCTCAAAATTATTTAACTTTTTGACTTTTCAAATCAGAATCGGAGTTAAAACAACAGCAACAACAACGACAACAACAACAACAACAACAACAAAACCCATTTTAAACACTTTTTACAAGGAAGTCACTCCTTTCCCCCGTGGAAATGCCGAGGGCTTTTTCAGTGTAAATAGTATCTCTACCTTCTGGAAATTCTGTGCTAGAAATGCCCTCTTTTCTGTAACTATCTTCATTTCTGCCTCGCTCCTTTGCTTTCTGTTATATTTTATCATTTTCGGCGTTGGTGGTCCGTTCACCTGTATGTGTTCTGTAAAGTCTTACATACTTCATTATGACTGATAATTGAGTAAGCTTACATTTAACTGTATTTTTGGCTCTAAAGAAATGTGACGTGCAGAAGCAGTTTTAGATCATTGAGGCCCATCTTCATGTATATGTTTACTGTCCTTCCTTATATTTACATTTGTATTCGGGTTTGCTGTTTTGTTTTTGTTGTTACTCGATGATGAATTGAATGCAATGGTTAACACCAAGGGCATATCCTTAGATGATGTGCACAAGTTCATTTTTATGTTTAATTTTCTTGTCTAGTTTTTTTTTCCCAGGGTCATCGAGGTGTTGCGTGCATTTTGCGGTTGTTATAGCTCTGATATGACTGCACAATCAGCTGGGTTTTAAACGTCATCAACAACAACAACAACAAAGCAGCAACTACTGCTACTACTACTACTACTGCTACTTCTACTACTACTCACCTCACCTGTATCACCTGTCGGCGTCACCGGGTTCAGTGTCGGCCGCTGCACTCTTTGACACCACCACCTCCCTCTAGGCTACTCTGTTTTGACTTTTGTGGACAATTTCTTAAATATTTAGGCCACTCATGTCTCGATACATGAAATTGGAGGTCTGCGTTTCTTCCCTTTTGCCACCGTTTTTCTTGAAAATGGTTGCCATGAGGTCCGTGTTCTTGCTGTGTGACACATGGCCAGTGTATTTTAGTCTTCTCTTGTTAATATCTGCTGCTGCTGCTGCTACTGCTGCTGCTGCTGCTGCTGCTGCTGCTGCTACTACTACTACTACTACTACTACTACTACTACTACTACTACCACCACCACCACCACTACTGAAAGTCATCCCATATTACACGGGCGCGGTAGTCAGGTGGGGAAACGTTGGACTTCTAATTGGAAGGTCCTAGGATCAATCTGCCTGGACTGTATGGCTTGATGGGTAAAGTGTGGTGATTTGTCCTATCTCCCACATCAACATGGGTGCAGACCTGCCAGTGCCTAAACCCTGTTCATGTATATGCGCATTCATAATATAAAATGTGCGCGTGAAACGTCCTGGTAATCATTTTAGTGGCTGGCGTATGAAAACATGAAAATAGCATGCAAGCAACGGCAAGTTGAAAAATGGCCTTTAGACATCTGCAATCGTTGGAAAAAAATATTGTTATCATTATATCATAGTTCTATATTACATCTTCCCATTGTCCAAAATCATTACACAAAAAAGCACATGAACAACAAAAACCAATGCTTGTTCCTGACACGTAAAGAAAAAAAGAAAAGAAAAAAAAAAAAAGGGGGGGGGGGGGGGGAGATTGCGCCTAAACTCATAAATCCCCAAAGCGCTTCACAAAAGCCTGAGAAACAAAGATAGACACACGGACAACAAACATGTCGACTTATATCGCCCTGATGAAAGCACATGATAAATTAAGCAATGAAATTGAAGTATAATGAAATAACCGTTTCAGATGTCGACTGGTGTTTAAAACGCGCGCACGCACGCACGCACGCACGCACGCATGCACACACACACACACACACGCAAATTCCCAAATGCATGAATATATAATGCGCACGCGCACAACACACACACATACAGAGCGAGAGAGAGAGAGAGCGAGAGAGAGAGAGCGAGAGAGAAAGAAAGAGAGAGAGAGAGAGAGAGAGAGAGAGAGAAGAGAGAGAGAGAGAGAGAGAGAGAGAGAGAGAGAGAGAGAAGAGAGCAAACTATGTTCACCAAAAGATGTTGTTTTGAGAGATGAAACATAAATCAGACTGGAATCAGTGTGGTGTGTAGATGTTAAGAATGTCCGATAGATACTGAGGGCCTGTTGCAGAGGCAGATAAGAGTTTGTTATCGATTCTGGACTGAACAGGAAGTTAGTGTAGTGTTTTCAGAAGAGGATAGATATGCTTTTGTATGAAAGATCAGAAAACAGCCAAGCACCATTGTTTTGAATTTCTGGAGCTTGTGGAGGTGTTTGCTTTTGCCTTTTCATCTAGCAGAAATGTATTCTCTGTCATCCTAAACTTAAATTTAACCATACATTGAGTGGCAGAAATCATCTGTCAAACTGGTACAGTGATAGACGCGAGTATTATCCGCAGAACTTTACTGGTACAGTGATAGACCTGAGTATTATCCGCTGTGCTTTCATATGACGGACAATGAGAGACGATGATGCTACGTACTGGTTTGGTATAGAGAACAGAGACAGTGTAGGTCCGAGAACTGATCCTTGTGTGATGCCATGGTTGGAAAATGTTTCAGAATAGAGGCCATTGATCGAGACGTTTTGAGTGTGACAGTTGATATAGGATTTAAACGATGAAAGCACGAGATGATCATACATATCCAAAGTTGAATGTGGTACATGGGATCATTGGGATAACTGGGACCATGGATTAGAATCTTCTCCACAAACTGCCGACAGTCCACAAGTTGCTAAATTTCCTGACCAAACACCATAGGTGTCTGTGTCTCTTCGGGCTGTTTGACGCCAAGATACCGTATTATGAAAGTAAGCATAGAGTTCAACCCTGTCACATAGTCTCAATCTTCAACGGAACTCCATGGCATCATGATCTTATCCTCATTGTCATGAAAACATCATAATGTCGTGCAAGTTATCCTGGATTTTGTTGTCCTTCATGTTCTGATTTTTGTAGTGACATCAGTTTCGGTTTTCTCGATGTCTGAGTTGCTTGCGTTGAATTAAGTTAGAGGTCTTCGGAGTCGGTGCTTTCTCTGGGGGCTGTTGTTTCGGGGTGGGGGTGGTCTCCATTCGTTCGTTCGTTCGTTCGTTCATTCATTCATTCGATCACTGTTAAGTTCTTCACTGCAGACTACAGAACAGAATTATCTGCTCCAGTATCTAGATGAGGAGATCGCAAACTATGATAATCTTGTTTCCTTTTTTCTTCCTTTTCTTTTCGTTTCGTTCTCTCTCCTCCCCCCCCCCCCCCCCTTTTTTTTTTTCCTTCCCCCTTTCTTTTATTTTCGTTCGTTCTTTTTTGTTTCGTTGTGTTTTTAAAATTTGGAATGAACAATATTTTAAACATGCATGAGAGAGACAGAGAGAGAGAGAGAGAGAGAGAGAGAGAGAGAGGGGAGGGAGGAGGGAGGGAGGGGGGAGTGCATGCATTCCTTTGCTGTCTCTACTTTGTGGTGTGACATCAACTAGTCTTTCTGTATTCTCTTGGCTTGTCTGGTGAAGGCTTCCTTTCAGTGTTGTCACTGGCATGCCCTGTCTTGACGACTGAACTATTGTTATCGTTCGTATGGAGGTTATCAGGCAAGGTCCTGAGCAAGTTGGATGAGAACAGGACCTTTTGAGCGCCACCAAAGAGACTCCACAGCAGTGCCGGGTCAGCTCTGGAGAGTGGCAACTTCATACCTTGCCTTCATTGACTTGCCTGTGCTGGAAACTATTCACTGTTATAAACACGTTGATTCAGTTGACATCCTCTTTGATGAACTATGTTGTATTGTCACATATTGTACACCTGCAGAAAAAACCCAAAACAAGCAAAAAAGACCAACACACACACACACACACACACACACACACACATACACACACACACACACACTCTCTCTCTCTCTCTCGCTCTTTCAAAAACAACAACAACAACAAAACAAAACCAACGTATAAATAAATAACGGATAGATAAATGAAAGGTTATAAAGTTTTGGTATAATTAAATCGCTGGATGTTGGGAATCGATATAATATGTTTGCATAATTGTTAAGCATTACCCTTTTTCAACTGAAAAAAAAAAAGATCCTTGCCAAGTTGAAAAAAGAATCGAAATTTGTAATGCACACATCTTTACACGACTGTCTTAATTCAGATCGCTCCCGTGACTGCTAAATTTGGTCAAATAAAATGCTGGTATAATAAATAAAGAAATAAGTAAATGCAACATAAAACACTTTTCTGCATATAGATCGCATTTTAGAGCCTTTATTGTTTGAATAAGAGAATTTTGGACGCCGTCTTGATAATGTTTGGTTTGATAATATAATGACGATGCCAAATGCATTTTCGTTTGTTTATTCAACGGAAAACTTTCTCTAAAAGTGAATGCCATCGTGGCCATTATGTTGTCTAAATCCAGTTATACAACACTCTTGCTCTTCTTTTACTCTGCCGTTTGTTTTATTGCCCATCTAAAGTTTTGTTAGTTTGATGATTTACTGGAGTGAGGAACATGCGCATAGGCAGGCATACACGTACGCACGCACACGCACACATACGTGCATGCACACACATTATCATCAACACCATCACTACCACCATCACCACCAGTCTAACATATCACCATTAAGAAGCTTTCAAACACATTATGACGATAGATGAGCACAGAGAAGCTTTCAGTCAAAATATGACTATATAGGCCTACCTTCTGCATTGTATTCTAGTTTTGCGCCACATTTGGTGCCCGTTTAGGATGCCGTTTTTTAAGATATATTTTGTTGTTGTTGTTGGTGGTGGTGGTGATGGCAGTAGTTTTATTTGTCGAACTGGCGTCAGACTCTTTTCTCCATTTCACAAGGAGGATCTTGGTTTGAGTGTGAGAATCACTGTTGTAAGCCGTCAGAACTGTACACCATCATATTTCATTGTTAATACTGATTATGTGAAAATGGTCAGAGTCGAATAGGGGTGGGGGGGACAAAACCCAGCTGAGTGAACTAATTTAATGAAAATCACAAAACAAGGGGAATAGGAAAGTTACACAAAGGAAAAAAAATGACACAAGAGAAGTAAAAGTTTGAGATACGTGTGATAAATGAGTTTCACTTCTTTGTCGTAACGGGAAAAAGCAGTTACAAGTTTTCGGCTATTGTTCTCTCCAAAAAGGTTGTGATAATTTTCTTTGCAAGGTAATACAACTTGTCCAATTTCTGTGAAACGCCACCTTTTGACGTCTGAGACATTTGGAGGGAGATACGCAAATACACATTTCCTCTTCTCCAAAATCCTCCTTGGGGGTGCCGGGTGGGGGGGGGGGGGGGGGGGCTCTTTCGGCATGAATTGTATTACCATCAGAAAGTTATGTGCAAGATCTGTCACTTCCTTTGTTTCTGTAATGCTTCTTAACTTTCTGTCATCTCTTCCCGTCATTTTTTTGCCTTGCTTCTCTATTTACCTGTATGTATTCTATAAAGCCTTACGTTACTTTTTCCTAGGATTGAATTGAACTGCAGTTTTGGCTGCGAGGAAATGTGATGTACAGAAGCTGTTTTAGATAATTTAACCCAGTTTTAATATATATATATATATATATATATTATATATATATATATATATATAAATATATATATACACTTTATATATATATACTTTGTATTCCGGTTTTTACTTAACTCCCTTGATCATAAGTTGGTAGGAATGGTCAGTGCCAGGGGCACATCTTAGATTAGGTGCGCATATGTATTGATTGATGTGTACACTTAATTTTTCGTTACCATTTTAGTGAACGGTCGACGAGGTGTTGTGGGTGTTTTGAGATGGTTATTGCCCTGATAGGGCTGTGCTCAGTCAGCTAAACACCACCACCACCACCTACTAACTACACTATACCACTACTACTACTACTCTCTACCGGATGTAATGGTACTTACTTTTTTGTTTGTGAACGTGTGTTATTGAAAAAACATTGTTATTATATAAGTGATCGTTGTTGAAGTTTGTTTAGTTTTTCAGAAGAGGGAGACTTAAAAGCAAAAATTACTTTTGCAGTTGGCAACTTCTTGTGGGTCTGGAAGTATTCTGAGGCAGATTATGTTTTGAAGACCACTTTCTTCGTCTACATTGTCATTTGACTGTGCTCGAGCGTAGAAGACGACGGCGATTTCAACGGTAGGGGCACATGTAGCCAAACCTGAAATAAAGGATTAGAGACGGTAGGCTTACAGTGTGAGAAGGGTGAGTGACGGTTGGGCTTTGAACGCTGCTAGTGTCACTTGTGTGGACGAGGAAATCGAGTCGGGTTTTATTTCTTCAACTTTCAAACTTGCCAAGAAGAGAGAGAGAGAGAGAGAGAGAGAGGAGAGAGAGAGAGGAGGGAGAGGGAGAGAGAGGGGGAGAGAGAGGAGAGGGGGAGAGGCTGAGTTAACTTCTCTCAAGATTTTTTTTTTCTTTTTTTGAGAAGCAGAGGACATAGAGGTGCAATTAATATAGATTAATGCAGATTGGTGGTTGAATAAATGCAGTTCATAAACACATACACGTTATTACTAAATCCAGTGACAGAAAGTATGTGAGATGTTCGGACACAAGACACCGTTGTGTTCTGTATCGTATCACGCTGCCTGTATAAGTTGAGCACGCAAACGTTCGCCAGTGTCGTAGCAAGGTGAGGTGCCTCGTGTCGACCTTACCGACCAAAATTTAGCCCGCTCATTAACGATGAATCATCATCACTATCATCATCACAATCTGATGACACGTGGAGTCGTGTATTTGTTCTTTGTTGTCCTTTGTATACGCTTGACAAAGACCAGCTGGCCGAAAATGTCCGTGTCTTGTATTAAATATGTGCCTCTGATTCAAGTGTGTGTGTGTGTGTGTGTGTGTGTGTGTGTGTGTGTGTGTGTGTGTGTGTGTGTGTGTGTGTGTGGTGTGGCGCGCGCGTGCGTGCGTGCTGGTTCCTGTTTGCATGAACGCGGGTAGTAACTTCGATTCAGATATCTAATGACAGGATCACTATGTTCTGTGTGTTCTGGTTCGTCGTCAGGCTTAACTGGAAGGTTTAACCATAAGCTTTTTGTTTTATACTATTGCCTTTTAGTTCATTTTTTTTTTTTTAATCTACAAAGTTTTACAGGGAAATGAGACATGTCTATAGCAAGATTATGTTACAGGGAACTTTTGACATAGCTTCAACTTGACCTCAGTTAATTCATATCACTGGACTTACCTTCAAATGTTTCTGTGTTGCAGAAAGTCACCAGCGCCTCGTTACCAAAGGCAGAGCGGCCTGACCAATTTTATGACACCCAGGGGCAAACGCTGCAATCCTCGCAGGTGTGTGAATTTTATTGTGGTTTGTAGGCATGTGAACGACCCCCATTGAGTGTTCGTGGTAGGTATACTTTGGGTGCAGTGTGTTAAATGAACGGTCACCAAGTAAGTATTAGTCACCATTGGGGATCTCGGGTTTTTTTTTTTCAGAATAAATAGTATCCCCACCATTCTGGAAGTTGCGTCTCAGAAATTCTGTTTTTCTTTCATTGTCTTTGTTTCTGTTTAGATCCTCTGCTTTCTGCCATCTCATTTTCTGTCTTGCTGGTCCATTCATTATCGTGTCTTCCATAAAGCCCTTCATACTTTCTGTTGGTACAGTCAGGTGTATATGGGAATTGCACTTGTAGCTCAAGGAAACGTTAGCTGCTCAGTGGCAATTTCAGATACGAAAGACCAGCATTTATGTATGTTTCTGTGTACTTAGTTATGTTTATACATTTGTAACCAACTTTCTTTTTATCCTCCTGGTGATAAATTGGGAGGAATGGCCATCGCCAGGGCAATACGCTTAGATTTTAAATGCAAATGCAGTGGTATGTGTTGGGTTTTCTTTTTTCCTGTATGTGCGTTTTGTTTGAGATGGTTATACCGTGATACGGTTCTGAGCTGTCGGCTGGGCTTTAAACACTAATAATGATACTCGCCTACTATTTGTCATCATCATTACATTGGATCAAACAAGTTCGATTGTGACTTGAGAAACAAAACGTTTTGCGTGCAACCTTCAGTCCACCCAACTGTGAATAAGCATCTGACCTTGTGCAGGGTAGGCGAAGGTAAAGCAGGGGAAGAGAGGAGATGGGCACGAGAAGAGTAATATGCAGGGTAGGCGAAGGTAAAGCAGGGGAAGAGAGGAGATGGGCACGAGAAGAGTAATGTGCAGGGTAGGCGAAGGTAAAGCAGGGGAGGAGAGGAGATGGGCACGAGAAGAGCTATCACATTACTTCTCCCCTACGATCTCGGGGTTATTTTACTCGAGGGATGATACAATATGGTTGGTTCTATGCCTGCTCAGCCTTCCTCCACCGGCCTGTAAGTGAGGGCTTGCCTTGTAGGACTCAGGCGTAGGCCGCATCTCCCTCAGAGGCCGAAAGCTGTAGTATTCATTCAGCACATGCTCAACCTTGTAGTCTGTCCTCTTATGTGGGTAAGATGGCGATGATGATGTGATGGTGTTAATGACTTGTATCATCGAGATCGGGGGGGGGGGGGGGGGGTCTTTAATCTCATATCCATCTTCCAACAAACACTCGCTCAAAGAAAGTTATCATGATCAAAACACACACAATGGATTTGGGGGGGGGGGGGGGGAGGAATAAGATCTATTATGCTTATGACAAACACACACACACACAATGGACGGGGGGGGGGGGGGAGGAGGAGATAAGATCTATTACTATTACGCCTATGCCAAACACACACACAATATATATATATATATTTGTATTGTTTGTTTGTTGATAGGATGAATCATGAGCCATAGTCCAGCGAGGGAAACGCGTCATATACCTTCAGGAGGAAAATCTGAAAGCCTCGCCAGCCAAAGGGATCATCCTCACGTGGCCAGAGCTTTGTGTTGACCCACGTCGGTGTGTACCCTGGATCTACTCATAAGGCAGGTATGGCTCAGTTAGGGGCAGAGTCGGGATATGGTTGGGCGAGGATTATTCTAGGACAGGTTTAGATTGTGTGGGGTCTCAAGCCAGGCGATTAGACCACAGACTTGGGTGCGTGAACGAAGGTCTTTTGAGATGGATGGGTCATCATTATTGACACGGAGATCGTGTTTGTAACACACATGCGGTCAGTCAACAGTCTACTTCCATTAATGTTAACGAGGTAATTTTGTTTACGCAGAAGTAGTAGGCCTGTTTATTCACATGTGTATGAATGCATTTGCAAAGGGATCGTGAACTAATGGGTAACTGTGGTATTCTTTCTTCTGGTTTCAATTCTTAATTCTTGAAATATGCTTAACGGTACATGTTAATTATACCGAAACACGAATCGCAAGGAACATATTTGTGTGTGTGTGCGAGCGCACCCTTGCGTGCATGCAAGCGTATGAATATGCATGTGTTCTCTTATCTTCTCTTCCCCCAGCCCCTCATGTTTGACGATTCCTTGCTGTTTTCAGTTCTTTGAAGCTTTTCGTCAGTGACACAGATCAACTTATCTTCTGTGGAAATACACAAACATTCTGAGAGAAAGACAGGCAGACAAAAGCAGAGGCAGACATACATGTACAAAGTGTGCAATAAAGCGTACAGCAACAAAGCATCAGAAATGAACACTACTCTGTATTTCACATTTCCATACGCTGGTCATTATCAAAGCTTCTGACAAAGGCAGTACCATTTTCATTTCAGATCTTTGTACATTGACAGATATTCAGTCGTACGTGCACACAACAAACGATCCACAGAAACAGAAAAAGACGCGTATTCCTACACATTACGTTAAAGACGAGCAGATATTGTCACCACCCAAACATGACACAGATTACACAAGTATTTTGCAAATGGACTAAAAATGAATCAGAAGAACGTAAAACACACCACACACACACACACACACACCACACACACACACACACACACACACACACACACACACACACACACTCTCTCTCTCTCTCTCTCATTCTCATCACCACGATACTTCAGCGATATACAACTGACGCAAGAATTGAAACGAGCAACACCCCAAAGCCAACGCCAAATACACATCAACACAGTTTTCCTCTATGAAACGTTTTATGCATTTCAGAGTTTGTAACATCATATTAGCGATACAGTGAGGGCAGTGAATGGAACAAACACTCACTCTTATTGATCCTTTCCTGTGCTTCTGTTCTTTAATTTGTCATAATTAATGCCGGGTGAACAACTCGTGTATAATGAAAACCTGCTCGAACAGGTCTGCATGCAAAGCAGCCAACACCTATTGCCTCTGATCAACGCGTAATAACGGCGGGTTGCAGGTTATGCATTCCTGTTGCCTATACAATATGACAATTGCTTAATATAAAGGAGGACCGTTCCCCCCCCCCCCCCCTCTCTTCTTTTTTCCCGTCGTGTGTCGATGCATCAGTCAGTCAGGTCTATCTGTGGTAAGGTGATATACAGCAACAAATTAACAGCGTAACTGGATGTTTAGTTCAGAGCATTAAGAACATTTTTGTGCTTGCAGTAGAAGAAAATACGATAGGACAGGAATACAAGTTTGCGGTCTTGAGAGAAAACCTAATTGCCCTATAGTGTTTTGGTCAATGAGTACTGAATTGTCACTATGCAGGTTTGTGTGCCGTGATGCTGCATGCCAGTGGCGAGGACACTGTACATAACAGGAGAAGCAAGATTTAAATATTAGCAAACTCCAACATGCTTGCAGTCTAGACAGCCTGTTGTGTGTAGATGACTACTTTTCTTCCTGGTTCCTGTGTTGTCCCCTGCCTGCCCACACCCGTTAAAAAAAAAAAGCCCCTTCAAAACCATACCATCCAGTCCTTTTGGCTCTCCAGTAGGGAATTGGAACCCAATCTCTTGCAGGGCAGGAGGGGGATTGACCAAGGTGTGATGGTGCCAGTAGTAAGGTGTGATTAACGGGTTCCTTTGTCTTGTAGCATAAGTACTAAGTGTGGACAGGCAAAAGGCAAGATCAGAACGCAGGGAGAGAAGATAAGGAAGGTAATGGAAAGTGCTGGTCGACATCATCCACGACACAACAGAAGTTTGCTGATATTTTATTCTCGTTCTCTGTGCATGATGTACAGTAGCTTGACCAATGGTGCACAACAGATCATGGTACACAACAGATCATGGTACACAAAAATACATACTAACCACAACACTAAAGAGACAACACTTAAGATGGCATTTTAAGGCAACTATGTTCTCTCTCATAGTTACGAGATAAGAAGTCAAGGGCACGGTCCAAAGAGAAAAGGCCACAGAAAAAAACCAGAGCAGAAACCTTAGAGCAGTAGTCCCGATTCCTCACAGTTCTGTTTACTATTCTTTTCCTACTGCACGCGCAAAGACAACGCTCTGAACCAAACAGCCTATCAGGATGGATCGTGTGTGTGTTCATATTGTGTTCTCTGCCCACTGACAGTACATCTAATTTTCCAGCAGTCTTTTATAGTTTGTTTTGACTTTCTTGAAACTACCTTTTCTCCGACACAGCTCCCTTTTTCTTTTCTAGCAAAAAACAAATTATGGAAAACTTGTTGTTACAGAAACCACAACAGTATCCATGCAAAGCAGCTTGGTCCAAGAAGACTCCTGTCCAATGAGGCCTATGACACAGACATGGGCTCAATTGAAGACAACAGACCAGATCAAAATCCATTGGAAGAGTGCTGTTGAAGACAGATACTCCGTAAAGTCTTCTTTGTAAGTTTAAAAAAAAAAAAACCCTGTTCTGTTCCTCTCGTAAAGTCTTTCATCCCCTCCCTGACCATGAGAGAACATGATTGCCATAAAGTGCCATCTTTAGTGTTGTGGGTTATCATGACCATGGAGAGAACATGATTGCCATAAAGTGCCATCTTTAGTGTTGTGGGTTATCATGACCATGAGAGAACGTGATTGCCATAAAGTGCCATCTTTAGTGTTGTGGGTTATCATGACCATGAGAGAACATGATTGCCATAAAGTGCCATCTTTAGTGTTGTGGGTTATCATGACCATGAGAGAGAACGTGATTGCCATAAAGTGCCATCTTTAGTGTTGTGGGTTATCATGACCATGAGAGAGAACGTGATTGCCATAAAGTGCCATCTTTAGTGTTGTGGGTTATCATGACCATGAGAGAGAACGTGATTGCCATAAAGTGCCATCTTTAGTGTTGTGGGTTATCATGACCATGAGAGAACATGATTGCCATAAAGTGCCATCTTTAGTGTTGTGGGTTATCATGACCATGAGAGAGAACGTGATTGCCATAAAGTGCCATCTTTAGTGTTGTGGGTTATCATGACCATGAGAGAGAACATGATTGCCATAAAGTGCCATCTTTAGTGTTGTGGGTTATCATGACCATGAGAGAGAACATGATTGCCATAAAGTGCCATCTTTAGTGTTGTGGGTTATCATGACCATGAGAGAGAACATGATTGCCATAAAGTGCCATCTTTAGTGTTGTGGGTTATCATGACCATGAGAGAGAACGTGATTGCCATAAAGTGCCATCTTTAGTGTTGTGGGTTATCATGACCATGAGAGAGAACATGATTGCCATAAAGTGCCATCTTTAGTGTTGTGGGTTATCATGACCATGAGAGAGAACATGATTGCCATAAAGTGCCATCTTTAGTGTTGTGGGTTATCATGACCATGAGAGAGAACATGATTGCCATAAAGTGCCATCTTTAGTGTTGTGGGTTATCATGACCATGAGAGAACATGATTGCCATAAAGTGCCATCTTTAGTGTTGTGGGTTATCATGACCATGAGAGAGAACGTGATTGCCATAAAGTGCCATCTTTAGTGTTGTGGGTTATCATGACCATGAGAGAGAGAACATGATTGCCATAAAGTGCCATCTTTAGTGTTGTGGGTTATCATGACCATGAGAGAGAACATGATTGCCATAAAGTGCCATCTTTAGTGTTGTGGGTTATCATGACCATGAGAGAGAACGTGATTGCCATAAAGTGCCATCTTTAGTGTTGTGGGTTATCATGACATGAGAGAGAACATGATTGCCATAAAGTGCCATCTTTAGTGTTGTGGGTTATCATGACCATGAGAGAGAACGTGATTGCCATAAAGTGCCATCTTTAGTGTTGTGGGTTATCATGACCATGAGAGAGAACGTGATTGCCATAAAGTGCCATCTTTAGTGTTGTGGGTTATCATGACCATGAGAGAGAACATGATTGCCATAAAGTGCCATCTTTAGTGTTGTGGGTTATCATGACCATGAGAGAGAACGTGATTGCCATAAAGTGCCATCTTTAGTGTTGTGGGTTTATCATGACCATGAGAGAGAACGTGATTGCCATAAAGTGCCATCTTTAGTGTTGTGGGTTATCATGACCATGAGAGAGAACGTGATTGCCATAAAGTGCCATCTTTAGTGTTGTGGGTTATCATGACCATGAGAGAACATGATTGCCATAAAGTGCCATCTTTAGTGTTGTGGGTTATCATGACCATGAGAGAGAACATGATTGCCATAAAGTGCCATCTTTAGTGTTGTGGGTTATCAGTAGTTCACTGTCACCGTGTAGTTTTTGTATGCCATCTCTTTCACGCCATTTGCTGTACAGACTGCCTGTTATGTGTGGATGGTGATGTCAGACTGGCACTTCTCCATTGTCTCCCCGTTTGCTCCATGACTAAAGAACCCTGTCATTGGTTTAGGCAGCATAACCAACGACCACCGTTACCAATCTGTCGGTCTGAGGCAGTAGTTGTGGCTTTGTTCGTTACATGCTGGAGCGAGAACTATTTGAGCCGACGTAGGTTTTAAGCGAATTTTCTTGGTTACACAAACAACATCCATCACAGAATATAATGACCAGTTAGAGCTGTCAAAACATTACATAATAGAAACACGAATAACTGAATCATAAAATTAAACGATATAATTTTTAACTTGAGAAAACGATACAAAGAAAGAAATTGAGATAAAGAAGAAAATCGGATGCAGCTTGAGACTACCGAGACAAAATTAAGTTAAGATGCAGAGTACTGTTCATTCACTCTGGTGTGTGTGTGTGTTGTGTGTGTGCATTGTGTGTGTGCGTGCGTGCGTATTTCTTGACCATATTTTCCATAATGTGGAAAAACTCTAGTGTAGAAACATTGTGTTTTCTACACTGCACTAGTAATGACTTGGCGAATAACCTAACCCTGGAAAACCTGTTTGTTTCAGAAATCACGGCATGAAGATCCCTGTCCCAAGGGGCCTATGGTGCAGGCTGGAAAGGCCTTCATAAAGCCAGTATCCAGGTGAAGGCATTTGCATGGACATGGGATCGACTGATGAGAACAGCCTTGAACCGAGTTGGCTGGAACAGTGCTGTTATCGCCTGATACGCCCTAAGAGTTACCTAAAGAATGTTCAATCAAGTTTTCATCTTTCATCGTTCCCCCACCCCACCCAAATGATTTTTCTATCCCCGTTTAGTGTGTTCTCCTTTCCTCCTGTCTCTCCACGAACAATTTAGCACCCCCGTTTATTTTTGTCCCAGTTGCCTCGTTCAGAGCATCTTTTACCATCTACGCTACACATACTACTGCCGTGCAGACCCCATTACTTTTTCCTCATTGTCTTTTTCTGAGACTTCTCCCTTTGTTCATGCAGAGCCAGCATGGCCTTGATGGCACGTGCCCTCATTTCCAACTCGAGCAGGTCCATCTTGTCCTGCTCCACCTCTGGGAACAGCACGTCCATCATGTACTCGCTTCCACTACCCATCGTCCATTCCCCCTCTTCTCATCAAGGTCGTCGTCGTCTTCCATCTCTTCCCCTTCCTCCATCTCTTCCTTCTTGTTGTTGCAGTGGGTGCTGTGGTTTGTCTCCGACGTCTTCAGCTGTCAGGCTGAGTGGGCTGTCAGGTGGCTGGTCCTGTTAGCACAGACAAAGCTTGTTGTAGTCGGGAACAAGAGGGGAAACGGAGGAAGGGAAGACTTGGACCTGCTTGGTCAACACTTCTGTGTTTCCCTGCTTGGCTGCTGATGACAGTAGGTCTGCGTGTTCTTTTCTTAGCGTCCCTGCTAGATCCTGTACGACCCGCTTGTGCCAGCATTGGTCCTCAGTGAGGCTGGTCCGTACTGTGACCGTGGTTGCTTTAATGGAGGTAGGTGGCTTACTACTGTGTGGGCTTACTTCTTGGTTCATCCTGTGAAAGTGGTGTCCGGGTTCACAGTGACGTAGTATCAGACATTCTTTCTGAGAGCTGCTGGGAAGAGACCATCGATGAAGTTGTCTTGAAGCTACATAGAGGATGGTGTCCCTTCTTCAGCTCAGTTGGCCTTTATCCAGACCACACATAGGTGGATGTGTAGTCAGACACGGTCTCCTGTACTCTGCTTATAGAAGTAGCAGTCGTAAGTAAGGGTTGTGGAATCCTGCTGGCCGCTTCGGTTGTTCTTACTGATTTTCAGGATCTTTTCTGGAGTGTCCACCTTCACTGCATGTAGCCGATGTTCTCATGATAAGCCAAGCCATCCTGTAATGAAATCGGCTGGAGGACGGCTGCTGCATCATCCAGTTGAAAAATCAGCCAGGCTTTCTGAATGAAGTCATCCGTAGTTGCACAGCTCTGTCTGTGAACTTTAGGATGGCTGTGGTGTTGACATCATGATCGGCAACTTCACATTGCTATGGTGCTGTCATCATGGCTTAACTACAGGTGCTCTGCAGCACTGTCTTCTTGTATTATTCTTCGTGATGGTTCATTATCCTCTGGTCCTTTAAAGGACATCACGAAGAATAATACAAGAAGACAGTGCTGCAGAGCACCTGTAGTTAAGCCATGATGACAGCACCATAGCAATCTCAAAGTTGACACGCAAGAGCTGTGTCACAAACCACTGATGACTTCATTCAGGACCAGCTGATTAGTCAGTAACCTCCCGCTTCTGGATGATGTAGCAGCTGTCCGTCCTCCCGTTGATTTCACTGCTGGACAGCCTGGCTTACCGTGATATCATATGGCCACAGGCAATGGAGGTGGATGCTCCACAAAAGATCCTGAGAATCGTTGAGGACAACTCGGGTGACCGGCGGGAAACCACAACCCTTCCTGTTGCTTTTTATAAGTCAAGTAGGGGTACAGGAGACCGTGTCTGAGTGCACGACCCACTCAAGTGTGCTCTGGATGAAAGGTCAACTGAGCTGAAGAGGGAACACTATCCCTGATGCAGCTTCAAGACACCTTCACCAGTGGTCTCTTCCAAGCCGCTCTCAGGAAGAATGTCTGGTGCTACTCTGCACCAGGACACCACTTTTAGGCAACCAAGGAGGAGGCTCAGACGTAGGCCTACTTGTGCTGACAGCAAGGCACAGCTGAGAGCAGCCGATGACGACAGTATTGGTATCTCCTGACTGGAGGCACAGCTGGCAGCACTCAACGCCAGCCACTCCAGGGATGCAATAATGGGGCCCAGCCCCATCAACATGGCTACATCTCACAGTAATAAACCAGCTACCTGCTCCACAAAGGCACCCATGGTCACACTATTGGTGTGTGACCTAGCCGCGCAGTGACCACGGTCTGCAGCTAGGAAAGGTGCAGCAGACCCTGCTGCCATGAGCAGCCAAGCTGCATAGCAAGTACACGAGGCAAGTCCAAGCGTCCAGTGCTCCCACTCTTAACTCCCGTTCTATTCCTTAACCCCTCAGTAACATTTTTGCTGTCCATTTTTTCAAATTTGTTGTTGTTGTTTGTGTGTGTGTGTGTGTGTGTGTGTGAGAGCCAGGGTCAAAAGGTGACTTGCCTTTGCACACAGCCTGAACAATCTAGATATGGAGCTTAAATGTCAAATAAAATAGCAACATGAATGCATGATGGTGTTGAACAATTTGGCTTTTCCAGAGGCAGTGGCTCATACTTTATAGGGCATAGTTTCATCCGTGACAGGTGTCACACGAACGCTAAAAACTCAGATAGTTTCCAAAGTTGTTCTATTCAGACACTGTTACATATAAAACTTAAAAAGCCCTGTTTCACTGCAGTTTTTAATCATTTTTCCCCACTGTGATTGATCATAGAACTGTAGGCCTGTGACACAAAAGTGTCACGAATGAAACCTTATATATACACTTTAATATTGCAGAATATATGAAAAAAATAGACAAAAAAAACAACACAAATGAAATCATAAACTAGTGAGTAATCTTGATAAGAAAACTAAAAAATACATACATAGGTACAACCATTGGTTTGGTTTAACACCAAACTTTATTCTCAGCCTACACCTATCTGTAAAAGGAAGGCTGAAATTTGAGTAAAAGTGTAAATATGAACTTGACTGGTTAATAAATGATTTGTTCAACCTCCATGAATTCATGTCTGCTGTTTGATCTGACATTTAAAGCTCAATATCTAGGATTGTTCAGGCTGCAAAGGCAAGAAAATTAGTTGCAGTGATTTGAACTAGGAAAGTCACCCCAGAGCACCTTTTGACCCTGGCTCATATGCGTGTATGTATGCATGTATATGCATGTACACGCACGTGCGCGCGCATGCATGCATGTATGTATACATGTATGTATGCATGTGTGTGTGTGTCCGCGCGCGCGCCAACGTGTTTATGCGTGTGTCCACGGGTGTGTGTTGAAACAGGGTTATCATATTTCAGTACTGGTTAATTCTAAAAAGATTAGTTTTTGTCTGTAGCCTTTAGTGACATGACAACACAGAGAATACTCTCGTTAAATCAACAGGCAAAACACCAGGAAGTCTGGAAGAGATCTTTGAAAAACAATACAAAAAATAATTATTACATCGACATTTCCAAAGTAAAATTTAGAGAAATATTTCACACTGTTATCAGGTATATCATCATCATCATCAGGTGCCTTGCCGCATGGCGTTGGCGATCATGGACTTCCATCTGTCTCTATCTCTCGTTGCCCCAGGCATCTCTCCCACCCCCCTCGTCCCCAGCCACTCTGAAAGTCCGTCCAGCATTTTCTCCCTGGGTCTACCTGGTGCTCTCTTTCCCTCCAGCTTTCCCGTTGTGACCAGGTGCTCCAAATCCCCCTTCCTCATAAAATGGCCTATAAATGTTGCCTGTCTTTTCCTAATCTTCCTTATGAGTGATCTACTTGTGTCTGCCTCCATCAAGACTGTCTCGTTTGTTTTCTTTGCTGTCCATGGAACTCTCAACATTCTTCTTAGAAACCACATCTCGGCTGCCTCAATCTTGTTCTGGTTTTGTTTGTTGACTGTCCACGCCTCACATCCGTACAACAGTATTGGTTCTATATAATATTCAAGAACTCTCTTCCTGATGTTAATTGATAGGCATTTGTTGGTAAGAATGCTTGTCATCTTCCCGAATGCTGTTTTGGCTTGGCCGATTCTGCCGGCTATTTCTGATGTGCATCTGCCGTCTGATGAAATGATCGTTCCCAGGTATTTGAATTTATCACCTGTGTCAAGGTTGTGCCATTTGCTGTTATTTTGCATGAGGGGATTTCATGTTTTTTACTGATCACCATGACTTCAGTCTTTCTGCTGTTTAATTCCAGCCCTTTACCTTTGCTTTCTATTTCTAGTATATTCACAAGGTATATACGTAACGTTGTTCCTTTGATTGCATTTCGATGCTGGTGTGGCAAGATTGAGACTGAACTAGGCAGATGCAAAGGAGGAGAAAAAGCAAGAATATATTAAGTTTTCTGATGACGCTGGCTTAGGCGATGAGCTTCAGTTTATTTTTGAATAGTCTAAATTCCATGACGCTTTACCTTTATTGTGATCTTCAGTTCTGGAAGGGCTAAAAATCAACAAATATGCAAAATTTATTCTAAAATTATGTAGATATCTTCTGTACATGTGAGTATACTATCGTAGATAAACAAATGACGTATTTGTTGTTGTTGTTGAACTGTTATGAATTCTTTCTGTTTCATGTTATGTTAAATCCCACTGGATTTTATTTAATTACAGTTATCCTCATTTCCATTGAATTAAAGAATCTATTAAATACTGAACACTGCATTAGAATGTGTGTGTGCAGGCGCGCGCGCCTGTGTGTAGGAGTGCGTGCATCGTCTGCTATAAAAAAAAAAAAGGTGTACTCACCTCAGTCTTGACGGCAGCGTCACTGAAACATAAAGCACAATATACATAATCATAATGATGTACTACCAGTAGCTGTGGCGCACCTGGTTAGGTGCAACAGCCTAACAACTAAAATACTGTGGGTTCCAATCCCATCAATCCATTCAAAACCACAGAGGGACAGTTCATCATGGTGGGATTTTCTTTTCAGCCCAAACTGCATCCTACCCAGGGACGACAAGCTACGCGTAAGTTACTGCGGGCATTTTTATCTCTAGGGCCTGGTTGATGCCAGTATACATTATGAAAGGTAGCGTAGAGTACAGCCCCATCACGCAGTCTCAATACAAACTCGAACTCCGCAGCAACATGATTATCAATTCCAACTGTCGCATTTCATCATAATGTGGTGAAATTTTAACCTAGACCATGTAGCCACTTAAGTGGCTGACAAGATGGGACAGGGAGGGGAAAAAAAACCCATGTCCACTTCATGTCAGTACACGCACACATTTTCATTTATGGCATGCTACATCACGGCATCACGCGTGCGCCGCGCACACACACACACACACACACACACACACACACACACACACACACACACACACACACCACACACTTATCAGTACCTTGGTCAGGAAAAATGAACAAATGCACTTCCTCCTTTTTAAAGAGATTATTTTTCTATTTAAAAAAATCTATGAGTAAATGCTGGTTTATCCAATGTAATCACTCCCTCGTGTTTTAGCCAAAAAAACACGCTTTTGAATATGGAAAGCGCAATGCATTTACTGATTGTTTTCACACATAAACACAGAAGCAAATAATGGATAAATCCTCTTACACATTTCTCTTGGAAAATATAAAAACTCACGCCATTAGAAAATCTTTTCACACAAATACCTGAAGAAAACAAAGGAGTGAAAAAAAAACACCCTCTTCCCTCAAATTGTGCTCAGCTTGACAATTGTAAGAGAATGTGCCGATTATCTGGGGAGAAAAAAAAACCCAACAGAACAAAAAATTCTACGGCAAACACACAAACAACGAAACGTGTTGAGAGATTTTAACCATAAACAAAGGAAGAAACCAATTCCCATATCGCTACACACCGCTGACATCCCCCATCTTGCTTCCCCCAAATAAAAGAAAAAGGAAAAAATAAGAAGAAGTGGAGAAGAACAATACACATAAAGAAAGCTGAATACACATAAAGAAAGCTGAACGAGAGAGAGAGGAAAAGAGAAGAGAGAGAGAGAGAGAGAGAGAGAGAGGAGAGAGAGAGAGAGGAGAGAGAGAAAAACAAAAAAAATATGAACGAAAGAAAAAAAAATAAGAAGAGGGGTAAAACAAAGAAAAGAAAGAAAGGAGGATGGCGCACCAACTAACTCGCACCTTCTCTCTCTTTCACAGGGTACTTTCAGACACACTATTTTACATTTACGTCCTGTGAAAACAGGCTAAAGCCATCAAATCTGCATTGGCATGTCCTATAAAACCTCCAGCGAACTCTCTAGAGCACATTATTATGCCTACTTCTGACTCATTGGGGTTTAAAACAACCAAGAAAATCTGACAGTTACATTACCATCTTTTGAATCACTGCATGAATCCCCCAAATTTCTCTTGTTTGAATATGTTTTGTGTGTCGTATCCTCCAAAAACACCCAGTGAAAGCCCAACGGTCATATTTTCTCATTTCAGGTCCAATGACTCGGACACTGAACCAGTTGCCTATTTACAGGTACTTGTCATTTCCGATTAAAGGGGACTGGTTAAAAAAACATTCATAAGCAGGCATAAAATCTTTGCTGATATATGTCAAAGACAAATAAGCAGACTGAGACCAACACACGCGCGCGGCCGCATGTTTGCATGTCTGCGTGCGTGCGACCGAGTACACACACACACACACACACACACACACACACACACACACACACACACACCACGCACGGACGCACGCACTATCGCTCATGACACCAAACTTATTCTCCTTAACCTTGAGGCAAAGCCTTTTCAAAAATTCTGCCTCAAATCTAAAACGAAGACTTCTTTCCCTTATTCCTACACGCAGGTTAAAAACAAAACACACACACAAAAAAAAAAACAACACGAAAACTGGGGTGAATGGAATCGAACGCTTAAACATTCAGGGGACGGGTTTGGGGGTGGGATGGTGAGAGACAGCAAGAGAGAGAGGGAGACCAGTGAAATATTTTATCTTCCAGGCAACGTCCCTAGAATGGTAATGCCATATAACTCTTTCTCCCTCCCCGCCACGCCATCAAACCAACACTGACGGACGGGAAGAAGTGGGATGGAGGTGGCATACTTCTGCGAGTATCCGCTTTGGAAAAAAAATCAAAACCCGCTCCCCCTCCCTCTACTCTGTTTCTTTCTTTTACTTTTTTTTTTTTTTCTTTTTTGGTCTCTCGGATCGATGCAACAAAGACACAGAACAAGCCTGCTCCATCCATCCCCTTCTCTCCATCCCCACACTATCCCTCCCCCCCCCCCTTTACCCCCTTCGAACGCAAGTGTGGAAGCTCCAATCATTTCCATTTAAAGTGGCGGTCCCGCATAACATGGCCTAATGCACCCATCTGTATGCTTCTGATATCGGCATCAGATTTTAAACATTCATTTCAGGCCAGCCAAGGCTAGGACGAAGGGACAGGGAGAAGAAGAAGAAAAAGAAAATATGGAACTGTATGTGCGGACGCGCGCGCGCATTGTGTGTGTGTGTGTGTGTGTGTGTGTGTGTGTGTGTGTGTGTGTGTGTGTGTGAGGGAAGGAGAAAGAAAATAGGGGAGACAGAGAGATGGACACACAGGGGGAGGGGGACACAGATGGACACAGAGAGAAAGAAGGGGGAGGGTGGAGAAAAAAAGCGCGGATGGAGGGAGGGGACACACACACACACACACAGAGTAGAGATGAGAGAGAAGAGAGAGAGAGAGAGAGAGAGAGAGAGAGAATAAGAAATTTATTCAACAGACCAAAACCCCATTTGAAGGGGTACGAAAACAGAGAGGAGAAGAACAACAAATAAACGAAGAAGAAAAAGAAGAACAGAGAGACATGACAGAGATACAGATATCAGACAGAAGGGACGAGAGAGAAGAGGAGAGAGAGAGAGAGAGAGAGAGAGAGAGAGGGTGATTAATGTCGTTTTTAAAACCGACAAGCAATAACTTACGGAGCGACCCGAATCCCGTTTGATCGTAAACGGATAGAAAGAGAAAGTTTGTGATTGAGGGGAGGCCAAAAAGGAACACAGAGGGTAGGGGGATAAGAAGGGGGGGATGGGACCGAGGCTGAGGGGACGAGAAGGGAGGGAAGGGATGTAGGGAGGGGTAGGGGAGGGTGGGGTGGGGCTGTGGGAAGGAGAGTTAGAAGAAAAGGTTCCACAAAGGTTGCTTGGGTGTAAGAAAACATGGAAGTGCAGCAGTAGTGAGTTCGTCTGGAGAGCTGGGATGCTCCACCACAGTATGACGCTCAGTAGGTATGGAGTGGAAGGAGGGGGTGAGGCGTGGGGGGGGGGGGAAGAGTGAGGAACAAGGGGTTAAATGGGACGGGAAGGAGGTAGGTATGTTGAGTGCGTTATTATTGATGTGTATTTGTGTGTGTGTGTGTGTGTGTGTGTGGTGTGTGTGTGTGTGTGTGTGTGTGTGTGTGTGTGTGTGTGTGTGTGTGTGTGTGAGTGAGTGAGTGTATTATTAGTGTGTGTGTACGTTTATATATGTATATATGGTTGAATGTGTACAAATATGCATAACTAAACGGGTGGATGGATGAAGTGTGTAAGTAGGTATGCTTGCATGCATTTCTATGTACTTAAGTATGTATGTATGTATGTATGTATGTATGTATGTATGTATGTATGTATGAATGTATGTATGCATGTATGTATGTATGTATGTCTGCATAGATGTACGTACAGATGTACGTATAGATGTATGTATGTATGTATGATGTATGTATGGACGGAGTATGTAATGTATGTATGTATGTATTGTATGTATGTATGTATGTATGTATGTATGTATGTATGTATGTATGTATGTATGTATGTATGTATGTATGTGTGTGATGCATTATGTATGTATAAATGTATGTATGTATGCATGTATACATGTGTCTGCTATTAACACATTAAGCGTGAGTGCATGCGCGTTCGCACAAGGGTGTGCCTGAGTGCGTGCCCAGTTATGCGTGCATCTGGGGATGCCGGTGAAAAACTGTGGTGGTGTTATCGATGAAGGCACATTAGATCACCCACCATTCAACAATTACATTTAATACCGTTATCAATATATTTTTGTTAACACCTACCTGTCTTTGGTCTGTTCGCCCACTGAATCAGCTTTACTGGCGTCAACTGCCGCTGCTGAAACAGAAAAAATACCAAATCGCTTTAATACGGGTAAGGCAAGCTATCGCGGCTTGACAAAAAGCAAGTTACTATAACCCTTTGACTCCCTCACCCTATCCACCAACTGCAATAACTTAACTCTTTGACTCCCTCACCCTATCCACCGGATTCCTGCAGGAAGCTGGTGGACAGGGTGTGGGAGTCAAAGAGTTACGTTTTTGCTTTGCTAGCATGGTTGGCCATGCAAGATGCTGGTGGACAGGGTGCGGGAGTCAAAGGTCTAATATTGGTAATGGTCCCGGACTCCCCTCCACGCCCCCCCCCCCCCAACGCATCTCCAAACCACCACTACACACAAACTACTTTAAAACAAACTAAACAAAGAAAACAAAAACAGAAAAAAGACCAAAAAAAAGACCATACTAACGATTCCTCATCCTGTTGCCTAGATAAGCCAAAGAAAAATCAAGACAAGGGAACTAATCAGGGAACAAACTGTAAAAATTGCTTATCCTGACGTACTCAGCGACCTACAACACGGCCACTAAATTTTGAACTCTATCCCGGGGAGGTTTACACGTCAACCCACGAATATTCAGGGCTTCAATGCTTCTATTTAACAGATTCAGTATACGCATACATGAATGAAAGAAGCACTTCTGGTCATTTCAAATACCCTCCAGCATGCCCGACCATACAAACGTTCACTCTCAAAATACGAAGAGGCAGAAAGGTGAGTGGGGGGGGGGGGGGGGGGGGGGGAGCACGGGGATAGGGAAGAATAAACAAAAATAAAACAAAACCGTTCAACAGAAAATCGACAAAAACATAATTCGGTATTAACGCCAGGGTCTTTATGAAAACATTCCATGAAAAGACCTATCAAATGCTTTCAGCCGACCATCGCCCCCCGTATGTCATCAGTATTTTCATACCCACGCCCTCATAATGCGCCAGACAGCTCAAACTCGGCACAACTCCAATAAATCACAAGGGGGGTGTGGGGGGAGGGGACAGGTTTTATTGGCTTGGGATCTGCTATGAAAACTCGTGAGCGATTTCAGTCAAATAAAAGCCAGCTGTCGCATCCAGCTAAACCCGAATATTATCATTGTGGGTTTTTAAAAAAAAATATTGAAAATCCCCTGCCCTCCCTCCCCATCCCATACACACACACACCCAACCTCCCTCCTCCCCAAACCCACAAACGAGAGAGGACGATGAAAAGCAGCAACAGCTGAAGCTCACTTCGGCTCCGATTGGAGGTCTTTATCTTCTTTCTTCTTCTTGTTCGTTTTTCTTCTTCTTCTTATTTATTTTTCTTTTCTTTTTAACAATGGAAACGTCGAACCAATCTCGCCATTCGATTTGTGTTTTCTTTCTCTGGTTCAAAGGCAGTCTCGATCGATTACTGTTTACAGAGAAAGGCAAACATCACAGCTGAGGAGGGGATCGCGCTGGGCACTTTCTTTGCTTCTCTACTGGGTGTAATAGGACTGTGGTGGGGGTGGTGCGGTGGTGGTGGGTGGGTGGGGGTAAACAGAAGGTACAGGTAGTCCCATAACCCTTTAAGGGTTCTTCTCATCTCCCTCGTTAACTTTTCCTAACTTGCATTCCGGAAAGGAAAGAAAGAAAAAACGAATAAAATAAAAGAAGTGGCGCCATACTATGGTGACGTGATTTCCGCTGAAAATGCCATCTGCACATCTCCCTTATTGCTTTTTTTCCAACGCTGCATTCATAGGGTGGGGTTAGGGCGAAGAGAACCGCACTAAGACAGCGTGCTTTTTTCTGCAAGGACAGCAACCCATATTTCACATAGAAAAATTTTGCTTTGACCTAATCCCCCTCCCCCCAAGTCTTTCAAAAAAAAAGTTAAGACAGAAAAGCAAAGAAATCGAAAACAGGTAAAAAGGATAAGAGAAAAAAAAAAAAAAAAGAAAGAAAGAAAAACATACAAATAGCAATCTCTCTCTTTATGCATGCATGTATGTATGTGTGTGTATGTATGTATGTACGTCGTCTGTCTCTCTTTATGCATGCATGTATGTATGTGTGTGTATGTATGTATGTACGTATGTACGTATTCGTGTATGTATGTATGTATCTATGAATATAGATAGATATTATTTTAGTGTCCTTTATCTATGTTTAAATTTGTATTCAGATGTTTTTTAAATCACATGTGTGATAAATCGGACGGACTGGTCAACGCCAGGGTCATCTCTTTAGATTATATGCGCGAATGCAGTTATATGTGTACTTAATTTTCTTTTCTTTTTTCCCCCTGCTGAAGAAGTATTGTGTATGTTCTGAAACGGTTATAGCCTTGATATGGCTCTATGCAGTCGACTGGACTTTAAAAAAACAATAACAAGACAGATAGATATGTAAGAGAATGTACAAATAAAACGAATAATAATAATGATAAAAAAGACAAACAAACACCCAAACTCCATTCTGAACAGGATCAGGTACCCACTGACACGGGCTGGGTAGACTGGAGGTGGAACATACAGTTGCTCGAGCCAGACTCAAACTCGTTCAGCCAGACTGGAAGGCATCAGCTCCGTTTTTATACTGACCAAGCCTTTCTCTCTGGCTCTTTCTGTTTGTTTGTTTGTTTGTTTTTTAAGCATGCCTTTTTCTCTCTCGGATACGAATATGCACGTTTTTTTGCCCACCAGATGTTACTGTTCAGTTTGCATACTCAGTTTTCGGTGGTGTGAATGATGGGTAGTGTTTTCGTACTTCCATAAGCCAGCTATCAACATGACTTAGAGGATCTTTGATGCGCAGAACTGATATTCTGCACACATATACACACACAATGGGACTAGGCATTGGCAAGGTCTGCACAGAATGTTGATCTGGGAGAACAGAAAAATCTCCGCACTTACCTACAAACTAAGATAGGTAGCGGATCGAACCCAGGACCCTTCCAACTGAAAGTCGGACGGTTATCCCTACAATTGATTCTTGCAGTCGTCAATCTGTTTTTTAGAGTAGGACAGTCAGGGGGATAGACAGGGAGTAGGGAAAATACACAGGTGGTTCCATGGCTTTAAAGGAAATGGTAGGACAGTGGGGTGGCAGACACTCTCGGGCCAGCTTTCTGAGGACGGTTCGTTCGTTTGGTAAGGTTTAAAAAAAAGTCCTACCACACAACGGGTACAGGAGAAACAGTAATATTTTTTCTTTTCAAAAGAAGCCGTAACATACTGTGTCCCCCTCCCCTGACGGGCGGAGCTCCAAAGGCAGGGAGGATTCTCTTGAGGACGGGCCCCTCTCATCTCCCTCCTTCAACTCTGCATTCCAGCAGGGTGGGGGAAGGGGTGGAAAAAACAGAATAGGTGGAGCCGTACCATGGCGATGCGTCTTTCTTGGGGAAAACAATTTGTCAGCTTTCTGAGGACGAGGGTTCTTCTCATCTCTATCGCTGTTTTAACTATTCCACCCTTCATTCGGGGAGGGAGAGTAAGCGGGTGGGAGACAACGCATTTTCTCAGAGGAAAGCAACTTGATTTTCACAGGGATGGGGGGTGGGGACAAGAATCCGATGTGAAAACAACAAAAGGAAAAGACAGGTAACCCACTTACACAACAAGGTAAGACAGGTAACCCACTTACACAACAAGGTAAGACAGGTAACCCACTTACACAACAAGGTAAGACAGGTAACCCACTTACACAACAAGGTAAGACAGGTAATCCACTTACACAACAAGGTACGACAGGTAACCCACTTACACAACAAGGTAAGACAGGTAACCCACTTACACAACAAGGTAAGACAGGTAACCCACTTACACAACAAGGTAAGACAGATAACCCACTTACACAACAAGGTAAGACAGGTAACCCACTTACACAACAAGGTAAGACAGGTAACCCACTTACACAACAAGGTAAGACAGGTAACCCACTTACACAACAAGGTAAGACAGATAACCCACTTACACAACAAGGTAAGACAGGTAACCCACTTACACAACAAGGTAAGACAGGTAACCCACTTACACAACAAGGTAAGACAGATAACCCACTTACACAACAAGGTAAGACAGGTAACCCACTTACACAACAAGGTAAGACAGGTAACCCACTTACACAACAAGGTAAGACAGATAACCCACTTACACAACAAGGTAAGACAGGTAACCCACTTACACAACAAGGTAAGACAGGTAACCCACTCACACAAGGTAAGACAGGTAACCCACTTACACAAGGTAAGACAGGTAACCCACTCACTCAAGGTAAGACAGGTAACCCACTCACACAAGGTAAGACAGGTAACCCACTAACACAACAAGATAAGACAGGTAACCCACTCACACAAGGTAAGACAGGTAACCCACTCACACAAGGTAAGACAGGTAACCCACTCACACAACAAGGTAAGACAGATAACCCACTTACACAACAAGGTAAGACAGGTAACCCACTTACACAACAAGGTAAGACAGGTAACCCACTTACACAACAAGGTAAGACAGGTAACCCATTCACACAACAAGGTAAGACAGGTAACCCATTCACACAACAAGGTAAGACAGGTAACCCGCTCACACAACAAGGCAAGACAGATAACCCATTCACACAACAAGGTAAGACAGGTAACCCACTCACACAACAAGGTAAAACAGGTAACCCACTCACACAACAAGGTAAGACAGGTAACCCACTCAAAAAACAAGGCAAGACAGGTAACCCACTCACATAACAAGGTAAGACAGGTAACCCACTTACACAACAAGGTAAGACAGATAACCCACTCACACAACAAGGTAAGACAGGTAACCCACTCAAACAACAAGGCAAGACAGGTAACCCATTCACACAACAAAGCAAGACAGATAACTCACTCACACAACAGGGTAAGATAGGTAACCCACTCACACAACAAGGGCAAGAGAGGTAACCCACTCACACAACAGGGCAAATAGGTAACCCACTCACACAACAAGGGTAAGAGAGGTAACCAACTCACACAATAGGGTAAGATAGGTAACCCACTCACACAACAGGGTAAGATAGGTAACCAACTCACACAACAGGGTAAAACAGGTAACCCACTCACACAACAGGGTAAGATAGGTAACCCACTCACACAACAGGGTAAGATAGGTAACCCACTCACACAACAGGGTAAGATAGGTAACCAACTCACACAACAGGGTAAAACAGGTAACCCACTCACACAACAGGGTAAAACAGGTAACCCACCCACAGAACCCTTTCACACAACAGGATAAGTAACCCACTCACATAACAGAGTAAGATAGGTAACCCACTCACATAACAGAGTAAGATAGGTAACTCACCCACACAACAGGACAAGATAGGTAACCCATTTACACAACAAGATAGATATAAACAGGATAAGATTGGTAACCCACTCACACAACAGGGTAAGACAGGTAACCCACCCACAAAACCCACTCACATAACAGGTTAAGATAGGTAACCCACTCACACAACAGGGTAAGATAGGTCACCCGCTCACATAACGGGGTAAGATAGGTAACCCACTCACACAACAGGGTAAGACATACCCAGTCACACAACAGGATAAGACAGGTAACCCACTCACAAACCCACTCACATAACAGGTTAAGATAGGTAACCCACCCACACAACAGGATAAGACAGGTAACCCATTTATACAACAAGATGGGTATAAACAGGATAAGATTGGTAACCCACTCACACAACAGGGTAAGACAGGTAACCCATCCACAAAACCCACTCACATAACAGGTTAAGATAGGTAACCCACTCACACAATAGGGTAAGATAGGTCACCCACTCACATAACGGGGTAAGATCGGTAACCCACTCACACAACAGGGTAAGACAGATACCCAGTCACACAACAGGATAAGATAGGTAACCCACTCACACAAGGTAAGATAGGTAACCCACTCACACAACAGGGTAAGACAGATAACCCAATCACACAACAGGATAAGATAGGTAACCCACTCACACAACAGGGTAAGACAGATAACCCAGTCACACAACAGGATAGGTAACCCAGTCACACAACAGGGTAAGACAGATAACCCAGTCACACAACAGGATAAAATAGGCAACCCACTCACACACCAGGGGTGGACAGGCGGCTGACAACATAGATGTCCTGAAGCCAGGCTGTCCACTCGTGACAGACAGACTGAAAGAAGGTGCGAGTTCTACTTCTCTGCAATGGATTCAAAAGATCTGATCTCTCGCGTTTATTCCCATCGCGCTAAATTAACCCTTTGACTCCCGTATCCTATCCATCAGCTGCAAAAACTTATTCCTTTGACTTCTTCACCCTATCCACCAGTTTCCTGCAGGAAGCTGGTAGACAGGGTGAAGGAGTCAATGGATTAAGTTTGTGCTCTGCTAGTATGGTTGATAATGCAGGATGCTGGTGGGCAGGGTGCGGGAGTCAAAGGGTTAAAAACCGGCATGTTCGCTGTCCCATCATAATGTTGCCATCATTTTAGTGGTGCCTAATGTTTCATAGGCCTCTTCCGTCCACTACCATTTCAAGACCTTGCCAGCGCAAAGGATATTGTGCTGGCTTAAAGAGTCTTGCCAGACAACTGCTGGCAGGTTCGGGCTGAGCGCATGTGGAACTGTCCGAGTGCGATAAATCGCCCCTTGAACTACAAACTTGTATGCTACCCAGGCTTATGAATAAATAATAATAAATGAATAAATATGAACTTGAAGAGGAACAAACAAACAACAAAAACAGAAAATCCCAACCAAAAAAAACAAAAACAAAACAAAACAAAAACTCAACACACACACACACCCACACACACACACACACACACACACACACACACACACACACACACACACACACACAGGGTTAGGGTATCCACGAGAAGTCTCTTTTTTTTTCTTTCCCCCGACACCCGCTGACAAACGTTGGAATCGGCCACTCTGGTTTATTTCGACGGACTCAGGAAATCGTCCTCAACCCGTTGTTTACTTGTTGTGCTCTTTTCTTTTTTCTTCTTCTTCTTCTTCTTTTTCTTCCTCCATCCAACTTTAAACCTGCTTTACGAGAGCGACGCGTGTGAGGCTGCATCGTTGATTCAACAAATGAATCTGTTGTTGGCCACTTAACCGTCGGCCACACTGGGCCTGGGATAGCGTGTGTGTGTGTATGTGTGTGTGTGTGTGTGTTGTGTTGTGTGTGTGTGTGTGTGTGTGTGTGTGTGTGTGTGAGGGTGGGGGTGGCTGAGGGCTGTCACTGGACGGAGGAAGTGCGGGGTGGAGAAAAGATCGCAAATCATTGTCAGCCGCTAACCAAAATAGCCGGTTTAAGATCAATTTAGGAGAGGTCGAGGGTCTGAATTGGATTGTTCTTTAAACAGAAAAATTCAAGAAGTAAAAATGTCACGCGCATGCCTTACCAACTCTCTCCTTTCCCTGGCGTCTGTTGCCACATATGTTGGGCTGTATTGTGTGGCCTTGAAAAAAAAAAAAATCAGTCAACGCCTTTACGATTCGCACAAACTTTAAAAGGTCGCATGCTGTTATTGTTATTGTTGTTTCAAGCCCAGCCGACTGCGCAGAGCCATATCAGGGCTATAAACCGCTTCAAAACATACTTCAACGGGGGGGGGGGGGGGGGGGAAGAAAATTAAGTACACAAATCAATACATTCGCGCACATAACCTAAGGACATGCCCCTGGCTTTGACCACTCCGTCCAACTTATCACCCAGGGGATTTGAAAAACACATCTGAATACAAATGTAAGCATACCTAAGGACACTAAAACATAAAAAACAGGCATGAATTACCTATAGTTGCTTCGCATATCTCACCTCCCTAGAACCAAAAATGCATCTAATACATGTACCCAAATATCAATCCTAAGAAAAAAAGTATGTAAGACTTTATCGAACACATACAGGTGAATGGACCATTAAGACAGAAAATGATTGGTAGAAATGACAGAAAACAAAGGAACAAGGCAGAAACAAATAGAGTGACAGAAAAGAGGAAATTTCTAGCTCAGAATTTCCAGAAGGTGGGGGATACTATTTATACTGAAAGAGCCCCCGGCATTCCCACGGGGGAAGGTCTGCTTCCTGACATAACCAAAAGGTAAAAACCAAAGGGTAAATAAAAATTGTCCCCCTTCCCCTAAAGTTCTTAGGGAATGAGGTGGTAGAGATCTCAAAGTTTCTCGAGGGCCAACATATTTGTGACGTTAATGCCCACATCCTCTCCCTCGCTGCTTCACTGTCCCGAACGCTGAGCAAGTCAGAGGTACCGCAGCTCCCCCCCCCCCTGCCCCGCCGTGGGGATGCCGGGGGTTCTTTCAGAGTAAATAGTATCCCCACTTCTGGAAATTGTGTGCTGGAAATTTCCTGTTTTCTGTTACGCTATTTATTTCTGCCTTGTTTCTTTTCTTTCTGTCATTTCTTCCCATCACTTTCTGCCTTGCTGGTCCATTCACCTGTATGTGTTCGATAAAGTGTTACGTACTTTTTCTTAGGATTGATAATTGGGTACATGTATTACGTGCATTTTTGGCTCTAGGGAAGTGAGATATGCGGAAGCAATTTCAGGTACTTTGTGCCCATTTTTGTATATGTTTTGGTGTCATTACGTATGCTTAAATTTGTATTCAGGAGATTAGTAATAATAACAATAAGAATCTCTCTCTCTCACACACACACACACACTCAAAACAAACAAAAAACCCACAAAACAGTACTGAACACATTGTCTCTCTCTCTCTCTTTCACACATACACACACACACACACACACACACACACACACACACACAAATCGGTCAAACGCTCTCGCCCCCAGTCGGCAGGGAACTTCAAACAGCAGCGTGAAATGAAAAACGGCGCAGGCTGCAAAAACCAGCAGCCATATGAATAAGTGCTCACCTTTGTTTGCTTTCCCCCTTCATTACGGTGCTCTGTCATTCCCCTAACACAACATCCCTCCAGTGCAATTCATTGTCGTTCTCAACCACCACTCCTCTCCCCCTCCCCTTAGGATTCCCCCTCTCTCTCTCCTCCCTCTCCCTCCCTACCTCTCTCTTCTGTCCCCCTTCTCTGTCCCCATCCCTCTTCTCTCTCTCACTGCCTGCCTCTCCCCTCACTTTCTTTTCTCCTCCCTTCCTCCCTCTCTCTCTCACCCTTTCTCTTTCCCTTTCTCTCTCCCCCCCCCCCTCTCTCTCCTTCCATGGATTCATATCTCAGGCAAACCAAAACCACAACATAAAATTTATAAACCAGTCTAACTGCTGTCCATCTCAAATGTGCTACGTACACAATTTACTAATTAGCCCATTTGCAGCCCAGTTCGAATGTGCCATACAAAGTTTAATTATTGGCTGGCCTGTTAACGCCCCTCCCAAATGTAACCGCTTAGAATGCACTGATTGCCCTATTGGCTGCCCATCTCAAATGCGCCACATAAAATGTATCGACTGGCCTGTTTGCTACCCACCTCAAATGTGCCACACACACACACACTCACAATACTAACTGACCTGTTTGCTGTCCACCTCAAGTGCACGACATAAAATGCATTGACTGGCTTTTTTGCTGCCCACCTCAAATGTGCCACATAAAATACTAACTGGCCTATTTGCTACCTATCTCAAATGTGCCACATAAAATGCATTGACTGGCTTTTTTGCTACCTACCTCAAATGTGCCACATAAAATACTAACTGACCTGTTTGCTACCTATCTCAAATGTGCACATTAAATTCTAACTGGCCTTTTTGCTACGCACCTCAAATGTGCCACATAAAATATAACCGGCCTTTTTGCTACCTATCTCAAATGTGCCACATAAAATACTAACTGGCCTTTTTGCTACCCACCTCAAATGTGCCACATGAGATACTAACTGACCTGTTTGCTACCTACCTCAAATGTTCCACATAAAATACCAACTGGCCTATTTGCTACCCACCTCAAATGTGCCACATGAGATACTAACTGACCTGTTTGCTACCTACCTCAAATGTTCCACATAAAATACCAACTGGCCTATTTGCTACCCACCTCAAATGTGCCACATGAGATACCAACTGGCCTATTTGCTACCCATCTTTAAGTGTGCCAGTTATTCTACTGATGCTCTCTTTAATACCTCACAGTCCTGACTTCTACTCTCAGCTTCCTTTTCCATTTCAAGATCTTTCCCGCCAAGGCATAGGTTTTTGCGCAGGCTCAAAGAGCGTCATGTTGAAGCGGGCAGATTTGGATGAAGCACATGAATATGCATGTAGAAGTGTCCGAGTACGATTTATCTCTTGAGCAATTTCCATTTCTCTCCTTCTCTCTTTTCCATGACAATACACAACACACGGTCACTGTTCCTTCCCATCTCTCTTGTTTCACTATAACTCATTGCATTCTGACTCCTCAAAATCTCTCTCTCTCTCTCTCTCTCTCTCTCTCTCTCTCTCTCTGTACTCCACCACAAAGTTATGGTCATTATAACATGGCACAGACAAATTGAGCGTCAGATTCGCATGCTAATGGTCGAGGTTGCGAACCACGGAGAACGCAACATGAAAACTGGCGTTCTTACTGTCTATTGTAGTGGAACTGTCGTTCTGGTGGTGTCGATATGGGAATAGATTAAGTCCCCCTTCCCCCCACTTCCCCGGGACAGTTATCTCCGTCGGCCGTATCACATGAGGTGGGTGCTGACGTAAAACTGAACAAAATCAATCACTGAACTTCCACATCTCTCTCTCTCTCTCTCCCTGTTCCCCCCTCT